>JAUJYZ010000744.1:7500-355281 GCA_033675265.1 Actinostola sp. cb2023 | reverse complement strand
GTATCCAAGCATTTCTGATTGGTTGGAGCAATGATTTTGCACGCTGTGATTGGTTGGAATAACAATTAGGGAAGCTAAAGCAGCCAAGGGGGACGTTGGTTGTCAAAACACGGCGGTCGCGCGCAATGGACGAAATGATGTTTCGCATCACACCGTTGACGTCCGTGGACGGCAATCTATGACGTGGAAAAACGTGGTGGAAGTGGCAGTCGTAGATTGCCGTTCACGGGATGTTCAACCGGGTCGGTTTCGAACATTCATTTCGTTTTGGCCGTGTTTGACAAACAACTCTTGCTTGCCTTAAGCTTCACTAATGTCTTTTGATTCCGTAACCTGGACCGTTAATTCCGTATGCCTTAGGTTTACCCCACCATCATACGAAACACGACTCGTCTACTATGGATTTATAAACACCCTACCGAAATCGATTACCACCCACAACAAAACCAACTTTCAAATCATGAAAATTTATAATTACATCAATTACGATATTTTACATGATTGAGAAACAACCATGGAACACATAAGGAATTTTAAAAGAACTAAAGTTTATCAAATTCCTTTGCACAAAAATAGCAGCTAGCCCCGCCCACCAGACATGGAGTTTTTTTGGAGGAAGGGTTGCACTTGAAAAGAGGACTCTGGGAAAGTCCCCTGGTGGGTCTGAAGAATTCCCAATGTTGGTAGGTTAATGGTTAAACAAAATAGATTCCTTTTTTTTTCTGTCTGTACTCTTATAGATGCAACAGATGACGTCAAAAATAAAAAAAGTATAAACTGAAGCTCTTAAAAGTCCCGCCGCCTGGAAAATCTATTTGCATTATGGGTGGGCGGTCTTTCAAAACATGCCGCCCCAAAAACTATGGAACTCATTTGCCCGATGAGTGAGCGACTGTGTGACGGACATAAACTACCGTAGGTTTACAATCCTTTTGCCCCAAAATGTGTTGACCATGGTGTACTGTCTCATGGCATTCTATTATTGTACCATAATCATATTCATTTTGAAAATCACATAGTAAATCCTGCAATCTGATTGGCTAAAAAATGGTGCGATTAAAAATCAATTAATTGCACTATTTTGGATCCATTCAATTGCACCTATTTTTTTATTTTTTTTATTTTCGCACAGAAACTCTAATTTTTATAAATTCAAAAACGATTCTTCATAAAAAGTAATTTGTAATTTAGAATGAAAGAGTGTGTTTTTTAGGCAATCAATTATTCCTTATTATTGCAACTTACCACCTAAATATAACGAGTGTATTTGAAAAGGATTTCAAAATGAATATGATTAATAGGGTAATTGAACTTCGTGTCGTGCAATTTTGGTCTGAAATCATACTCGTGATAACAAATTGCACTCCCGCTACGCGGTCGTGCAATTTTGTAATCACTCGTATGATTTCAGACCAAATTGGCCACTCCCACTCAGTTCTATTACCATTAACGTATTCCTCCTAACTGATCACTCCACCCACCCCCCTGTTCAATGCCCCCCTCCCCCTGTTTCAATGCCCCCCTCCCCCTGTTCAATGCCCCCCTCCCCCCATGTTCAATGCCCCCTCCCCCTGTTCAATGTTGTGTGGCTCCATTGTTGGAACCTTTGGTGGTGAGTTGGCCCACTTACATATCACTAGCTACCCAGTTTATCAACAGTACATTGAAATAGGGGGGTAGGGGGAGTATGTAACTAGTTAGTGCACTTACATGTCACTAGCTACCCAGTTTATCAACAGTAAACATTGAATAGGGGGAGTATGTTACTAGTTAGTTGCACTTACATATCACTAGCTAACCCAGTTTATCAACAGTAACATTGAATAGGGGGAGTATGTACTAGTTTAGTGCACTTACATATCACTAGCTACCCAGTTTATCAACAGTAACATTGAATAGGGGGAGTATGTACTAGTTAGTGCACTTACATATCACTAGCTACCCAGTTTATCAACAATAACATGTGAATAGGGGTAGGGGGAGTATGTACTAGTTAGTTGCACTTACATATCACTAGCTACCCAGTTTATCAACAGTAACATTGAATAGGGGGGTATGTTTCTACTAGTTAGTGCACTTACATGTCACTAGCTATCCAGTTTTATCAACAGTAACATTGAATAGGGGGAGTTATGTACTAGTTAGTGCACTTACATATCACTAGCTACCCAGTTTATCAACAGTAACATTGAATAGGGGGGTGAGTATGTACTAGTTAGTGCACTTACATGTCACTAGCTACCCAGTTTATCACAAACAATAACATTGATAGGGGGAGTAATGTACTAGTTAGTGCACTTACATATCACTAGCTACCCAGTTTATCAACAATAACATTGAATAGGGGGAGTATGTACTAGTTAGGGCAGTATCACTAGCTACCCAGTTATCAACAGCAAACATTGGAGTAGGGGGAGTATGTACTAGTTAGTGCACTACATATCACTAGCTACCCAGTTTATCAACAATAACATTGAATAGGGGGTAGGGGGAGTATGTACTAGTTAGTGCACTTACATGTCACTAGCTACCCAGTTTATCAACAATAACATTGCAAGGGGGAGTATGTACTAGTTAGTGCACTTACATGTCACTAGCTACCCAGTTTTATCAACAATAACATTGAATAGGGGGAGTATGTACTAGTTAGTGCACTTACATATCACTAGCTACCCAGTTTATCAACAGTAACATTGAATAGGGGGAGTATGTACTAGTTAGTGCACTTACATATCACTAGCTACCCAGTTTATCAACAGCAACATTGAATAGGGGGAGTATGTACTAGTTAGTGCACTTACATATCACTAGCTACCCAGTTTATCAACAGCAACATTGAATAGGGGGAGTATGTACTAGTTAGTGCACTTACATATCACTAGCTACCCAGTTTATCAACAGCAACATTGAAAGGGGGGGGGAGTATGTACTAGTTAGTGCACTTACATGTCACTAGCTACCCAGTTTATCAACAATAACATTGAATAGGGGGTAGGGGGGGGGAGTATGTACTAGTTAGTGCACTTACATATCACTAGCTACCCAGTTTATCAACAGCAACATTGAATAGGGGGAGTATGTACTAGTTAGTGCACTTACATATCACTAGCTACCCAGTTTATCAACAGCAACATTGAATAGGGGGTAGGGGGAGCATATACCAGTTAATAAATAATTGGCCACGCTCATTAAATGCAATCATGCCAACAATAATGGCAGAGATTGTAGTTTGACTGAATCTTGATATTTTGCAGTATTTGATGAAAGTGGATATTTTCTACTCTATGGCACAATGTTAGGAATAAAAGGTATGTTGTATGTCATGTAAAGGGTATAGCCATTTCAAAAACGAGTGGAGGACTGGGAACTAGTTTTTAGAATTACTCTAATTAATAAATGAACCCCATCACAAGAAAGAAAGAGCATATCAGAATTAGTAAGTTTCAGGAGTTTGATAGGGTTTGGACAAGTAGTAAATGAACTGCAGACACTCAAAAACTGCAAAAATTACAAAGAAATGTATGGTTACGGGGGACACTTGTCCCTGGTAAACATACATTTCTTTGTAATTTTTGAGATGTTTGGAAAGCAGTTACTCGTTCAATATCTAACTAAACCTATCGAAACTTTGTAAACTTACTAATTCTGACATGCTCTTTCTTGTGATGGGGTTCATTTTTTCATTAGATTAATTCTAAAAACTCGTTCCCAGTCCTTTACTCGTTTTTGAAATGGCTAATTGAGCGGTCACTGAAAAATAGTCTCAAACTATTGGCATAACAGAGGCTCATAATTGAACTGGGTCTCGAATTTTCTTGAATTTTCTTGAATTTTGTGGGTGACCGAAAATCAGAATCAACAAAGAGCAAACATACCGACTTATGGAATCAGTCAATACTAGCCTCCTCCGCAGGCAACTTTTTGTATCCCTAGTCCTCCCTCTTCCTATTTTCTACCACAGGATTCCCAATTGGAGTTTAATTGGAGTAGCCTGCCGAGGAGGCTAGTAATCCACCTATTTTACATGCATGCACACGTATTGACTTAGCCTCCTTCGCAGGCTACTCCAATTAAACTCCAATTGGGGATCGTGTGGTAGAAAATAGGAAGAGGGAGGACTAGGGATACAAAAGAGGAAGATTACCTGTGTGAGACACCGGTACATTGTACTTAAAATTGTAATCTTTTTAATTCAGTAATAAATCTACACACTACCAGATGTGTTAGGATGATAGGAAAGGTAAGATAAACAGTTGATATATACTAATCCCATTCAGGCAGTTCAAGTGATTTTGATTGTGTTTTATGTTGCAGTTGGAAAATGTTCGTGTTTTACAACTGGCACTCTATCAAGGACGACCTCAAAAAGGCATTGCTGCTCTTAGCTTGGTCAGTTTGTTGTATGTTGTATCATTCCCTATTTCAACAATAGACCAAATGCAATAATGGCGTCCAATTTTCAATTGCCATTGTTCTGGACTAACTAGCCTCTCATACAGGTGAAAATGCTTTTGTGTTTCCACATGAACACGAGGTTAGTTGGTCCAGAACAATGGCAATTGAAATTGGACGCCATTATTGCATTCGGTCTATATTGTAAGTTTTCTCTGCTCTGGTTGGACAGAGTTTGCAGAGAAAAGGTTGATGGAAACATGCCTTTCAAAACACATCATTTCAACTGAAAATTATCTTGAACTTTACACATTCAATTAATAAAAGATCATGTTAATGTTTGATAATAACTAAAGCAACCTTTAATACAATGTATTTAATGTCGGTAACTCGTAACATTAATTCAACTGACAAACCTGAGGCCGACGGTGCGCACTTTACTGACTTCCCTCTTTCTATTCTCATTGATAAAATAACCACGAATATGGTCTACTCGGCTTGGTTAATTGGTTTCGAATAGCACAGCACGCGGAATGCGCATGTTTGAGTCACATGGGATTACCGATAAGGTTTATAAGCAGCCCGAACCATGTGTTCAGCCCTTTCCGCCAAGTTACATGAGAAGCTAGCACGATCGCAGATTATTTCGCCCCACCCACCTCCCCTTCGGCGACGTGCCTATATCTCCCTGCATATTACAGCTCATTGCCTCGGCAAGTCGCGCCTCCCATAACTTAATTACCCAGCCGAGACAATGAGTGGGCATTATAACAATGAGAATGTATTACTATCAGTGCTCCGTTTTATGGGCGAATGGCGAATATAAGCATGGACAAGCATTGTTTTGTCAAATAAGTAATCATATCATTCACCGTTAGGAGATACAAGCATCTGATAATCCCGCACTGGCAAAGGAAACATCCGATCCTACAGTATTTTGTACTGGTTTTTAAAAAGAATAGGTTTTTACATCTTCTCATCCAGAGGACCACAAATAAGGTAATGTTTCTTTATCACAGTTGGGATGCATTAGAGAATATTGTTTGAAAAAAGGAAAGCGTGTTACCAGACCGCGTGTGGTTCGTACTAACTGCCATTTTAGATCTGGAACATGGTACAATAAGAAAACATGTTCTGGTTTAGAAAGCTCTCTCCTTTGCCACATCATTGCAGGGGCGTAGTGAGGACCCAGGAATTGAGAGGGGGGGGGGGGAGCACCCAGAATAAAAAAGTAAAAAAAAACCATCAAGCAAACAAACAAAAACGAACAATTAAACTAACAATCTCAAATAATATTTTTCTCTCCGTTGACAATTAGTGAGCAAAATGATCGAGATGTGTTTAATGAGAAGCCTTCACGAGAAGAAATCATGGCATCGACCCAGGTACATGATGATCGTGGTGATGATGATGATGATGATGATGGATTATTATTATTAGTAGCAGCAGTAGTAGTAGTAGTAGTAGTAGTAGTAGTAGTAGTAGTAGCAGCAGCAGCAGCAGCAGCAGCAGCAGCAGCAGCAGCAGCAGCAGCAGCAGCAGCAGCAGCAGCAGCAGCAGTAGCAGCAGCAGCAGTAGCAGTAGCAGTAGTAGCAGTAGTAGCAGTAGTAGTATTACATTGTTTTGCTTACATTGTTTTGCTTACATAAGTCAAGTACCATAGATTGAACATCATATCTGTCTGTCGTTTACATTACAGAGTTCTAGTGCTCCAGCTAAGCTGCCAACACAGGCTATAATCCATACAACCATGGGTGATATCTCAATGCAGTTATTTCCTAAAATGTATGTATGTCAGAAAAACACATTCCTTGCATTACATATACCCCTCTCCTGGTAGCCTCCCCGCAGACATTTTTAGGGGCCGTCACGCATTCGCGCATTTGTGGGGTGGGAATGCGTGACGCCCCCTAAAAATGCCTGCGGGAGAGGCTACTCTCCTGGTTGAGATTTCAATTTCTCTTGGGGAGAGAAACAGCAAGGCAGCAGATAAGAAAGTACCGTAAATGCTCGATTTAGCCCCCCCGGGCGCTTATTAAATTTTTAGACCTCTAGGGGGAGGCGCTTATTCGAGGGGGGGCGCTTATTGGAAGCAGGGCGCTTATTTCTTTTCTCAGATGATGAACTCAATGTTTTCTTATATACGGTACTACATAACATACATATACAGTGAATAAAAATAGCAAACATGTACCGTGCGGTACTTGGTAAACTGTATACTGCTGTAAATATACGGTATTGACATACGGTATACCGTGTTTCTGTTTATCGGTAAAGTTGTTTTTTTTTTCTGAATTTCTTTTAGTGGGAGGGGGCGCTTATTGGAAGGGGGGCGCTTATTGGAAGGGGGGCGCTTATTAAATGTTTAGTCCTCTAGGGGGAGGTGCTTATTCTAGGGGGGCACTTATTGGAAGCAGGGCGCTTAATCGAGCATTTACGGTATGTGAGTTTGCTCTCAACTTTATTTTTTTTTATAACCTATATCAAGGTGTCCGAAGACAATCGAGAACTTCGCGACGCACAGCAAGAACGGTTACTATAACAACCACATCTTCCACCGTGTCATCAAGCAGTTCATGGTTCAAACGGGCGATCCACAAGGTATGAAATGTTATATCCATATGGGATATATGGTAGGTAGATTTACAGTCGTTGGTGGTGTCAGTACTCTTGCAGGGGCGTAGCAAGGATTTTCCATGGGGGGGGGGGGGGATAGGGGGGGTGGGGGGGAATCGCACTCTATCCAAATTTAAAAAGTAGACCCAGAGGAAGGGGGTCACACTGGATGGATCAACTTTATTTCAACACGCTAGCCCTTCAACTTAAAGCTGGTTTCCAGAGAGGGGCGTGTTCGTTCACCACCAAATCCCCCCTCCCCTCCTCAAACATATAAATGAGTAGGCCCAGGAGGAAGGGGGGGGGGGGGGGGGGGGGGGGGGTCACAGGCACCCACTTGGAGAACACTTGAGAACGCGAACATTCACTCGCTAACGGGCACAAGACCAGGTCTAGTGCTCTGGGGATTTGGTTTGGTTGAAAATAAAAATATACATTGCTATATAGAATTCACTTCGCACGATTCTGATGTGAAGATAACATGACTTATATTGTGTTGATGATCTTACTCACAGGGGATGGCACTGGAGGAGAGTCGATTTGGGGTGGTGAGTTTGAAGACGAGTTTCATCGCAATCTGCGCCATGATAGACCATACACTGTGAGCATGGCTAACGCAGGACCCAATACTAATGGATCTCAGTTCTTTGTGGGTGTTGCCCCTACGGTAAGTAGTATATAGAGTCATATGAGTGGGAAAGTTACAGTTGTACCGTGCCGTATTGAAAGAGTTTGATTGGATGAGATGCATGTGCACGCTTTTTGATTGGTTCAGAAAGGAAGCCATTTGAGTGTCACGGTACCGTAGGTTTCCCACTCATATGAAAACGAGTCTAATGGGTCCTAAATTAGTCAATTGGAAGCAGGAAAAGGGAAAAGGGAAAGGAACAGTTTCTAAAAGCCAAAGAAACAAATCTAGAGAGTATAAGTCCGAGAAATAAACTGATATTTGAAACAACAAACTCTCTCTACCATCACAGACGAATCGCGATGACCGATGTTTTAGAGTCGTTTTCGTATGAGTGGGAAACCTACGGTACGGAGTTACGGTCACGGTACGGAATCGAAGACATTCTATTCAACCAATCACAGCGCGCAAAATCATCGCTCAGTCAATCAGAATGCTTGGATACGGCATGATGATGGCGCGATACGGTCACCGCACGGTACGAACCGTACCGTAACTACTTCCCACTCATGCGAAAATGACTCTATATAACAGTGTCGCATGATGTTGCACTCTCTCACTGAATAATAATAATAATAACAATAATAATAATCATAATCATAATCATAATAATAATCATAATAATAATAATAATAATTATAATAATAATAACAATAATAATAATAATAATAATAATAATAACAATAATAATAATAACAATAACAATAACAATAATAATAACAATAACAATAATAATAATAATAACAATAACAATAATAATAATAATAACAATAATAATAATAATAATAATAATAATAATAACAACGACAATAATAATAATAATAATAATAACAACAACAACAACAACAACAACAATAATAATAATAATAATAATAATAACGGTTTAATGATAATATTTATATAGCGCTATTTCCTAAACTTCATCCACCCTCTATTCAGCGGCCACTTTTCAAGGTCCCGATATTTTTTTGTCAGTCAAGCAAGCTCTGTAAATTAAGCGGCCACCTCTACATAACGGCCACTTTGCAGAGTCCCGAGGGTGGCTGTTATATGGAGGTTCCACTGTATATTAATTTAATTACTCGGGCCCAGGCCGCAGGCCGCCCGAGTTAGAAAATGCGGATTTCGGTAGTAGTAGTAGTAGTAGTAGTTTTGTTCGGTTTCAAAATGACGAGTATGCGACGTATTTAATCGTATCCGGAGTTTCAAGATTACTCCGCAGATTTGAAAAGATAAAGGAGACACAGGACTCAAGTAGATTATGAATCTTAGTTTTGAAAGCAGCTGTAGATCTTCAAGCTATTAAAAGGTCAGGATTCTAGTTCATCGTTCAATGACTAGAAGTGGTAAAAGGACTAGAAGCTCGCTTAAAATATATATATTTTTAAAACAAACGCGAGGCCGTTATCGGAACCATCTGACCTATGCAACCTCAAGACGTATCATGTTCGTACTCACCGGACTAATAGTCTCCCTCGTCACTCAACTGTCACTGATTGTCATGACGTCAGAGAAATTATATTGTATTGAAGAAGATGTCCTTGTTTTATTCGACGTTCGAACCGTAACTCGAACCCGAACTCGATTCCAAACTCGACGTTTCGGGATCTGAAGCTAGAGAGGGGGCCTTTACACAAACTCATCAAAATCAAATCAATTGAACTCAAAGTCAAAAGGTAATCAAATGAACTCAAAGTCAAATCAAATGAACTCGACACATACATGTATATACATAGTCTCCCTCGTCACGCAACTGTCAGTCATTGTCAGGTCTCTCCTCGCGCAGCTGACATTGTCCTTGTTCTTCAACCAACTGGCATTCATTTTCAAGTACTTCCTCGAACAACTGACATTTTCCTTTTCACAATGCCCGAGTGAACGCTCATTGAGCGTCTTGTTTATTTTAAAAACAGTGAGTGAGCCATGTAATCTCCCAGTCACTCCTCATAATAACATCCATGTAACTTGTTATGTAAAGGATATCTTGTTGTTTTCAGCCGTGGCTTGATAATAAACACACCGTATTTGGGCGCGTAACAAAAGGAATGGACACAGTTCAACAAATAAGTTTAGTCAAAACAAATCCCAAGAACGACAAGCCTTATGAAGATGTCAAGATCATCAACATTACGCTGAAAGACTGATCAGAAAAACAACTTCCATATTATAGAGCATTTCTAATAAACACAACACCTTAGACTGTAAGCATGTAAGATACTCTGTATTGTAGTCCAAAATCGTGCAACTTGTCACGCAACAAGTTGCAGGGCAATGTTTCTCGTATTGCCATCGTTCGCGCAATTTGTCGCGCAGCACATTTTCGTGTTGCAGGTTGCAAAACTTTGTTGCGCAAAGTAGAAGCTCTTTCTATTTCATGCAACAAAGTTTTGCAGCCTGCAACACCGAAAATGTAATTTGTTGCGCGACAAGTTGCACGAACGATGGTAATGCGAGAAACATTGCTCTGCAACTTGCAATGCAACAATCTGAACAATGTTGCGCGAAAAGTTGCGCGATGCATTGTAGTTAGTGTATTTAATATAGAGGATTCCTAATAAACTGAAGCACATGGCCCGGGATCGATTCCTCGCTGCACCGATATTTTTATACTCACGAAAATGATCATTAACTGTTAAATTATTTGTATTTTAAAATATATACAGTCCTTCTCAAAAAGGTTGTCCAGATGAAAAGACTACAATACTGCAATAAAGTCACGTGATTCACTATGTTTTCAATTTCTGCGCGCGGCCTCCGAGTTGATCAGTACCAGCGGCATTACATTCATTTCTCACAATGCTGTGTACTTTTGCATCTCAAATTGAAATTCCACGCGAGGAAATTGAATACATAAAGAATCACGTGACCTTATTGTAGTATTGTAGTCTTTTCATCTGGACAGCCTTTTTGAGAATGACTGTATATGAACTCTAAGACCCATTTTGTAATAACAGTTCTTATATGCTATTCAGGATGTAAAGGTTATGAAAAAAAGAATAGCCAAATTTAATATTGGGGGGACTCAGGGTCCCCTGGGCCCTACCCCTGCTATCAGCCTGCAGTGAGCTTCTGGAACTATGTAAAATATAACTTTAGAAAGTTTAAAATTAATTAATTAAAATGCTTACAAGTGGCTTTTTTCCTAACTGGTCCTCCTAAGCTAAGGGACAATATATTATATATATCATATATATATACTCCGTCAGTTTGAGCTGTTATGAAAGTCACCAAATTACTAGCTCTGCTTCCTGGGATGAAGGCCCGGATGAAGGTCTTAAAGTTCCGTAGAACACAAAGATGTTGTCAACAATCCGTCCATGCCATCGACATGAGTTTCGCTGCAATAAGTAGAAAAGTTAAACGAATTGTATCGTCGAAGGTTTTGTGAATCCTCTTCGGCTCTTAATAGATTGCTAGTTTTGTTCAACTCCGTTAACGAACTGCTCTTCTGTCGTTGAAGTTTTGGTCGTGATTGTGAAATCACTTTTCGTGGAATAGTCTCAACAACGTCACAAACACTTTCCTGGTGTAGATTAGACAGCTTGAGTTCTCCAATTTGGACCTTCTTCATTTCTTCAGCAAAAGAGTCTTTGAGCAAAGGTTTGTCGCTAACCGGAGGACGCATTATTCCAGGTAAAAACTCCTCACAAGGCTTGTTCGCTTGCGCTACCTGCATATCATCGTATACAAATGGCTGAGTGCCTCCATGTTGAACCCACTTGATCCTTTGTTGTCTTAGTAAACTACACTGGAGTATTTGATAACCAGTAATTTGATCAAGACTACTGAATAAAATGGTTTGCTAAGAAGATGGCATATTATGATAGATCATGGAGGTCAGCAGACAGTATTAGAAGTCACCCCCTACAAGCACAACTGACTTCGAGTACGCTTCCCAATTAAAACAACATAATCATATCTCTTATAAACTATTGTGCAAATTCAATTAAGCCGCTGATGCATATCGGCCGCTCTTATTAACCATGAACGGACCTTCAACGCGAAGAATTCACTTTTAAACCGAGTTATTAACTCCAACTAGATTTTCCTGAATGCTTTATAGTGTACGAGTATGTGGGATCTCAGTGCATGTACAACCGACGGACTACAGCATCATTAATGTCCACGTGGTCAAGCCTAAAACAAGACAACAATAAAACAAACAAAAAGCACTTAGTTCAATTCAGTTGTATTACAAATGACGTTTCTACCTAACCGCGGTTCTTTGACGTGGCTATGACGTCATCTGCAAGCCCTCTTTAAACAATTTATTGCTCAATATTCTAAAAATATCAATATCTAAATTTACACACATAGTAGCTTATTGTGTATTTGTAAATAGTTCTTTATAATTGTCATCATTAATAATTTATCTTGTACTTGGAGATATTAAATATAAAGTAGAAAAAGAGACGCAGGCAACCTCTGACTGTTCCAAATAATATATTAACGTTTCGGCAATTCAGCCTTCTTTAGAAATAATAATAATAATATATATGTACATGGTAGAAATAATAAAAATATGAAGAGTACGTACCGGTGATTCAAGTATATATACGCTAAGGAAAACAAAGGAAAAGGAAAACACATCGACCATCATTGTTGCTCCCAACATTATTGGCCAACAACACATCCATCATTGTTGCTCCCAACATTATTGGCCAACAACACATCATTGTTGCTCCCAACATTATTGGGGCCGGAACACAACACATCCATCATTGTGGCTCCCAACATTATTGACCAACAACACATCCATCATTGTTGCTTCCAACATTATTGGCCAACAACACATCATTGTTGCTCCCAACATTATTGGGGCCGGAACAACACATCCATCATTGTGACTCCCAACATTATTGGCCAACAACACATCCATCATTGTTGCTCCCAACATTATTGGCCAACAACACATCCATCATTGTTGCCCCAAACATTATTGGCCAACAACACATCCATCATTGTGGCTCCCAACATTATTGGCCAACAACACATCCATCATTGTTGCTTCCAACATTATTGGCCAACAACACATCATTGTTGCTTCCAACATTATTGGCCAACAACACATCATTGTTGCTCCCAACATTATTGGCCAACAACACATCCATCATTGTTGCTCCCAACATTATTGGCCAACAACACATCCATCATTGTTGCTTCCAACATTATTGGCCAACAACACATCCATCATTGTTGCTTCCAACATTATTGGCCAACAACACATCATGCATATCATTGTGGCTCCAAACATTATTGGCCAACAACACATCCATCATTGTGGCTCCCAACATTATTGGCCAACAACACATCCATCATTGTTGCTTCCAACATTATTGGCCAACAACACATCCATCATTGTTGCTTCCAACATTATTGGCCAACAACACATCCATCATTATTGCTTCCAACATTATTGGCCAACAACACATCCATCATTGTTGCTCCCAACATTATTGACCAACAACACATCCATATCATTGTTGCTCCCAACATTATTGGCCAACAACACATCCATCATTGTTGCTCCCAACATTATTGGCCAACAACACATCCATCATTGTTGCTCCCAACATTATTGGCCAACAACACATCATTGTTGCTCCCAACATTATTGGCCAACAACACATCCATCATTGTTGCTCCCAACATTATTGGACAACAACACATCCATCATTGTTGCTCCCAACATTATTGACCAACAACACATCCATCATTGTTGCTTCCAACATTATTGGCCAACAACACATCCATTATTGTTGCTCCCAACATTATTGACCAACAACACATGCAACATTGTTGCTCCCAACATTATTGGCCAACGACACATCCATCATTGTTGCTTCCAACATTATTGACCAACAACACATGCAACATTGTTGCTCCCAACATTATTGGCCAACAACACATCCATCATTGTTGCTTCCAACGTTATTGACCAAACAAACACATGCAACATTGTTGCTCCCAACATTATTGGCCAACAACACATCCATCATTGTTGCTCCCAACATTATTGACCAACAACACATCCATCATTGTTGCTTCCAACATTATTGGCCAACAACACATCCATTATTGTTGCTCCCAACATTATTGACCAACAACACATGCAACATTGTTGCTCCCAACATTATTGGCCAACGACACATCCATCATTGTTGCTTCCAACATTATTGACCAACAACACATGCAACATTGTTGCTCCCAACATTATTGGCCAACAACACATCCATCATTGTTGCTTCCAACGTTATTGACCAACAACACATGCAACATTGTTGCTCCCAACATTATTGGCCAACAACACATCCATTATTGTT
This sequence comes from Actinostola sp. cb2023, assembly GCA_033675265.1. Classification (NCBI taxonomy): domain Eukaryota; kingdom Metazoa; phylum Cnidaria; class Anthozoa; order Actiniaria; family Actinostolidae; genus Actinostola; species Actinostola sp. cb2023. The sequence continues at coordinate 341,262 of JAUJYZ010000744.1, read as the reverse complement.
GCTCCCAACATTATTGACCAACAACACATGCAACATTGTTGCTCCCAACATTATTGGCCAACAACACATGCAACATTGTTGCTCCCAACATAATTGACCAACGACACATCCATACTCCATCATTGTTGCTCCCAACATTATTGACCAACAACACATGCAACATTGTTGCTCCCAACATAATTGACCAACGACACATCCATACTCCATCATTGTTGCTCCCAACATTATTGGCCAACAACACATCCATTATTGTTGCTCCCAACATTATTGACCAACAACACATGCAACATTGTTGCTCCCAACATAATTGACCAACGACACATCCATACTCCATCATTGTTGCTCCCAACATTATTGGCCAACAACACATCCATCATTGTTGTTCCAATTACGTCATAGTAAGATTTTACGAAGCAACTATTTTTAGTCCACGCTTGCATGATACCTCCTCTGAGATCATAGTCTGTTGTTTTGTTCGACGAAGAATATAAGCTATTCTTGGATGTTGAAAGAGACTGCAGGGGACGGAACTCCGCTCTGCGAGTCGACCGCATTGTTAATAGAATGCCAAACTTAAGTTCGTTTTATTTGATGAATTTCTGTACATCTTTGTTCATTGTTCGTCACGATCTTGCTGGATTTTACTCGAGTTCCGAATAATAACTTTTGGTAGTAAAATTGCAAATCACAATAGCACTGTGTACTCTTGTTATTTGACGATATTCATCTTGCAAGCACTGCAAGCACACACTGAAATAATCAATATTCGACCTCACAGCTAGTTGTATGTCCAACATTGCCTTGTAGATTTTTTCCGTCACTCAACTGATGTCACGGCATTCAAGCTTTTTTTAGAAGATCGGTTCCAATTAGTCTGAGTCGTCCACGTCCACATACGGGATGCATCAAGATGTCGCGTCTCATTCTTGAGTTTTAAAAAAGTCCAGCATCATTAGTCCTTAGTTTGACGGCGATTTGACGAGGATTTCACAGGACGTTTAAGATTGAAAAGAGCACTGCAGCTGCTATTCTGCACTACTAGGACGAGCCAGGGTGCTGAGCCATTCAGAAAGGCATACTTTGGATGCGATAAGCAGGATGCATTCCAGGGATTTTTCTTTCGTCGTTTGTGCAGGTTTGGAAACGTTTTCAAGCGAAGACACTTTGTCAAACCGCTCCGACAATCCATTATTTCCATTTACTGAAAGTCAAAAGGGATCAAGTTATTAAGATAAGCATCTATATCGGGACTACACATACAAGTATCCTATGGAAACCTCTGCAATTAAAAGTATGAAAGCCGATGAGCAAGAAAATGTCAACATGACTCAAACACCATCTCTAAATCGTCTATGCCATGTATACACAGAGTCTAGCGTGATCTCGATCACCAACACTACTCCAAGATGCATCAGTACATCAAGTAGCTGTTCAAGTGAATCTGCTACCAATTTCATAGAGATTGAAGGAGGCAGAAGTGTTACAGAAAATTCATATTTTACCACGTTACCTAATCTTGCAGGGAAGAGGATAAGAGAGCTAAGAAGAAACACGCTTCCCACTTTGCCTGTTTGGCCGGAATCAAAGTGGCCTAAATCAAGAAAGACTCTATCACTATCGCTTGCTGAATTTGCACGCGATGAAACACAAGTTATCAATGGAACTCTAACTACGACATTATGTTCCACAGAATTGTAAACTAAAAGGAAAAATTCAGCGGGGTTTTATACGTTGTTTGTTTGTGGTTTTTATCAGTTAATTTAAACTATCTTCGCCATCTATTGCCCAAGGACATTAAAGAGATCTAATTGGAGGAAAATGCACTGAAGATAATGGGACAAGTAGTAATGAATTAATGCCGACCTAAATGATGTATTGGCAATCAGGATATAGTTCTAATACAACATGACAGGCGATCGGTTTTCTATCTGATAAACATTTGTTTTACTTCATTGATGGATTGTTTCGCAACTGGTGGGCTATGTACAAGTCCATGCGTCTATTCAATGGTCTCATTTGGAGAGCTTTGTCTTCATTGTTTTTTTTTCTTTTGGCATCGTTGCAGAAACACTTTTCATTATAAAGACACCCTCTAGATACGAGCTCTCACTCCTTTGTATTCTAATAGAATAACTGTCAAAACAAAACGTTATTCTATTATAATTCAGAATCACTTTTGCGATGGACTGCTGACCAGTTTAGTACTGGGATGCGGGCTTGAATGCCGGGACAGAACTCCATCATATATCATTCTGAGTTATTTATTACAATTGACAACCCAGAGCACAGTTAAGTGAACTGCGGTAAATAAAGACTGACAGAGTTGTATTATATCAGTTCTACACGACCATTTGAAAATCCGCTTTCATCTTTTGACTTTAGTTAAAGTGCTTATGAAGCTTATTTTTTTAATTTGAAAATCGATTACATATGAAGTGAATAGTGGGATGTTTCAGTGTTTTGTGATTTGAGCTTCGCATTTGCGAGTTATAAAGGTTTGAAATCGTGATATGCTAATTCGGTGACGTCAAAGACCACTTACTTTATTATACAAAAGCGCCCTTGTGCAAATCATTGACATTTTTTAATCTGGAAAAAAGTTTTCTACAACTTATATAAATGATGTTAAATTTTTTTCTATTTCAGAAAAGAATGCTACTTGAAAAATATAAATAATTTACAGCAAATGCCTCCTTTGACGTCACCGAATTAGCATATCACGATTTCAAACCTTTATAACTCGCAAATGCGAAGCTCAAATCACAAAATACTGAAACATCTATCGGAATGTTAAGAACTCAAGAAAAGAGCCTAATAAACTATCGCTAATTCGATTTGACTGATAACCTGATGTGATATACGTGCCTACTTAGATGGGTTGATAGATGAGTTCAGTGATAGATGGCTACGTTGACACTAACTAAATAAATGTGTGGATCAGAAACATAAACCTGATTTTCAGATGTATGACATTGAGCCGTCTGAAAATCAGGCTAACTAACGTATGGACTACAGTTGGATTGATGGTTGGACGGTGGATGTTTGGACGGTGGATGATTAGACGGTGGATGGTTGGACGGTGGATGGTTGGACGGTGGATGGTTGGACGGTGGATGCTTGGACGGTGGATGCTTGGACGGTGGATGCTTGGACGGTGGATGCTTGGACGGTGGATGGTTGGACGGTGGATGGTTGGACGGTGGATGCTTGGACGGTGGATGCTTGGATGGTTGGATGGTCAAATTCTGCAAAAGTGTGAAGCTGTTATCCGGGGCTGTTATCTACAGTGGTCTACGGTGGTCTCTAGGGAACATGACTTTTTTTCTATGCGAGACTTTTTTTTTTTTTTCATTCTTCTGAAGGTACGTTATTTACTCGTTTAATTTAATTAATTTGCCGAGCGAGCAGACGAGTCAGTTAGTAGTAGTGATGGTGTCGACTTTTTCAGTTTTTTCTTTCTCTCTCTCTCTCTTTGTTCCTTCTTTCCTTTTTGTTACTTTGCTTTGCTTTTTTTTCTTGAGATACTGAATCAACCTTCATGAAATTGAATGTATTTTAAGGAGAACTGTTCACCTAATTTTATCGTTAGATAAAAACAAAGAGAATGTTGTGTATATCTCGGGGGAATCGTCCCATTTCTTTCGTTTATTTTTTTATTTTTTCAAAGTCTTCTTTTTCGTCTTTCCTTTGAAACGGGTGGGGGGGGGAGGCATGACCAAAACCAAGGAGCCAAAGGGCAAGTGTTCGAGCCTCGTAGGAGTCGAGTATTTCTTCTTCCCCACCCCCCCCCCCCCCCCCCCCCCCCCCCCCCCCCCCCCTCTTTTTCTGGACCTTTCGGTTTCTTCTTCTTTCCCTTCGATTGTCGGGTTACCTGTGGTGACACAGTCCGAGTGAGTCTGGTAACAAATCATTCACAAAATGGCGGACTGTAAACATTTTTTACTGGAAAATTTCAAAGCTGAACGTTTGCGAAGAAAATATGTTGTATTCTTCATTGAATAATGCTCCAGATATTATATTTTGTAAATCTAAGCATAAAGTAACCTAAAGAATGAATTTAAACTTAACCGTTTTGACCTCAACGTCGATAAAGAGGAAAAAACCCTGGCCGAAGATCACTTGGCTTGGAAAGGTACTGTTGTTGTTTTTGTCTTTGCGTTTATTATAAGTAAAACTAATAGTATCTAATCTATGGACTTATATATCAATAGTCGTATCAATATCATGGCAGTTATATTGAACGCGAAGGCATTCGCTCGAATGATGTCAGGTGTAGGCAAGGTCATAGGTAGCTGCACAAAAGTCAAAAGTCCTGGCCTAAAAATAATACATCAATAGAACAATAGCCAGAACTTTTGTGCAGCTACATTAACATCTACATCTACATTAGGGGGGGGGGGGTCCTGCAAAGGAAGATACCCATCACTGCAAGACATAGGGAAATAAAATAATAATAAAAAATTACAGGGGGTATCTATCCAGCTACACGAAGACCTGACCGTGGTGTAAGAACCTGGGAAGAACTCATGTTTGACTGGCTAACTTTGGCCTTATAGGCCACCTGGGGTTTCCAATCGATGAAAATCAATAATCGATAACAATCGATATCACCCAATTAGTCAATACCAATCGATATCACTCAATTAGTCAATACCAATCGATATCACTTAATTAGTCAATACCAATCGATATCACTCAATTTAGTCAATACCAATCAATATCACTCAATTAGTCAATACCAATCGATATCACTCAATTAGTCAATACCAATCGATATCACTCAATTAGTCAATGGGAGGTTTTACGTGTGACGTAGTGGCCGTCAAGATCTACAAAATGTTCGAGCCTAACTTTCAAAGTCTGTTAGTTTCTCTTCAAGCAACTAGATGACATTTGTGTGTTTGTTTATAAGTAACTAATATTTGACAGATATTTAGACTTCACCGATCTAAAATTGAAGTTTTGAGCAAGTAAAATAACGGTTTGACGGCCACTCGCGACAGATTTTGACGTCAGAAAAAGATTCCATAAAACCTCCCATACCAATCGATATCAATTGATCGATTGATATTGATAATCGATCACCAATTGATGAAGGAGATTTGTGTGATACAATACATTATTATATAGTCAAGTCAATCTGCGCACTCTGATTGGCCGAACACTATGCTTTATCAGAGAACGGAGCACGGTTTGATGACGCTATTTTTCGAAAAGACCACAACAATTCTGTAGAAAACAAAACCCAGCGCGCGCTCGATGGCGTAACTGGCATCAGTATTGCGCACAATTCACTCGCTAAAATTTTGTCTCTTCAATTAGCCTGTAAAGCTAAATACATTGACACTGAAATAAAGTTATTATTATTATTATAACTAGCATCAAGGTGGACTGTATTTACTGGACAAGAGCCGTGTCAGTCAGCTTTATTTGCCATCTGGTAAAACACAAAGAAAAATCCCTTCTGTCCAGCCTTTTCTTATTGATGTTCAAGCTCTCTCGGCTTCATCCAATGGTATCTATCAAGCAATAAATCAAAACTTTATTTAGAAAACTTAAAATTAGTTAAATGACTGCATGCATACCTGCCAACCCCCGAGTCCTCAAATCTTGAGACTGGAAAAATAGGCTAAAATAGCATGCTTTAAAAAACAAATACATGTACCAAAAGCAAAATGGCGGACAACCCTAAAAATTTCCGAACCAAAATAAAAGGAGAAGGTAAGGATTTGTATCGCTTGATAAACGAGCATTCACATATTCTAATATTGAAAAAGATCGTTACGTTGTACTATGCAACTTCACCGTAAATCGTGACGTGATTAGCCGGGAGATTTTGTCTTCAAACCGGGAGACCGGGAGTTGAGGTCCAAAATCTGGAGACTCCCGGCTAAACTGGAGAGTTGGCAGGTCTGGCATGTACAAATGTATGTACAATGTACATTAATCACTTTAAGCCAGAGCACATACAGTCATTTGCAAAAATTCTGGCCGCCACGAAATATCAATATATCAATATATTGGGTGCATTATGGGTAATTAAATAATACTATTTTGAGTTTCCTAACTTATTAAATGAAGCACAATGTACAAACAACAAACGTAAGACTAAAATAAACATTATACTAAATATTTATACCAACTTTCCTGGCGTTAACCCGCTTTAAGTGGAATTTTCGATTATTTAATTACCCATAATGCATCCAATATATTGATATTTCGTAGCGGCCAGAATTTTTGCAAATGACTGTACTAAGAACCAAGTCTGTCTATTAAGTGAGTTGTCTGCCTTAGACATAGAGGGGATTTATAAATCAGTGCCACAACACTAGGACTATAGAATGGTCTCTGAAAAAATACCGGGTCTCGGCAAAATCTGAGCGAGTCTCGAAATCTCGGCATTCCAGGAAAGAGTCCCGGTTTCCGGATTTCATAAAAATCAATACGCGGCTCGAAATTTCAAATTTTCACATTTCAAACAAAATAGTGAAATCTCGGGCTCGGATTTTAAACAAGTGTTTCGGCGTCTCTGTGAGTCTTGCATTTGACCATTCTATAGTCCTAACACTAGCTAGCATGGGTGACTAATAGAATATATTGTGAGACAGCCAGTACTGTTGGTGTTCATTTTCATTTTGAACAGTATTTTCTGTAATTTGAATCATAATAACTATTAAGTTATTGCTCACACATCAAATATTGAGGCATGTAAATATCAGTGTTATTTGTTGATAAATCTTGATTGATTTCCCTACACGTAGGTCAATATCTTGCTGGTGTTCTCAAGTCTGGTAAAGTGTTCGTTTGGGAGAGAGATAATGATTCCTTACATACCACTCCTGTACTAGATAAGATCAGAAATGTCCTTGGATCAAGTGAGTTGTTTGTGCATTGTACAGTTTATCAAACTCACAAATAAGAGATCTTTCCAATGTGTGGCCTTCAGTGCGCATGATCGCAATGTCACAGACATCTCTTACCTACAAATTTGTGATTTTCTTTAACTTTTTCAAACTTTTTTAAATATCAGGTTTTAAAACATTTGCAACTGTACTGTATGGGAATTACCAATTCTTTGTCATCCTCTAATAAATTGTTATTTATTGTCTCTTTGCATACATGTGTAATTTGCTTTTTTAGAAAACAAGAAAGTTTGTCTATTCATATCAAACTGTGGGGAAAAGATTATCTTATTATCTGGATTTCATCAAATATTCCTTTGGGAAAGTGAATGCACACCACTAGTTCCAGGTACAGTACGCTATGTTTTACATTCTATCAAGTAGATACATGCATGTGTAAAAACATTAATACCATATTTTACTTGTTTAAGTGTCCCCCCCCCCTGAAAAGCACCCCCCCCCCCCCCCCCCCCCGAAAATCCCATAACTTTAATAGGCGCTGCTGCACTTAAACAAGTAAATATGGTAAGTGCTTTGCCTTATGATTCAATTTCAAATTGTGCTTTGCAGTTTGATGAAAACTCATTGTTTGTACCGTTGATGTGTACATTGTGTATGTAGGAGAGCCCTTTACAGGTAATTGGGTACAAATACAGAGTGGTGACTATCTACTACCTTCTGATCAAGACAAAGAAAGTGCAGTTGATGGTATATTTTATGAAGATCAAGTAAGTTTTTATACCCTTTAGTTGGTGGCTTCCAATTCTGTCACTTGTACACATAGTAACATAGCCTGCTTTTCAGACTCAATTTTTTTTACGCTCGAAAATCTCGCCATATTTGTTGGTGAGATTTTCAAGCATAAAAAAATTGATTCTGAATAGCAGGCTATATTTAGTAGTAACATTGCAAATGCTTTCTGAGAACTGTAATTATTTGTAGCTTGGTAATAGTTAGTAATGTACGTTCGTAGGGTTTTGTCTGGGCTTGGTATTTTTTCCGAGTCCTTTTCCTCTTGACGAAACCTTACGAGCTACATTACTAACTGTAATTATTATTATTATTATTATTATTATTATTATTATTATTATTATTATTATTATTATTATTATTATTATTATTATTATTATTATTATTATTATTATTATCATTTATTATTATATTATATTATATTTTCTGTTGTAGAAATAAGGACTGGCAATCCCGAATTAATGAAGTTTTAAATTATTATTATATCAAATCATGTTACCATTTTCTTTTTGTTAATCATATTTTCGAGTTCAAGTAGTTAATTATTACCTACATGTAGTGAGATTTTGTTTGTGTAAAAAAATATATGAAATAAAGTTTCCATTATTATTATTATTATTATTATTTGTTATTATTATTATTATTTATATTATTATTATTACTATTATTATTATTATCATCATCATCATCATTATTATTATCATCATCATCTTATTATCATCATTATTATTTGTTATTATTTGTTTTTATTATTATTATTATTATTTATTATTATTATTACTATTATTATTATTATCATCATCATCATCATTATTATCATCATCATCTTCTTCATCATCATTATTATTATTATTATTTATTATTATTATTATTATTATTATTATTATTTATATTATTATTATTACTATTATTATTATTATCATCATCATCATCATTATTATCATCATCATCTTCTTCATCATCATTATTATTATTATTATTATTATTATTATTATTATTATTATTATTATCATATTATTATTATTATTATTTGTTTTTTATTATTATTATTATTTATATTATTATTATTATTATTATTATTATTATCATTATCATCATCATTATTATTATCATCATCATCTATCTTCAATCATTATTATTATGATTATTTGTTTTTATTATTATTATTATTCTTTATATTATTATTATTACTATTATTATTATTATCATCATCATCATCATTATTATCATCATCATCTTCTTCATCATCATCATCATCATTATTATCATCATCATCTTCTTCATCATCATTATTATTATTATTATTATGTTATTATTATTATTATTATTATTATTATTATTATTATTATTATTATTATTATTAGCTATTATATACAACAATATTGGGTGACAGGTCCATGGTTCATGTGCTCTGGTTTCTTGGGTGTTCAACAAACAGGACAAAGTACACATTACCACACTACGGCTTCAGTGGCCACAATTCATTGCTACTGTAGGTTTAAAACTCCAGTTATGATCATGGTAGGTTGAAGCTGTAATCACTATTGCTATTGCTTTTATAATCAATCACTATCATCACCATCATCAGATGAATCATCATCACCATCATCATCATCACCATCATCATCATCACCATCATCATCATCATCATCACCACCATCATCATGGATCTGTGGTGGATCTGGGGGGTTCATCCAAACCACCTAAATACCTAACTGATACATGTAATAGCCTATTTGAAACTACTGTAAATGTAGACATTGTAGTGTGATTAAAACAGTGTTTGGTGGCTTGTTGCGCGACTCGGTAGAACATGCTTTCTTTGTAAAATTGATTTCACAAACTCAGCGCATCATACTTGAGAAGCATTGAGAAGCACTCCACTATGAGTCATGCTTCTCCTATCACTTCTCTCTTGTTCTGATCAGTCCCTGCATGCTCTATAACTGTACAGAGCATGTGCGCGCATGTTAAATATTTTCTTCATCATGTCATGCAACCCCAGATGAATTATTGGAATGCATTATATGCTGTTTTTTTATCTTCTGTAGATAATTCACTGTCATTTACTGCCAAGTGGTACACTTTTGTCCATCCCTTATATGATATGCAGTGTACTGCATGCTTGTTTTTATCTTCTGTAGATAAATTCACTGTCATTTACTGCCAAGTGGTACACTTTTGTCCATCCCTTATCATGATATGCAGTGTACTGCATGCTTGTTTTTTATCTTCTGTAGATAATTCACTGTCATTTACTGCCAAGTGGTACACTTTTGTCCATCCCTTATATGATATGCAGTGTACTGCATGCTTGTTTTTTATCTTCTGTAGATAATTCACTGTCATTTACTACCAAGTGGTACACTTTTGTCCATCCCTTATATGATCTTACTCCAGCAACACGAGTCATTAAATCGAGTAAGGCCTATATTGGATGTTTTTCTCATGATGGACAAGTCTTAGCAGTTGCTATGAACCAGAAAAATGCGACAGACTCCAGAATGATGTTCTATTCTACAACCAGCTCCTCAGTTGCCATAGTAACTGACTTACAAGGGTGTGGTGCTGCAAATGCGCTCAATGTGCCAGCCAGTGGAAGGTGAGGTGCAGCTAGTAATAATGATGATTATGGTTGTTAAATGATGACAGTGGGGGTGGTACTGGGGATGGTAAATGTGTGCATGCATGGTGATGACAATGGTGGAGGTGATTATCAGGATGATGGTGGTGGTGCATGGTGGTGGTGGTGGTGGTGGTGGTGGAGGTTGTGGTGGTGGTGGTGGTGGTGGTGGTGGAGGTCATGGTGGTTTCGATGGTGGTGGTGGAGGATGTGGTCATGGTGGTGGTGGTGGAGGTCGTGGTGGTGTTGATGATGGTGGTGGAGGTTGTGGTCATGGTGGTGATGTTGATGGTGGTGGTGGAGGTCATGGTGGTGGTGGTGGTGATGGTGATGGAGGTCGTGGTGGTGGTGGTGTTGATGGAGTTTGTGTTCGTGGTGGTGGTGATGATGGTGGTGGTGGAGGTCATGGTGGTGGTGGTGATGGTGATGGAGGTCGTGGTGGTGGTGGTGTTGATGGAGTTTGTGTTCGTGGTGGTGGTGTTGATGGTGGTGGTGGAGGTCATGGTGGTGGAGGTTGTGGTCATGGTGGTGTTGATGGTGGTGGAGGTGGTGGTCATGGTGGTCATGGTGGTGTTGATGGTGGTGGTGGAGATTGTGGTCATGGTGGTGGTGGTAGTGTTGGTGGTGGTGGAGGTCATGGTGGAGGTCATGGTGGAGGTCATGGTGGTGGTGGAGGTCATGGTGGTGGTGGAGGTCATGGTGGTGGTGTTGATGGTTGTGGTCATGGTTGTGGTGGCGGTGTTGATGGTGGTGGTGGTCATTGTGGAGGTAATGGTGGTGGTGTTGATGGTGGTGGTGGAGGTGGTGGTCATGGTGGTGGTGGTGTTGATGGTGGTGGTGGAGGTTGTGGTGGTGGTGTTGATGGTGGTGGTGGAGGTTGTGGTCATGGTGGCGGTGTTGATAGACATAGACAGACATAGACATACGTTTATTTATACACGGTAAAAAATCATCAGTGCATACATATAAACACTAACAATGAAAATACTGGTTTCTATGATTGCCGTGTGTGAGCCTTTGATGGTGGTGGTGGAGGTCATGGTGGTGGTGGAGATCATGGTGGTGGTGGTGTTGATGGTGGTGGTGGAGGTCATGGTGGTGGTGGAGATCATGGTGGTGGTGGTGGTGTTGATGGTGGTGGTGGAGGTAATGGTGGTGGTGGAGATCATGGTGGTGATGGTGGTGGTGGAGGTGGAGATCATGGTGGTGGTGGTGGTGTTGATGGTTGTGGTAGAGGTCATGGGAGGTGGTGGTCATGGTGGTGGTGGTGGTGTTTGATGGTTGTGGTAGAGGTCATGGTGGAGGTGGTGGTCATGGTGGTGGTGGTGGTGTTGATGGTTGTGGTAGAGGTCATGGTGGAGGTGGTGGTCATGGTGGAGATCATGGTGGTGGTGTTTGATGGTGGTGGAGGTCATGGTGGTGGTGGAGGTTGTGGTCATGGTGGTGGAAGTGGTGATGTTGGTGGTGTTGATAAAGGTGGTATCAGTAGTAGTGGTGGAAGTACATACATGTATAGCGGTGGTGGTAGAGGTGATGATGATGAAGAATTAAAGATTTGTTTTGTCAGCCCAGTGTGGGCAGAGCAGCCAGTAGTTTTCTGACTGATAGTCTGAGTGAGTCAACTGTGAGTAGGTTGTTGGTTAGCTGGTTGGTTACATCTTATCTGTATTATCTTAGATTGTGGTGGATATCAGACATGTCCTGGACTAGCAATAGTCTGTTACTGGTTGTAATCACATGTTGTGGTTCACTGGCTATACTAACTAAACTGGGGGAGCCTGTGCTAATTAGTACAACAGGATGCTCTATTGACATGGGACCAGGTTTATACCTTCCTCTACACCCAAGGATCACTTTCAGGTTAGTTAACCAAAGCTGTATACATGTAGTTGATGTGTTTCACTAGTGATGCATACTACAAGTGCAAGCACAAGTGTTATGTAACTGTGGAAGTGGGCCTAACACAAGCATAAGCACAAGCATGAGCACAAAGATCAAACGTTTTTCCATTTGTTGTTGCTTCGCTAGTGGAGAAGTGTTCAGTGAGAGAGGTTTGAATGTTCTACATTATGCATCTTATCATTAATATCATTATCATTAATATTATTATTATTATTATTTATTATCTTGATGTCTATTTCCAGCAAAGCATCTCTAAATGGAGACAGTGACACCTCCATGTCATCACACTCTGATGTACTACGACAAAGGTTTTCTGTGAACTGTGACAGAAAACCTTTGTCGTAGTACATCAGAGTGTGATGACATGGAGGTGTCACTGTCTCCATTTAGAGATGCTTTGCTGGAAATAGACATCAAGATAATAAATAATAATAATAATAATATTAATGATAAATGATATTAATGATAAGATACATAATGTAGAACATTCAAACCTCTCTCACTGAACACTTCTCCACTAGCGAAGCAACAACAAATGGAAAACGTTTGATCTTTGTGCTCATGCTTGTGCTTATGCTTGTGTTAGGCCCCACTTCCACAGTTACATAAACACTTGTGCTTGCACTTGTAGTATGCATCACTAGTGAAACACATCAACTACATGTATACAGCTTTGGTTTAACTAACCTGAAAGTGATCCTTGGGTGTAGAGGAAGGTATAAACCTGGTCCCATGTCAATAGAGCATCCTGTTGTACTAATTAGCACAGGCTCCCCCAGTTTAGTTAGTATAGCCAGTGAACCACAACATGTGATTACAACCAGTAACAGACTATTGCTAGTCCAGGACATGTCTGATATCCACCACAATCTAAGATAATACAGATAAGATGTAACCAACCAGCTAACCAACAACCTACTCACAGTTGACTCACTCAGACTATCAGTCAGAAAACTACTGGCTGCTCTGCCCACACTGGGCTGACAAACAAATCTTTAATTCTTCATCATCATCACCTCTACCACCACCGCTATACATGTATGTACTTCCACCACTACTACTGATACCACCTTTATCAACACCACCAAACATCACCCACTTCCACCACCATGACCACAACCTCCCACCACCACCATGACCTCCACCACCATCAACACCACCACCATGATCTCCACCATGACCACCACCTCCACCATGACCTCTACCACAACCATCAACACCACCACCACCACCATGACCACCACCTCCACCATGACCTCTACCACAACCATCAACACCACCACCACCACCTCCACCATGACCTCTACCACAACCATCAACACCACCACCACCACCATGATCTCCACCTCCACCACCACCATCACCACCATGATCTCCACCACCACCATTACCTCCACCACCACCATCAACACCACCACCACCACCATGATCTCCACCACCACCATGACCTCCACCCACCACCATCAACACCACCACCACCATGATCTCCACCACCACCATGACCTCCACCACCACCATCAAAGGCTCACACACGGCAATCATAGAAACCAGTATTTTCATTGTTAGTGTTTATATGTATGCACTGATGATTTTTTTACCGTGTATAAATAAACGTATGTCTATGTCTGTCTATGTCTATCAACACCGCCACCATGACCACAACCTCCACCACCACCATCAACACCACCACCACAACCTCCACCACCACCATCAACACCACCACCACCATGACCACCACCTCCACCACCACCATCAACACCACCACCATTACCTCCACAATGACCACCACCACCATCAACACCGCCACCACAACCATGACCACAACCATCAACACCACCACCATGACCTCCACCACCACCATGACCTCCACCACCACCATGACCTCCACCATGACCTCCACCATGACCTCCACCACCACCAACACTACCACCACCACCATGACCACAATCTCCACCACCACCATCAACACCACCATGACCACCATGACCACCACCTCCACCACCATCAACACCACCATGACCACAACCTCCACCACCATGACCTCCACCACCACCATCAACACCACCACCACGAACACAAACTCCATCAACACCACCACCACCACGACCTCCATCACCATCACCACCACCACCATGACCTCCACCACCACCATCATCACCACCACCACGAACACAAACTCCATCAACACCACCACCACCACGACCTCCATCACCATCACCACCACCACCACCATGACCTCCACCACCACCATCAACATCACCACCATGACCACAACCTCCACCACCATCATCAACACCACCACGACCTCCACCCACCACCACCATGACCACATCCTCCACCACCACCATCGAAACCACCATGACCTCCACCACCACCACCACCACCACCACCACCACCACAACCCTCCACCACCACCACCACCACCACACCATGCACCACCACCATCATCCTGATAATCACCTCCACCATTGTCATCACCATGCATGCACATTTACCATCCCCAGTACCACCCCCACTGTCATCATTTAACAACCATAATCATCATTATTACTAGCTGCACCTCACCTTCCACTGGCTGGCACATTGAGCGCATTTGCAGCACCACACCCTTGTAAGTCAGTTACTATGGCAACTGAGGAGCTGGTTGTAGAATAGAACATCATTCTGGAGTCTGTCGCATTTTTCTGGTTCATAGCAACTGCTAAGACTTGTCCATCATGAGAAAAACATCCAATATAGGCCTTACTCGATTTAATGACTCGTGTTGCTGGAGTAAGATCATATAAGGGATGGACAAAAGTGTACCACTTGGTAGTAAATGACAGTGAATTATCTACAGAAGATAAAAACAAGCATGCAGTACACTGCATATCATATAAGGGATGGACAAAAGTGTACCACTTGGCAGTAAATGACAGTGAATTATCTACAGAAGATAAAAACAAGCATGCAGTACACTGCATATCATATAAGGGATGGACAAAAGTGTACCACTTGGCAGTAAATGACAGTGAATTATCTACAGAAGATAAAAACAAGCATGCAGTACACTGCATATCATATAAGGGATGGACAAAAGTGTACCACTTGGCAGTAAATGACAGTGAATTATCTACAGAAGATAAAAACAGGCATATAATGCATTCCAATAATTCATCTGGGGTTGCATGACATGATGAAGAAAATATTTAACATGCGCGCACATGCTCTGTACAGTTATAGAGCATGCAGGGACTGATCAGAACAAGAGAGAAGTGATAGGAGAAGCATGACTCATAGTGGAGTGCTTCTCAATGCTTCTCAAGTATGATGCGCTGAGTTTGTGAAATCAATTTTACAAAGAAAGCATGTTCTACCGAGTCGCGCAACAAGCCACCAAACACTGTTTTAATCACACTACAATGTCTACATTTACATGTAGTTTAAATAGGCTACATACATGTATCAGTTAGGTATTTAGGTGGTTTGGATGAACCCCCCCAGATCCACCACAGATTGGTGATGATGATGATGGTGGTGATGATGATGATGATGATGGTGATGATGATGATGGTGATGATGATGATGGTGATGATGATTCATCTGATGATGGTGATGATAGTGATTGATTATTAAAAGCAATAGCAATAGTGATTACAGCTTCAACCTACCATGATCATAACTGGAGTTTAAACCTACAGTAGCAATGAATTGTGGCCACTGAAGCCGTAGTGTGGTAATGTGTACTTTGTCCTGTTTGTTGAACACCCAAGAAACCAGAGCACATGAACCATGGACCTGTCACCCAATATGTTGTATATAATAATAATAATAATAATAATAATAATAATAATAATAATAATAATAATAATAAATAATAATAATAATAATAATAATAATGATGATGAAGAAGATGATGATGATAATAATGATGATGATGATGATAATGATGATGATGAAGAAGATGATGATGATAAATAATGATGATGATGATAATAATAATAATAATAGTAATAATAATAAATATATAATAATAATAATAATAATAAAAACAAATAATAATAATAATAATGAATGATGAAGAAGATGATGATGATAATAATAATGATGATGATGATGATAATAATAATAATAGTAATAATATAATATAAATAATAATAATAATAATAAAAAAACAAATAATAATAATAATAATGATGATAATAATAATAATAATAATAATAATAATAATAATAATAATAATAATAATGATGATGAAGAAGATGATGATGATAATAATGATGATGATGATGATAATAATAATAATAGTAATAATAATAATATATAATAATAATAATAATAATAATAATAATAATAATAATAATAATAATAATGATGATGAAGAAGATGATGATGATAATAATGATGATGATGATGATAATAATAATAATAGTAATAATAATAAATATAAATAATAATAATAATAATAAAAACAAATAATAATAATAATGATGATGATGAAGAAGATGATGATGATAATAATAATGATGATGATGATGAATAATAATAATAATAATAGTAATATAATAATAAATAATAATAATAATAACAAATAAATAATAATAATAATAATGGAAACTTTATTTCATATATTTTTTACACAAACATTGCAAATCTCACTACATGTAGGTAATTTTACAATTGACTACTTGAACTCGAAAATATAATTAACAAAAAGAAAATGGTAACATAAGTATATTTATATATATCAATAAAACATTTAAAACTTCATTAATTCGGGATTAAGCCAGTCCTTATTTCTACAACAGAAAATATAACTATAATATAATAATAATGATGATAATAATAATACTAATAATAATAATAATAATATAATAATAATAATAATAATAATAATAATAATAATAATAATAATAATAATAATAATAATAATAATAATAATTTACAGTTAGTAATGTAGCTCGTAAGGTTTCGTCAAGAGGAAAAGGACTCGGAAAAAATACCAAGCCCAGGACAAAACCCTACGAACGTACATTACTAACTATTACCAAGCTACAAATAATTACAGTTCTCAGAAAGCATTTGCAATGTTACTACTAAATATAGCCTGCTATTCAGAATCAATTTTTTTATGCTTGAAAACCTCACCAACAAAATATGGCGAGATTTTCGAGCGTAAAAAAAATTGAGTCTGAAAAGCAGGCTATGTTTACTATGTGTACAAGTGACAGAATTTGAAGCCACCAACTAAAGGGTATAAAACTTACTTGATCTTCATAAAATATACCATCAACTGCACTTTCTTTGTCTTGATCAGAAGGTAGTAGATAGTCACCACTCTGTATTTGTACCCAAATTACCTGTAAAGGGCTCTCCTACATACACAATGTACACATCAACGGTACAAACAATGAGTTTTCATCAAAACTGCAAAGCACAATTTGAAATTGAATCATAAGGCAAAGCACTTACCATATTTACTTGTTTAAGTGCAGCAGCGCCTATTAAAGTTATGGGATTTTCGGGGGGGGGGGGGGTGCTTTTCAGGGGGGGGACACTTAAACAAGTAAAATATGGTATTAATGTTTTTACACATGCATGTATCTACTTGATAGAATGTAAACATAGCGTACTGTACCTGGAACTAGTGGTGTGCATTCACTTTCCCAAAGGAATATTTGATGAAATCCAGATAATAAGATAATCTTTTCCCCACAGTTTGATATGAATAGACAAACTTTCTTGTTTTCTAAAAAGCAAATTACACATGTATGCAAAGAGACAATAAATAACAATTTATTAGAGGATGACAAAGAATTGGTAATTCCCATACAGTACAGTTGCAAATGTTTTAAAACCTGATATTTAAAAAAGTTTGAAAAAGTTAAAGAAAATCACAAATTTGTAGGTAAGAGATGTCTGTGACATTGCGATCATGCGCACTGAAGGCCACACATTGGAAAGATCTCTTATTTGTGAGTTTGATAAACTGTACAATGCACAACAACTCACTTGATCCAAGGACATTTCTGATCTTATCTAGTACAGGAGTGGTATGTAAGGAATCATTATCTCTCTCCCAAACGAACACTTTACCAGACTTGAGAACACCAGCAAGATATTGACCTACGTGTAGGGAAATCAATCAAGATTTATCAACAAATAACACTGATATTTACATGCCTCAATATTTGATGTGTGAGCAATAACTTAATAGTTATTATGATTCAAATTACAGAAAATACTGTTCAAAATGAAAATGAACACCAACAGTACTGGCTGTCTCACAATATATTCTATTAGTCACCCATGCTAGCTAGTGTTAGGACTATAGAATGGTCAAATGCAAGACTCACAGAGACGCCGAAACACTTGTTTAAAATCCGAGCCCGAGATTTCACTATTTTGTTTGAAATGTGAAAATTTGAAATTTCGAGCCGCGTATTGATTTTTATGAAATCCGGAAACCGGGACTCTTTCCTGGAATGCCGAGATTTCGAGACTCGCTCAGATTTTGCCGAGACCCGGTATTTTTCAGAGACCATTCTATAGTCCTAGTGTTGTGGCACTGATTTATAAATCCCCTCTATGTCTAAGGCAGACAACTCACTTAATAGACAGACTTGGTTCTTAGTACAGTCATTTGCAAAAATTCTGGCCGCTACGAAATATCAATATATTGGATGCATTATGGGTAATTAAATAATCGAAAATTCCACTTAAAGCGGGTTAACGCCAGGAAAGTTGGTATAAATATTTAGTATAATGTTTATTTTAGTCTTACGTTTGTTGTTTGTACATTGTGCTTCATTTAATAAGTTAGGAAACTCAAAATAGTATTATTTTTAATTACCCATAATGCACCCAATATATTGATATATTGATATTTCGTGGCGGCCAGAATTTTTTGCAAATGACTGTATGTGCTCTGGCTTAAAGTGATTAATGTACATTGTACATACATTTGTACATGCCAGACCTGCCAACTCTCCAGTTTAGCCGGGAGTCTCCAGATTTTGGACCTCAACTCCCGGTCTCCCGGTTTGAAGACAAAATCTCCCCGGCTAATCACGTCACGATTTACGGTGAAGTTGCATAGTACAACGTAACGATCTTTTTCAATATTAGAATATGTGAATGCTCGTTTATCAAGCGATACAAATCCTTACCTTCTCCTTTTATTTTGGTTCGGAAATTTTTAGGGTTGTCCGCCATTTTGCTTTTGGTACATGTATTTGTTTTTTAAAGCATGCTATTTTAGCCTATTTTTTCCAGTCTCAAGATTTGAGGACTCGGGGGGTTGGCAGGTATGCATGCAGTCATTTAACTAATTTTAAGTTTTCTAAATAAAGTTTTGATTTATTGCTTGATAGATACCATTGGATGAAGCCGAGAGAGCTTGAACATCAATAAGAAAAGGCTGGACAGAAGGGATTTTTCTTTGTGTTTTACCAGATGGCAAATAAAGCTGACTGACACGGCTCTTGTCCAGTAAATACAGTCCACCTTGATGCTAGTTATAATAATAATAATAACTTTATTTCAGTGTCAATGTATTTAGCTTTACAGGCTAATTGAAGAGACAAAATTTTAGCGAGTGAATTGTGCGCAATACTGATGCCAGTTACGCCATCGAGCGCGCGCTGGGTTTGTTTTCTACAGAATTGTGGTCTTTTCGAAAAATAGCGTCATCAAACCGTGCTCCGTTCTCTGATAAAGCATAGTGTTCGGCCAATCAGAGTGCGCAGATTGACTTTGACTATATAATAATGTATTGTATCACACAAATCTCCTTCATCAATTGGTGATCGATTATCAATATCAATCGATCAATTGATATCGATTGGTATGGGAGGTTTTATGGAATCTTTTTCTGACGTCAAAATCTGTCGCGAGTGGCCGTCAAACCGTCATTTTACTTGCTCAAAACTTCAATTTTAGATCGGTGAAGTCTAAATATCTGTCAAATATTAGTTACTTATAAACAAACACACAAATGTCATCTAGTTGCTTGAAGAGAAACTAACAGACTTTGAAAGTTAGGCTCGAACATTTTGTAGATCTTGACGGCCACTACGTCACACGTAAAACCTCCCATTGACTAATTGAGTGATATCGATTGGTATTGACTAATTGAGTGATATCGATTGGTATTGACTAATTGAGTGATATTGATTGGTATTGACTAATTGAGTGATATCGATTGGTATTGACTAATTAAGTGATATCGATTGGTATTGACTAATTGAGTGATATCGATTGGTATTGACTAATTGGGTGATATCGATTGTTATCGATTATTGATTTCATCGATTGGAAACCCCAGGTGGCCTATAAGGCCAAAGTTAGCCAGTCAAACATGAGTTCTTCCCAGGTTCTTACACCACGGTCAGGTCTTCGTGTAGCTGGATAGATACCCCCTGTAATTTTTTATTATTATTTTATTTCCCTATGTCTTGCAGTGATGGGTATCTTCCTTTGCAGGACCCCCCCCCCCCCTAATGTAGATGTAGATGTTAATGTAGCTGCACAAAAGTTCTGGCTATTGTTCTATTGATGTATTATTTTTAGGCCAGGACTTTTGACTTTTGTGCAGCTACCTATGACCTTGCCTACACCTGACATCATTCGAGCGAATGCCTTCGCGTTCAATCTATAACTGCCATGATATTGATACGACTATTGATATATAAGTCCATAGATTAGATACTATTAGTTTTACTTATAATAAACGCAAAGACAAAAACAACAACAGTACCTTTCCAAGCCAAGTGATCTTCGGCCAGGGTTTTTTCCTCTTTATCGACGTTGAGGTCAAAACGGTTAAGTTTAAATTCATTTCTTTAGGTTACTTTATGCTTAGATTTACAAAATATAATATCTGGAGCATTATTCAATGAAGAATACAAACATATTTTCTTCGCAAACGTTCAGCTTTGAAATTTTCCAGTAAAAAAATGTTTACAGTCCGCCATTTTGTGAATGATTTGTTACCAGACTCACTCGGACTGTGTCACCACAGGTAACCCGACAATCGAATTTCGAAGAAGAAGAAACCGAAAGGTCCAGAAAAAGAGGGGGGGGGGGGGGGGGGGGGGGGGGGGGGTGGGGAAGAAGAAATACTCGACTCCTACGAGGCTCGAACACTTGCCCTTTGGCTCCTTGGTTTTGGTCATGCCTCCCCCACCCCACCCGTTTCAAAGGAAAGACGAAAAAGAAGACTTTGAAAAAATAAAAAAATAAACGAAAGAAATGGGACGATTCCCCCGAGATATACACAACATTCTCTTTGTTTTTATCTAACGATAAAATTAGGTGAACAGTTCTCCTTAAAATACATTCAATTTCATGAAGGTTGATTCAGTATCTCAAGAAAAAAAAAGCAAAGCAAAGTAACAAAAAGGAAAGAAGGAACAAAGAGAGAGAGAGAGAAAGAAAAAACTGAAAAAGTCGACACCATCACTACTACTAACTGACTCGTCTGCTCGCTCGGCAAATTAATTAAATTAAACGAGTAAATAACGTACCTTCAGAAGAATGAAAAAAAAAAAAAAAAGGTCTCGCATAGAAAAAAAAGTCATGTTCCCTAGAGACCACCGTAGACCACTGTAGATAACAGCCCCGGATAACAGCTTCACACTTTTGCAGAATTTGACCCATCCAACCATCCAAGCATCCACCGTCCAAGCATCCACCGTCCAACCATCCACCGTCCCAACCATCCACCGTCCAAGCATCCACCGTCCAAGCATCCACCGTCCAAGCATCCACCGTCCAAGCATCCACCGTCCAACCATCCACCGTCCA
This sequence comes from Actinostola sp. cb2023, assembly GCA_033675265.1. Classification (NCBI taxonomy): domain Eukaryota; kingdom Metazoa; phylum Cnidaria; class Anthozoa; order Actiniaria; family Actinostolidae; genus Actinostola; species Actinostola sp. cb2023. The sequence continues at coordinate 319,299 of JAUJYZ010000744.1, read as the reverse complement.
ACCATCCACCGTCCAACCATCCACCGTCTAATCATCCACCGTCCAAACATCCACCGTCCAACCATCAATCCAACTGTAGTCCATACGTTAGTTAGCCTGATTTTCAGACGGCTCAATGTCATACATCTGAAAATCAGGTTTATGTTTCTGATCCACACATTTATTTAGTTAGTGTCAACGTAGCCATCTATCACTGAACTCATCTATCAACCCATCTAAGTAGGCACGTATATCACATCAGGTTATCAGTCAAATCGAATTAGCGATAGTTTATTAGGCTCTTTCTTGAGTTCTTAACATTCCGATATATGTTTCAGTATTTTTAGTGATTTTGAGCGATTACGACGATTTGCAGATTTTGTGATTTGAGCTTCGCATTTGCGAAAAGGTTTGAAATCGTGATATGCTAATTCGGTGACGTCAAAGGAGGCATTTGCTGTAAATTATTTATATTTTTCAAGTAGCATTCTTTTCTGAAATAGAAAAAAATTTAACATCATTTATATAAGTTGTAGAAAACTTTTTTCCAGATTAAAAAATGTCAATGATTTGCATAAGGGCGCTTTTGTATAATAAAGTAAGTGGTCTTTGACGTCACCGAATTAGCATATCACGATTTCAAACCTTTATAACTCGCAAATGCGAAGCTCAAATCACAAAAACACTGAAACATCCCACTATTCACTTCATATGTAATCGATTTTCAAATTTAAAAAATAAGCTTCATAAGCACTTTAACTAAAGTCAAAAGATGAAAGCGGATTTTCAAATGGTCGTGTTGAACTGATATAATACAACTCTGTCAGTCTTTATTTACCGCAGTTCACTTAACTGTGCTCTGGGTTGTCAATTGTAATAAATAACTCAGAATGATATATGATGGAGTTCTGTCCCGGCATTCAAGCCCGCATCCCAGTACTAAACTGGTCAGCAGTCCATCGCAAAAGTGATTCTGAATTATAATAGAATAACGTTTTGTTTTGACAGTTATTCTATTAGAATACAAAGGAGTGAGAGCTCGTATCTAGAGGGTGTCTTTATAATGAAAAGTGTTTCTGCAACGATGCCAAAAGAAAAAACAATGAAGACAAAGCTCTCCAAATGAGACCATTGAATAGACGCATGGACTTGTACATAGCCCACCAGTTGCGAAACAATCCATCAATGAAGTAAAACAAATGTTTATCAGATAGAAAACCGATCGCCTGTCATGTTGTATTAGAACTATATCCTGATTGCCAATACATCATTTAGGTCGGCATTAATTCATTACTACTTGTCCCATTATCTTCAGTGCATTTTCCTCCAATTAGATCTCTTTAATGTCCTTGGGCAATAGATGGCGAAGATAGTTTAAATTAACTGATAAAAACCACAAACAAACAACGTATAAAACCCCGCTGAATTTTTCCTTTTAGTTTACAATTCTGTGGAACATAATGTCGTAGTTAGAGTTCCATTGATAACTTGTGTTTCATCGCGTGCAAATTCAGCAAGCGATAGTGATAGAGTCTTTCTTGATTTAGGCCACTTTGATTCCGGCCAAACAGGCAAAGTGGGAAGCGTGTTTCTTCTTAGCTCTCTTATCCTCTTCCCTGCAAGATTAGGTAACGTGGTAAAATATGAATTTTCTGTAACACTTCTGCCTCCTTCAATCTCTATGAAATTGGTAGCAGATTCACTTGAACAGCTACTTGATGTACTGATGCATCTTGGAGTAGTGTTGGTGATCGAGATCACGCTAGACTCTGTGTATACATGGCATAGACGATTTAGAGATGGTGTTTGAGTCATGTTGACATTTTCTTGCTCATCGGCTTTCATACTTTTAATTGCAGAGGTTTCCATAGGATACTTGTATGTGTAGTCCCGATATAGATGCTTATCTTAATAACTTGATCCCTTTTGACTTTCAGTAAATGGAAATAATGGATTGTCGGAGCGGTTTGACAAAGTGTCTTCGCTTGAAAACGTTTCCAAAACCTGCACAAACGACGAAAGAAAAATCCCTGGAATGCATCCTGCTTATCGCATCCAAAGTATGCCTTTCTGAATGGCTCAGCACCCTGGCTCGTCCTAGTAGTGCAGAATAGCAGCTGCAGTGCTCTTTTCAATCTTAAACGTCCTGTGAAATCCTCGTCAAATCGCCGTCAAACTAAGGACTAATGATGCTGGACTTTTTAAAACTCAAGAATGAGACGCGACATCTTGATGCATCCCGTATGTGGACGTGGACGACTCAGACTAATTGGAACCGATCTTCTAAAAAAAGCTTGAATGCCGTGACATCAGTTGAGTGACGGAAAAAATCTACAAGGCAATGTTGGACATACAACTAGCTGTGAGGTCGAATATTGATTATTTCAGTGTGTGCTTGCAGTGCTTGCAAGATGAATATCGTCAAATAACAAGAGTACACAGTGCTATTGTGATTTGCAATTTTACTACCAAAAGTTATTATTCGGAACTCGAGTAAAATCCAGCAAGATCGTGACGAACAATGAACAAAGATGTACAGAAATTCATCAAATAAAACGAACTTAAGTTTGGCATTCTATTAACAATGCGGTCGACTCGCAGAGCGGAGTTCCGTCCCCTGCAGTCTCTTTCAACATCCAAGAATAGCTTATATTCTTCGTCGAACAAAACAACAGACTATGATCTCAGAGGAGGTATCATGCAAGCGTGGACTAAAAATAGTTGCTTCGTAAAATCTTACTATGACGTAATTGGAACAACAATGATGGATGTGTTGTTGGCCAATAATGTTGGGAGCAACAATGATGGAGTATGGATGTGTCGTTGGTCAATTATGTTGGGAGCAACAATGTTGCATGTGTTGTTGGTCAATAATGTTGGGAGCAACAATAATGGATGTGTTGTTGGCCAATAATGTTGGAAGCAACAATGATGGAGTATGGATGTGTCGTTGGTCAATTATGTTGGGAGCAACAATGTTGCATGTGTTGTTGGTCAATAATGTTGGAAGCAACAATGATGGAGTATGGATGTGTCGTTGGCCAATTATGTTGGGAGCAACAATGTTGCATGTGTTGTTGGCCAATAATGTTGGGAGCAACAATGTTGCATGTGTTGTTGGTCAATAATGTTGGGAGCAACAATAATGGATGTGTTGTTGGCCAATAATGTTGGGAGCAACAATGTTGCATGTGTTGTTGGTCAATAACGTTGGAAGCAACAATGATGGATGTGTTGTTGGCCAATAATGTTGGGAGCAACAATGTTGCATGTGTTGTTGGTCAATAATGTTGGAAGCAACAATGATGGATGTGTTGTTGGCCAATAATGTTGGGAGCAACAATGTTGCATGTGTTGTTGGTCAATAATGTTGGGAGCAACAATAATGGATGTGTTGTTGGCCAATAATGTTGGAAGCAACAATGATGGATGTGTTGTTGGTCAATAATGTTGGGAGCAACAATGATGGATGTGTTGTTGGCCAATAATGTTGGGAGCAACAATGTTGCATGTGTTGTTGGTCAATAACGTTGGAAGCAACAATGATGGATGTGTTGTTGGCCAATAATGTTGGGAGCAACAATGTTATGGATGTGTTGTTGGTCAATAATGTTGGAAGCAACAATGATGGATGTGTTGTTGGCCAATAATGTTGGGAAGCAACAATGTTGCATGTGTTGTTGGTCAATAATGTTGGAGCAACAATGAATGGATGTGTTGTTGGCCAATAATGTTGGAAGCAACAATGATGGATGTGTTGTTGGTCAATAATGTTGGGAGCAACAATGATGGATGTGTTGTTGTCCAATAATGTTGGGAGCAACAATGATGGATGTGTTGTTGGCCAATAATGTTGGGAGCAACCCCTGGGAGCAACAATGATGTGTTGTTGGCCAATAATGTTGGAAGCAACAATGATGGATGTGTTGTTGGCCAATAATGTTGGGAGCAACAATGATGGATGTGTTGTTGGCCAATAATGTTGGGAGCAACAATGATATGGATGTGTTGTTGGTCAATAATGTTGGGAGCAACAATGATGGATGTGTTGTTGGCCAATAATGTTGGAAGCAATAATGATGGATGTGTTGTTGGCCAATAATGTTGGAAGCAACAATGATGGATGTGTTGTTGGCCAATAATGTTGGAAGCAACAATGATGGATGTGTGACAAATAATGTTTTGTAGCTTCAATGATGAGTTTTTGTTGGCAAAATGTGCCAAGCTTTCAATGATATGCATGATGTGTTGTTGGCCAATAATGTTAAAAGCAACTAATGATGGATGTGTTGTTGGCCAATAATGTTGGAAGCAACAATGATGGATGTGTTGTTGGCCAATAATGTTGGGAGCAACAATGATGGATGTGTTGTTGGCCAATAATGTTGGGAGCAACAATGATGTGTTGTTGGCCAATAATGTTGGAAGCAACAATGATGTGTTGTTGGCCAATAATGTTGGGAGCAACAATGATGGATGTGTTGTTGGCCAATAATGTTGGGAGCAACAATGATATGGATGTGTTGTTGGCCAATAATGTTTGGGAGCAACAATGATGGATGTGTTGTTGGCCAATAATGTTGGAAGCAATAATGATGGATGTGTTGTTGGCCAATAATGTTGGGAGTCACAATGATGGATGTGTTGTTCCGGCCCCAATAATGTTGGGAGCAACAATGATGTGTTGTTGGCCAATAATGTTGGAAGCAACAATGATGGATGTGTTGTTGGTCAATAATGTTGGGAGCCACAATGATGGATGTGTTGTTCCGGCCCCAATAATGTTGGGAGCAACAATGATGTGTTGTTGGCCAATAATGTTGGGAGCAACAATGATGGATGTGTTGTTGGCCAATAATGTTGGGAGCAACAATGATGGTCGATGTGTTTTCCTTTTCCTTTGTTTTCCTTAGCGTATATATACTTGAATCACCGGTACGTACTCTTCATATTTTTATTATTTCTACCATGTACATATATATTATTATTATTATTTCTAAAGAAGGCTGAATTGCCGAAACGTTAATATATTATTTGGAACAGTCAGAGGTTGCCTGCGTCTCTTTTTCTACTTTATATTTAATATCTCCAAGTACAAGATAAATTATTAATGATGACAATTATAAAGAACTATTTACAAATACATAATAAGCTACTATGTGTGTAAATTTAGATATTGATATTTTTAGAATATTGAGCAATAAATTGTTTAAAGAGGGCTTGCAGATGACGTCATAGCCACGTCAAAGAACCGCGGTTAGGTAGAAACGTCATTTGTAATACAACTGAATTGAACTAAGTGCTTTTGTTTGTTTTATTGTTGTCTTGTTTTAGGCTTGACCACGTGGACATTAATGATGCTGTAGTCCGTCGGTTGTACATGCACTGAGATCCCACATACTCGTACACTATAAAGCATTCAGGAAAATCTAGTTGGAGTTAATAACTCGGTTTAAAAGTGAATTCTTCGCGTTGAAGGTCCGTTCATGGTTAATAAGAGCGGCCGATATGCATCAGCGGCTTAATTGAATTTGCACAATAGTTTATAAGAGATATGATTATGTTGTTTTAATTGGGAAGCGTACTCGAAGTCAGTTGTGCTTGTAGGGGGTGACTTCTAATACTGTCTGCTGACCTCCATGATCTATCATAATATGCCATCTTCTTAGCAAACCATTTTATTCAGTAGTCTTGATCAAATTACTGGTTATCAAATACTCCAGTGTAGTTTACTAAGACAACAAAGGATCAAGTGGGTTCAACATGGAGGCACTCAGCCATTTGTATACGATGATATGCAGGTAGCGCAAGCGAACAAGCCTTGTGAGGAGTTTTTACCTGGAATAATGCGTCCTCCGGTTAGCGACAAACCTTTGCTCAAAGACTCTTTTGCTGAAGAAATGAAGAAGGTCCAAATTGGAGAACTCAAGCTGTCTAATCTACACCAGGAAAGTGTTTGTGACGTTGTTGAGACTATTCCACGAAAAGTGATTTCACAATCACGACCAAAACTTCAACGACAGAAGAGCAGTTCGTTAACGGAGTTGAACAAAACTAGCAATCTATTAAGAGCCGAAGAGGATTCACAAAACCTTCGACGATACAATTCGTTTAACTTTTCTACTTATTGCAGCGAAACTCATGTCGATGGCATGGACGGATTGTTGACAACATCTTTGTGTTCTACGGAACTTTAAGACCTTCATCCGGGCCTTCATCCCAGGAAGCAGAGCTAGTAATTTGGTGACTTTCATAACAGCTCAAACTGACGGAGTATATATATATATATATATATAATATATTGTCCCTTAGCTTAGGAGGACCAGTTAGGAAAAAAGCCACTTGTAAGCATTTTAATTAATTAATTTTAAACTTTCTAAAGTTATATTTTACATAGTTCCAGAAGCTCACTGCAGGCTGATAGCAGGGGTAGGGGCCAGGGGGACCCTGAGTCCCCCCAATATTAAATTTGGCTATTCTTTTTTTCATAACCTTTACATCCTGAATAGCATATAAGAACTGTTATTACAAAATGGGTCTTAGAGTTCATATACAGTCATTCTCAAAAAGGCTGTCCAGATGAAAAGACTACAATACTACAATAAGGTCACGTGATTCTTTATGTATTCAATTTCCTCGCGTGGAATTTCAATTTGAGATGCAAAAGTACACAGCATTGTGAGAAATGAATGTAATGCCGCTGGTACTGATCAACTCGGAGGCCGCGCGCAGGAATTGAAAACATAGTGAATCACGTGACTTTATTGCAGTATTGTAGTCTTTTCATCTGGACAACCTTTTTGAGAAGGACTGTATATATTTTAAAATACAAATAATTTAACAGTTAATGATCATTTTCGTGAGTATAAAAATATCGGTGCAGCGAGGAATCGATCCCGGGCCATGTGCTTCAGTTTATTAGGAATCCTCTATATTAAATACACTAACTACAATGCATCGCGCAACTTTTCGCGCAACATTGTTCAGATTGTTGCATTGCAAGTTGCAGAGCAATGTTTCTCGCATTACCATCGTTCGTGCAACTTGTCGCGCAACAAATTACATTTTCGGTGTTGCAGGCTGCAAAACTTTGTTGCATGAAATAGAAAGAGCTTCTACTTTGCGCAACAAAGTTTTGCAACCTGCAACACGAAAATGTGCTGCGCGACAAATTGCGCGAACGATGGCAATACGAGAAACATTGCCCTGCAACTTGTTGCGTGACAAGTTGCACGATTTTGGACTACAATACAGAGTATCTTACATGCTTACAGTCTAAGGTGTTGTGTTTATTAGAAATGCTCTATAATATGGAAGTTGTTTTTCTGATCAGTCTTTCAGCGTAATGTTGATGATCTTGACATCTTCATAAGGCTTGTCGTTCTTGGGATTTGTTTTGACTAAACTTATTTGTTGAACTGTGTCCATTCCTTTTGTTACGCGCCCAAATACGGTGTGTTTATTATCAAGCCACGGCTGAAAACAACAAGATATCCTTCACATAACAAGTTACATGGATGTTATTATGAGGAGTGACTGGGAGATTACATGGCTCACTCACTGTTTTTAAAATAAACAAGACGCTCAATGAGCGTTCAGTCGGGCATTGTGAAAAGGAAAATGTCAGTTGTTCGAGGAAGTACTTGAAAATGAATGCCAGTTGGTTGAAGAACAAGGACAATGTCAGCTGCGCGAGGAGAGACCTGACAATGACTGACAGTTGCGTGACGAGGGAGACTATGGCCATGTATGTGTCGAGTTCATTTGATTTGACTTTGAGTTCATTTGATTACCTTTTGACTTTGAGTTCAATTGATTTGATTTTGATGAGTGGCCCCCTCTCTAGCTTCAGATCCCGAAACGTCGAGTTTGGAATCGAGTTCGGGTTCGAGTTACGGTTCGAACGTCGAATAAAACAAGGACATCTTTCAATACAATATAATTTCTCTGACGTCATGACAATCAGTGACAGTTGAGTGACGAGGGAGACTATTAGTCCGGTGAGTACGAACATGATCGTCTTGAGGTTGCATAGGTCAGATGGTTCCGATAACGGCCTCGCGTTTTTTTTAAAATATATATATTTTAAGCGAGCTTCTAGTCCTTTTACCACTTCTAGCGATTGAACGATGAACTAGAATCCTGACCTTTTAATAGCTTTCTACAGCTGCTTTCGATTCATAATCTACTTGAGTCCTGTGTCTCCTTTATCTTTTCAAATCTGCGGAGTAATCTTGAAACTCCGGATACGATTAAATACGTCGCATACTCGTCATTTTGAAACCGAACCCTTACTACTACTACTACTACTCGGTGATCCGCATTTTCTAAGGGCGGCCTGTGGCCTGGGCCCGAGTAATTAAATTAATATACAGTGGAACCTCCATATAACAGCCACCCTCGGGACGTCAAATTGGCCGTTATAGTTTGACCAGAGCGGACTGAAAAAAAATATCGGGACCTTGAAAAGTGGCCGGAATAGAAGGTGGATGAAATAGCTATATATAAATATTATCATTAAACCGTTATTTATTATTATTGTTATTGTTATTGCTATTGTTATTGCTGCTGCTGCTGCTGTTATGCTGCTGCTGCTGCTGCTGCTGCTGCTGCTATTATTATTACTTATTATATTATTATTATTTATTATTATTATTTATTATTATTATTATTATTATTATTATTCAGTGAGAGAGTGCAACATCATATTCGTTATTGTTATTATTATTATTACACTGTTATATAGAGTCATTTTCGTATGAGTGGGAAGTAGTTACGGTACGGTTCGTGCCGTGCGGTGACCGTATCGCGCGATCATCATGCGGCCGTATCCAAGCATTCTGATTGGTTGAGCGATGATTTTGCGCGCTGTGATTGGTTGAATAGAATGTCTTCGATTCCGTACCGTGACCGTAACTCCGTACCGTAGGTTTTCCCACTCATACGAAAACGACTCTAAAACATCGGTCATCGCGATTCGTCTGTGATGGTAGAGAGAGTTTGTTGTTTCAAAGATCAGTTTATTTCTCGGACTTATACTCTCTAGATTTGTTTCTTTGGCTTTTAGAAACTGTTCCTTTCCCTTTTTCCCTTTCCTGCTTCCAATTGACTAATTTAGGACCCATTAGACTCGTTTTCATATGAGTGGGAAACCTACGGTACCGTGACACTCAAATGGCTTCCTTTCTGAACCAATCAAAAAGCGTGCAAATCCATCTTATCCATTCAAACTCTAATACGGTACCGTGACACTCAAATGGCTTCCTTTCTGAACCAATCAAAAAGCGTGCACATGCATCTCATCCAATCAAACTCTTTCAATACGGCACGGTACAACTGTAACTTTCCCACTCATACGACTCTATATACTACTTACCGTAGGGGCAACACCCACAAAGAACTGAGATCCATTAGTATTGGGTCCTGCGTTAGCCATGCTCACAGTGTATGGTCTATCATGGCGCAGATTGCGATGAAACTCGTCTTCAAACTCACCACCCCAAATCGACTCTCCTCCAGTGCCATCCCCTGTGAGTAAGATCATCAACACAATATAAGTCATGTTATCTTCACATCAGAATCGTGCGAAGTGAATTCTATATAGCAATGTATATTTTTATTTTCAACCAAACCAAATCCCCAGAGCACTAGACCTGGTCTTGTGCCCGTTAGCGAGTGAATGTTCGCGTTCTCAAGTGTTCTCCAAGTGGGTGCCTGTGACCCCCCCCCCCCCCCCCCCCCCCTCCTCTGGGCCTACTCTTTATTTTATATGTTTGAGGAGGGGAGGGGGGATTTGGTGGTGAACGAACACGCCCCTCTTGGAAACCAGCTTTAAGTTGAAGGGCTAGCGTGTTGAAATAAAGTTGATCCATCCAGTGTGACCCCCTTCCTCTGGGTCTACTTTTTAAATTTGGATAGAGTGCGATTCCCCCCCACCCCCCCTATCCCCCCCCCCCCCCCCCCCCCCCATGAAAATCCTTGCTACGCCCCTGCAAGAGTACTGACACCACCAACGACTGTAAATCTACCTACCATATATCCCATATGGATATAACATTTCATACCTTGTGGATCGCCCGTTTGAACCATGAACTGCTTGATGACACGGTGGAAGATGTGGTTGTTATAGTAACCGTTCTTGCTGTGCGTCGCGAAGTTCTCGATTGTCTTCGGACACCTTGATATAGGTTATAAAAAAAATAAAGTTGAGAGCAAACTCACATACCGTAAATGCTCGATTAAGCGCCCTGCTTCCAATAAGTGCCCCCCTAGAATAAGCACCTCCCCCTAGAGGACTAAACATTTAATAAGCGCCCCCCTTCCAATAAGCGCCCCCCTTCCAATAAGCGCCCCCTCCCACTAAAAGAAATTCAGAAAAAAACAACTTTACCGATAAACAGAAACACGGTATACCGTATGTCAATACCGTATATTTACAGCAGTATACAGTTTACCAAGTACCGCACGGTACATGTTTGCTATTTTTATTCACTGTATATGTATGTTATGTAGTACCGTATATAAGAAAACATTGAGTTCATCATCTGAGAAAAGAAATAAGCGCCCTGCTTCCAATAAGCGCCCCCCTCGAATAAGCGCCTCCCCCTAGAGGTCTAAAAATTTAATAAGCGCCCGGGGGGCTAAATCGAGCATTTACGGTACTTTCTTATCTGCTGCCTTGCTGTTTCTCTCCCCAAGAGAAATTGAAATCTCAACCAGGAGAGTAGCCTCTCCCGCAGGCATTTTTAGGGGGCGTCACGCATTCCCACCCCACAAATGCGCGAATGCGTGACGGCCCCTAAAAATGTCTGCGGGGAGGCTACCAGGAGAGGGGTATATGTAATGCAAGGAATGTGTTTTCTGACATACATACATTTTAGGAAATAACTGCATTGAGATATCACCCATGGTTGTATGGATTATAGCCTGTGTTGGCAGCTTAGCTGGAGCACTAGAACTCTGTAATGTAAACGACAGACAGATATGATGTTCAATCTATGGTACTTGACTTATGTAAGCAAAACAATGTAAGCAAAACAATGTAATACTACTACTGCTACTGCTGCTGCTGCTGCTACTACTACTACTACTACTACTACTACTGCTACTGCTACTGCTGCTGCTGCTGCTGCTGCTGCTGCTGCTGCTGCTGCTGCTGCTGCTGCTGCTGCTGCTGCTGCTGCTGCTGCTGCTGCTGCTGCTGCTACTACTACTACTACTACTACTGCTGCTGCTGCTGCTGCTGCTGCTGCTGCTGCTGCTGCTGCTGCTGCTGCTGCTGCTGCTGCTGCTGCTGCTGCTGCTGCTGCTGCTGCTGCTGCTGCTGCTGCTGCTGCTGCTGCTGCTGCTGCTGCTGCTGCTGCTGCTGCTACTACTACTACTACTACTACAGCTGCTACTAATAATAATAATCCATCATCATCATCATCATCATCACCACGATCATCATGTACCTGGGTCGATGCCATGATTTCTTCTCGTGAAGGCTTCTCATTAAACACATCTCGATCATTTTGCTCACTAATTGTCAACGGAGAGAAAAATATTATTTGAGATTGTTAGTTTAATTGTTCGTTTTTGTTTGTTTGCTTGATGTTTTTTTTTTACTTTTTTATTCTGGGTGCTCCCCCCCCTCTCAATTCCTGGGTCCTCACTACGCCCCTGCAATGATGTGGCAAAGGATAGAGCTTTCTAAACCAGAACATGTTTTCTTATTGTACCATGTTCCAGATCTAAAATGGCAGTTAGTACGAACCACACGCGGTCTGGTAACACGCTTTCCTTTTTCAAACAATATTCTCTAATGCATCCCAACTGTGATAAAGAAACATTACCTTATTTGTGGTCCTCTGGATGAGAAGATGTAAAACCTATTCTTTTTAAAACCAGTACAAAATACTGTAGGATCGGATGCTTCCTTTGCCAGTGCGGGATTATCAGATGCTTGTATCTCCTAACGGTGAATGATATGATTACTTATTTGACAAAACAATGCTTGTCCATGCTTATATTCGCCATTCGCCCATAAAACGGAGCACTGATAGTAATACATTCTCATTGTTATAATGCCCACTCATTGTCTCGGCTGGGTAATTAAGTTATGGGAGGCGCGACTTGCCGAGGCAATGAGCTGTAATATGCAGGGAGATATAGGCACGTCGCCGAAGGGGAGGTGGGTGGGGCGAAATAATCTGCGATCGTGCTAGCTTCTCATGTAACTTGGCGGAAAGGGCTGAACACATGGTTCGGGCTGCTTATAAACCTTATCGGTAATCCCATGTGACTCAAACATGCGCATTCCGCGTGCTGTGCTATTCGAAACCAATTAACCAAGCCGAGTAGACCATATTCGTGGTTATTTTATCAATGAGAATAGAAAGAGGGAAGTCAGTAAAGTGCGCACCGTCGGCCTCAGGTTTGTCAGTTGAATTAATGTTACGAGTTACCGACATTAAATACATTGTATTAAAGGTTGCTTTAGTTATTATCAAACATTAACATGATCTTTTATTAATTGAATGTGTAAAGTTCAAGAGAATTTTCAGTTGAAATGATGTGTTTTGAAAGGCATGTTTCCATCAACCTTTTCTCTGCAAACTCTGTCCAACCAGAGCAGAGAAAACTTACAATATAGACCGAATGCAATAATGGCGTCCCATTTCAATTGCCATTGTTCTGGACCAACTAACCTCGTGTTCATGTGGAAACACAAAAGCATTTTCACCTGTATGAGAGGCTAGTTAGTCCAGAACAATGGCAATTGAAATTGGACGCCATTATTGCATTTGGTCTATTGTTGAAAATAGGGAATGATACAACATACAACAAACTGACCAAGCTAAGAGCAGCAATGCCTTTTTGAGGTCGTCCTTGATAGAGTGCCAGTTGTAAAACACGAACATTTTCCAACTGCAACATAAACACAATCAAAATCACTTGAACTGCCTGAATGGGATTAGTATATATCAACTGTTTATCTTACCTTTCCTATCATCCTAACACATCTGGTAGTGTGTAGATTTATTACTGAATTAAAAAGATTACAATTTTAAGTACAATGTACCGGTGTCTCACACAGGTAATCTTCCTCTTTTGTATCCCTAGTCCTCCCTCTTCCTATTTTCTACCACACGGTCCCCAATTGGAGTTTAATTGGAGTAGCCTGCGAAGGAGGCTAAGTCAATACGTGTGCATGCATGTAAAATAGGTGGATTACTAGCCTCCTCGGCAGGCTACTCCAATTAAACTCCAATTGGGAATCCTGTGGTAGAAAATAGGAAGAGGGAGGACTAGGGATACAAAAAGTTGCCTGCGGAGGAGGCTAGTATTGACTGATTCCATAAGTCAGTATGTTTGCTCTTTGTTGATTCTGATTTTCGGTCACCCACAAAATTCAAGAAAATTCAAGAAAATTTGAGACCCAGTTCAATTATTATGAGCCTCTGTTATGCCAATAGTTTGAGACTATTTTTCAGTGACCGCTCAATTAGCCATTTCAAAAACGAGTAAAGGACTGGGAACGAGTTTTTAGAATTAATCTAATGAAAAAATGAACCCCATCACAAGAAAGAGCATGTCAGAATTAGTAAGTTTACAAAGTTTCGATAGGTTTAGTTAGATATTGAACGAGTAACTGCTTTCCAAACATCTCAAAATTACAAAGAAATGTATGTTTACCAGGGACAAGTGTCCCCCGTAACCATACATTTCTTTGTAATTTTTGCAGTTTTTGAATGTCTGCAGTTCAGTTGCTACTTGTCCAAACCCTATCAAACTCCTGAAACTTACTAATTCTGATATGCTCTTTCTTGTGATGGGGTTCATTTATTAATTAGAGTAATTCTAAAAACTAGTTCCCAGTCCTCCACTCGTTTTTGAAATGGCTATACCCTTTACATGACATACAACATACCTTTTATTCCTAACATTGTGCCATAGAGTAGAAAATATCCACTTTCATCAAATACTGCAAAATATCAAGATTCAGTCAAACTACAATCTCTGCCATTATTGTTGGCATGATTGCATTTAATGAGCGTGGCCAATTATTTATTAACTGGTATATGCTCCCCCTACCCCCTACCCCCTATTCAATGTTGCTGTTGATAAACTGGGTAGCTAGTGATATGTAAGTGCACTAACTAGTACATACTCCCCCTACCCCCTATTCAATGTTGCTGTTGATAAACTGGGTAGCTAGTGATATGTAAGTGCACTAACTAGTACATACTCCCCCTACCCCCTATTCAATGTTATTGTTGATAAACTGGGTAGCTAGTGACATGTAAGTGCACTAACTAGTACATACTCCCCCTACCCCCTATTCAATGTTATTGTTGATAAACTGGGTAGCTAGTGATATGTAAGTGCACTAACTAGTACATACTCCCCCTATTCAATGTTATTGTTGATAAACTGGGTAGCTAGTGATATGTAAGTGCACTAACTAGTACATACTCCCCCTATTCAATGTTATTGTTGATAAACTGGGTAGCTAGTGACATGTAAGTGCACTAACTAGTACATACTCCCCCTATTCAATGTTACTGTTGATAAACTGGGTAGCTAGTGATATGTAAGTGCACTAACTAGTACATACTCCCCCTATTCAATGTTATTGTTGATAAACTGGGTAGCTAGTGATATGTAAGTGCACTAACTAGTACATACTCCCCCTACTCAATGTTATTGTTGATAAACTGGGTAGCTAGTGATATGTAAGTGCACTAACTAGTACATACTCCCCCTATTCAATGTTATTGTTGATAAACTGGGTAGCTAGTGATATGTAAGTGCACTAACTAGTACATACTCCCCCTACTCAATGTTGCTGTTGATAAACTGGGTAGCTAGTGATATGTAAGTGCACTAACTAGTACATACTCCCCCTATTCAATGTTATTGTTGATAAACTGGGTAGCTAGTGATATGTAAGTGCACTAACTAGTACATACTCCCCCTATTCAATGTTATTGTTGATAAACTGGGTAGCTAGTGACATGTAAGTGCACTAACTAGTACATACTCCCCCTATTCAATGTTACTGTTGATAAACTGGGTAGCTAGTGATATGTAAGTGCACTAACTAGTACATACTCCCCCTATTCAATGTTACTGTTGATAAACTGGATAGCTAGTGACATGTAAGTGCACTAACTAGTACATACTCCCCCTATTCAATGTTACTGTTGATAAACTGGGTAGCTAGTGATATGTAAGTGCACTAACTAGTACATACTCCCCCTACCCCCTATTCAATGTTATTGTTGATAAACTGGGTAGCTAGTGATATGTAAGTGCACTAACTAGTACATACTCCCCCTATTCAATGTTACTGTTGAAAAACTGGGTAGCTAGTGATATGTAAGTGCACTAACTAGTACATACTCCCCCTATTCAATGTTACTGTTGATAAACTGGGTAGCTAGTGATATGTAAGTGCACTAACTAGTACATACTCCCCCTATTCAATGTTACTGTTGATAAACTGGGTAGCTAGTGACATGTAAGTGCACTAACTAGTACATACTCCCCCTACCCCCTATTCAATGTTACTGTTGATAAACTGGGTAGCTAGTGATATGTAAGTGGCAACTCACACCAAGGTTCCAACAAATGAGCACACAACATTGAACAGGGGGAGGGGGCATTGAACAGGGGGGAGGGGGGCATTGAACAGGGGGAGGGGGGGCATTGAACAGGGGGAGGGGGGCATTGAACAGGGGGGTGGGTGGAGTGATCAGTTAGGAGGAATACGTAATGGTAATAGAACTGAGTGGAGTGCAATTTGGTCTGAAATCATACGAGTGATTACAAAATTGCACGACCGCGTAGCGGGAGTGCAATTTGTTATCACGAGTATGATTTCAGACCAAAATTGCACGACACGAAGTTCAATTACCTATTAATCATATTCATTTTGAAATCTTTTCAAATACACTCGTTATATTTAGGTGGTAAGTTGCAATAATAAGAATAATTGATGCCTAAAATACAACTCTTTCATTCTAAATTACAAATTACTTTTTATGAAGAATCGTTTGAATTTAATAAAATTAGAGTTTCTGTGCGAAAATAAAAAAAATAAAAAAATAGGTGCAATTAATGATCCAAAATAGTGCAATTAATGATTTAATCGCACCATTTTTAGCCAATCAGATTGCAGGATTTACTAGTGATTTCAAAATGAATATGATTATGACAATAATAGAATGCCATGATAACAGTACACCATGTCAACACATTTTGGCAAGGATTGTAACTACGGTAGTTATGTCCTCACACAGTCGCTCACTATCGGGAAATGAGTTCCATAGTTTTGGGGCGGCATGTTTGAAAGACCGCCCACCATAATGCAATAGATTTTCCAGGCGGCGGGACTTTTAAGAGCTTCAGTTTATACTTTTTTATTTTGACGTCATCTGTGCATCTATAAGAGTACAGACAGAAAAAAAAAGGAATCTATTTGTTTAACATTAACCTACCAACATTGGAATTCTTCAGACCACCAGACTTGTCCAGATCTCTTTCAAGTGCAACCCTTCTTCCAAACTCCATGTCTGGTAGCTGCTGTTTTTGCTGCAAAGGAATTGATAACTTTTAGTAGTTCTTTTAAAATCCTTGTGTTCCAGGGTTTCTCAATCATTGTAATATCTAATGATGTAATTATAAATTTCATGATTTGAAGTGGTTTTGTTTGTGGGTAATCGATTCGTAGGGTGTTATAAATCCATATTAGAGTCGTTTTCGTATGAGTGGGTAACCTACGGCACGGAATTACGGTCAAGGTACGGAATCAAAGACATTAGGGAGCTTAAGCAGCAGAAGTTTTTGTCAACACGGACAAAACGAATAATGTTCGAAACGACCGTTGACATCCGTGACGGCAATCTACGACGGCACTTCACCAGTTTTCACGTCATAGATTGCCGTCACGGACGTCAACGGTTGATTCGAACATCATTCGTCAGTGCGCGCGCCGTCCGTGTTGACAAAAACGTCTGCTGCTTAAGCTCCCTATTGTATTCAACCAATCACAGCGTGCAAAATCATTGCTCAACCAATCAGAATGCTTGGATACGGCATGATCATGGTGCAATACCATCATGGTACGGCATGAACCGTACTGTAACTACTTCCCACTCATATGAAAACGACTCTAAAGTAAGTGTTATCATGGATACGGGCCGGAAGACCGCTGACCATCTGGAAACCAGGCTAATGTTCTAGCAACATTGTTTTGGCATCAAAAAGTCTTTGTACAATGCCAGGGAATTTGATTGCTCAAATCTGGTTTGTATTACAACTTTGGACGTTTTTAGAGCCATTTGCAATCTATGGTTGAGTACCGGTCTATGGTGCAGGAGCGGCCGGACCATTACTCACATTTGTACTCAGGGTCTTAAAATAATTTGAGGAGAAGATGCTGCCTTTGTATTTACATCTACATGTAATATGTCCAGGGGCGGATCCAGGTTTTTGTCAAACAGGGGGTTGTGTTGTGGCCGTTGTGTTGTGTGAGCGGCAAAGCCGCGAAGTACTAGGGGGGTGTGGGGGCATGCCCCCCCAGAAAATTTTGAAATCTACAAGCTCTAAAATGCAATTTTTAGAGATCTGGAGTTGTTTTATTAACACAACAAAACTCAATTTTCAGTAAAATTTTGACTTTATTGGACATCCAACAAAGATGCTTGGAAGAGTCTTCTTGGGTGAGCTTACAAGTATGAAGGCTTCACATACGTTTTTGACACTAAAACGGCAGGTTCTTTCTGTTATCAGTCAAACCGGCCTCGAAGTCGAACGGTCGTGTAAACAGTATGAATGAATTATATTATTCTTACGTGGGAGAGAGCTGAAAGTGCAAGAGAGACCTACGGACAGACATATCTATACAAGCGGTATTAAAAAAATATCCATAGGGGGGGTTGCAACCCCCAGAACCCTCCCCCTGGATCCGCCCCTGATGTCCTACATGTAGATGAAAATTACATAATATGTAATTCTAGTTATCCTCATAAAGTATATTTATTTATTTATTTATTTGTGTAGACATGTACTCTACCTGTTGCAACTCTGTAAATACTTGCAATGATTCATCAAATACTAAAGTCTTTTTGCCAGTCAAAAATCTAAACACTCTGACCTACAGAAACACAGAAGATGTACATCACTAAAAACACAAGAATCAAACAGAAATCCTGTGAATATGTCATCAAATAATATTGTCAAAATAAAGTTACAACAACAACAAAATAGGTATAAAATGAATTAACAGGGGGACATTTATAGACAACACATGACATGGAGATGTCTGTCACATCCCAGCATTCCAGAGATTCAGGCTATTCTTTGTGTACACTAGCAACTTTATTTCCACGCGTCAGACTTGGCTACTTGTAAATGTGAACATACATGCAACCGAGGTTTCTATGAGGCAATAGTCAACGAGGCACGTACATGTAGCCTAATAGTAGTCTAATTGTTTTAGGCGCATAAACCATCCAGTAGGTCAGTAGAAAATGACATAACAAGCAACAGACAATAATTTGTCGAGAAACTCCTCCGAAACATTAGCAAAACGTGATGATGAAGCCACCATTTTGTTTGTTTACATCTACTTGGGGTCTATGAGCTGATAGACCACTAGTAGCGAACCAATCAGACTGCAGGATTTGCGATAGACCACTGGATGGTTAATGCTAAACTTATATTAGTCACTTTCCACATTATATTTACTTCTTCTTCAATATTTTTTTTACATAGATGATCTGGAAGTTGTAAACAAGTATTTTACAGTTCCTGTGATGTAAAGGTTGCTAGGCTCACTTGCTCCAATTATTATCATTACATTATATATTATTAGAGAGAGAGAGAATAGCCAAACCTCTGAAACCATGGGTAGTTGGAGTTCAGTTCATTTTTTGCACTATTTGTGTATGTGACTACCTTCCTATCTGTTGCCATGGAAGCAAATAGTTTACCATTGGGTGAGAAGGCTAAAGACACTGCATAAGTCTTGCACTGAGGAAGAAAGGTTTTAAATACATCACTAACAAGACATTACATATAATAATACACCTACATGTATTTCAAAAACGTTGAAAACAGT
Source organism: Actinostola sp. cb2023 (assembly GCA_033675265.1). Taxonomy (NCBI): domain Eukaryota; kingdom Metazoa; phylum Cnidaria; class Anthozoa; order Actiniaria; family Actinostolidae; genus Actinostola; species Actinostola sp. cb2023. The sequence goes on along the minus strand of JAUJYZ010000744.1, from coordinate 300,212 downwards.
CGATCTGAATTGGATGATCTGGATTATAAATTCACGTTAACCTCTGCCATATCTCGTTTGAACACCAAGCGTGATTCCAGGTCGAATGAATGAATTTTACATGTTACTAACGAAAGACCCTCAGTTTCCCATACAAATGTACTTTGTCTTGATCTCAGATCACCCGTTTCAGATCGTCCGTTGTCAACGTTTTTTTGAAATACTAAGGTACATATACATGTGTATGTAATGTTTGAATAATAAATGTATTGATGTTACAGCGTGCAGCTCCCAACTATGACCACTTTTAATGTATTTGCATACCTTTGTCTCGCCAATGCAAGTAGCTGTTAGATCAGAGATAAGATAAGACAATCCTGTAAAGCTGATTGAGTAATGGCAGAGACGAAAGTATGCAAGACAAGACAACAACTTTATTGTGCTCACTTATAAATTACAATTTGAGATATAATATTATAGGTGGTCATACATTTGCGCTTCATGCTGTAAGAGGGCACAACTCTTACAACAAGTTCTCACTGCATGAATACATTGTACATGTATATTCATACCTTAACCAATTCAAAGAGATCTGTATCAGTCTTGAATTCAAAGTTTAAATTTTTTGGAAAAGTACAGTCTTTTTTAAGTCCTGTCCAATATTCAACCATCCCTGCCTTGTCTGTAGATATAGCAATATCATACACAGGATTGTACTAGAAAAATAACATGTAAACAATGTTAAAATATCAACACCTTGTCCAACTATTTATAGGGCTATAGAATGGTCTCTGAAAAATACCGGGTCTTGGGAAATTCTGAGCGAGTCTTGAAATCTTGGCGTTCCAGGGAAGAGTGTGGGAATCTCGAATTTTCAAATTTCATACAAAATAGTGAAGTCTTGGGCTTGGATTTTGACAAGTGTCTCGGCGAGTCTCAAATTTGACCATTCTATAGCCCTATTTATGAGCTACAGTACATGTACATGTACTGGTGTGTTACAAGAAGAATGCTTATTTGAAGGGGGTACTGTACTTATAAAGAGGCTACTTTTAAATCAACAGGGTGCATATAATAATAATAATGTTTATTATAAATATACTTGAATGGCAAATTTGAAAATTATTCAGAATACTCTAAAATAAAACTTTACATGCCTAAGGCCCATCCTACGTCCTGAAGCTGTTCTGGAAATGCTTAGTGCAAAGTAGTGGTGCTTAACTTACTCTAATAACAGTTACATTAGTACTGTGGAGTTTCAGACTGTGTAGTGGTGTATATGTTCCTCGTCCATCATAAATGTGAATAACTCCACTTTCTTCATCTGCACTGTAATTTATAAATGTTAGGAATATTCACTTTAGTAGTCATCACAACTTGCAGCTACTCCATGCAAAGTTACATGTATGAATATTAACTGGTCATCACAACTTGCAGCTACTCCATGCAAAGTTACATGTATGAATACTAACTGGTCATCACAACTTGCAACTACTCCATGCAAAGTTACATGTATGAATATTAACTGGTCATCACAACTTGCAGCTACTCCATGCAAAGTTACATGTATGAATACTAACTGGTCATCACAACTTGCAGCTACTCCATGCAAAGTTACATGTATGAATATTAACTGGTCATCACAACTTGCAGCTACTCCATGCAAAGTTACATGTACATTTTGTATGAATACTAACTGGTCATCACAACTTGCAGCTACTCCATGCAAAGTTACATGTATGAATACTAACTGGTCATCACAACTTGCAGCTACTCCATGCAAAGTTACATGTATGAATATTAACTGGTCATCACAACTTGCAGCTACTCCATGCAAAGTTACATGTATGAATATTAACTTGTTGTCACAACTTGTAGCTACATTTTCTCCAGTGATCTGCGACATGCGAAGCAAGTTCTGTTGCCTGGCATCCTCATTGCGTATTATACCACTAAGGTATTGAACCAGGGGCCGGTTGTTCGAAAGGCGATTAGTGCGAATCCTAGATTAGCGTCAATAGTTTTCTTAAGATTTAATCCTGGATTAGTGCTAATCGCTTTTCGAACAACCGGGCCCAGGATTACACAGACAAAATAATATAAAGTAACACACAAGTCAATGGTCACAACATGGTCCTCCTTTTATTCTTTATGACTACATACATATTACACAGGTATCCAGAAGGTACAAACACTAAAAGTACATCATGCATATAATAATACCGGTAATAATAAAGACTTTATTTAACGAGGGTAATATGTGGTGTTACATTCCATTCAATACTGGCCAACAATAACATGTACATTGTATGATCTCAGTCTGCAATTGTTGTACATTGTAACAGACTGAAGTAGACAATGCTACAACCATACCTACACTATACCATTTGTACATACCATGCAACTGCAGCAATGACTGCACCTCTTGGAAATACCCATTCACATTTCCCTGGCTTGTAACCCAATTTTAGCATGTTTATCATATCTTATTAAAAGAAAAAACATAAATTATGCAGATTAAGGAGACAATCATTATTGGGCTTCTGTGGTACATTATGAAGTTGGGTTCCCTGTGGTGAATATAATATAACATTATATTCACCACAGGGAACCCAACATCAGAATGTTTTATTGGCTGACTTTCAATACAAACATGTACATGTATCTTCACTTATTGCATACAACCGTTTCAGAGCGAGGTTCTGGAAAATAATGCTTTTAAAATGATTCGTGAAAAGATAAAAAATAACATTAATGAACACTTTATTCCCAAAGTGGAGGTGAGTAGTGGTGGATATTTACCGAGCCGCAAGTCCTCGAGCGGCAAGGTAAATATTCACCACTACTCACCCACACTGAGGGGGATAATTGTTTTAGTATTTACCAAATCAGTTGGATAAAAAATGGCACTTTATTAAACAAATAAATTCGGAGACTGTAGAGAAACGAGATGCCATTTTGAATCTCGTCGCAAAACAGTGAATAGCCAAGGATATTTCAAGTTATGGGAGCCAATCAAAATGCGCCATAATTGCTATCCACTGATTTGGTAAATACTTAATTATTATTCCCCAGTCATTTTAGGATTTCGCGGACCCCTAAAACGGTTGGAAATCGAGCCTGCAGAGCCTCACATTGAAACTTTTGTGTATGAGAAGTGAAACTGATATTGGAAGTGGGTAAATAGCTGCTTCATAATGCAGATCTTTTTTACATTTAACATACATATACTCACCAAAATTTACAACATCAAATACTTTCATGGATTCGTCATCAGCAGTTGAACATAAAAGCTGCCCATCAGCACTAACTGCAATACACTGAATTACACCTACACCATGTATAAATATAATGATATGTTAAAACATGTACAAAGATAATGATATGTTACAACATGTACAAAGAAATGCTCAGGACCGTTAGTAGCTGTCTGCTTACAGGAGCTGTCTGCTTACAGGAGCTGTCTGCTTACAGGAGCTGTCTGCTTACAGGAGCTGTCTGCTTACAGGAGCTGTCTGCTTACAGAAGCTGTCTGCTTACAGGAGCTGTCTGCTTACAGCTGCTGTCTACAGGAGCTGTCTGCTTACAGGAGCTGTCTGCTTACAGGAGCTGTCTGCTTACAGGAGCTGTCTGCTTACAGGAGCTGTCTGCTTACAGGAGCTGTCTGCTTACAGGAGCTGTCTGCTTACAGGAGCTGTCTGCTTACAGGAGCTGTCTGCTTACAGGAGCTTACAGGAGCTGTCTGTCTGCTTACAGGAGCTGTCTGCTTACAGGAGCTGTCTGCTTACAGGAGCTGTCTGCTTACAGGAGCTGTCTGCTTACAGGAGCTGTCTGCTTACAGGAGCTGTCTGCTTACAGGAGCTGTCTGCTTACAGGAGCTGTCTGCTTACAGGAGCTGTCTGCTCACAGGAGCTGTCTGCTTACAGGAGCTGTCTGCTTTACAGGAGCTGTCTGCTTACAGGAGCTGTCTGCTTACAGGAGCTGTCTGCTTACAGGAGCTGTCTGCTTACAGGAGCTGTCTGTCTGCTTCTGCTTACAGGAGCTGTCTGCTTACAGGAGCTGTCTGCTTACAGGAGCTGTCTGCTTGTCTGCTTACAGGAGCTGTCTGCTTACAGGAGCTGTCTGCTTACAGGAGCTGTCTGCTTACAGGAGCTGTCTGCTTACAGGTGGTGTCTGCTTACAGGAGCTGTCTGCTTACAGGAGCTATCTGCTTACAGGAGCTGTCTGCTTGCAGGAGCTGTTTGCTTACAGGAGCTGTCTGCTTACAGGAGCTGTCTGCTTACAGGAGCTGTCTGCTTACAGGAGCTGTCTGCTTACAGGAGCTGTCTGCTTACAGGAGGTCTCTGATAGCTGAGTTTCTACTGTATTTGTTATTGTGCACAATGCTTTGGATAATTAACTGAAGGCTCTGAGCCAATCAGAAAAGAGAGAACAATGGATAATAATATAATTAATAGTAGTATACCTAAATGACTTTTAAAATGCTTTACAAACTCTATGCCCACTTCTTGCTTTTTCCAAAACTTGATATGACCATCACAGCTTGCAGTTATAAGAAAATCAGACCTGAAATATAGTAAAACAAAACGTATTGAAACTTGTCAACTAAGATTTTAACTTGAAAGACCCTATATGTATGACTGAGCCGTTGATGCCTTGCATGTATATACATACAGGTCTTCTCACTGATAGGGTGCGGGGAAAAAATAAAATTGTGCGGGATTTTGAGGTACAATTGTACCGGTGTCAACAAAACCTGGATCGGATCGCGGATCGGATCATCGGATCGGATCGGATCGGATCGGATCATCGGATCGGATCATCGGATCGGATCATCGGATCGGATCGGATCGGATCATCGGATCGGATCGGATCGGATCGGATCGGATCATCGGATCGGATCAATGATCTGAATACAAAATTCACGAATATAATTCTGAATAAAAATATGTTCCAATAAACAAATAGCTATAGGATGCATTCTTGTAAATTGATATTCATACGGTCCTGATACGGCCCTTCTAAAAAGCCGAGTTCTTGCACGAACTGGTGCGTCTAGACTGTGCAAGTGTACTAGTCAAAATGGCGACGTCAACAATGTATCTTTAGCTGAATTGAAATTAAATGTATCCTCATCAATACTAAGAATAATTTCAAAGTGTCGTTGAACTAGAGCGATAATTTAGTGAAGCTGGGACTCATTGCAAGGTTTGTTTGTCTGTGAGTGTCATGTCGAACGAAGGTGATATTCATCATCATTTCAGTTTAACTTTGAATGGTTATACTATCTTGAATTTTGTTTAGGTCCACTGAATGTAATGCATTTGGAATTTGATTAAATAAATAAATATAGTGTGACGATTCACGTTATTCATGTGAACTAGTTGTCAACGCGTACGACTCGACACTAAGGCTTGTGTCAGTTGCTGTTGTCTCGATCGTCGCACTGTTTAATGTAATATATTCTAAGCATGCTCAACTGATACCCCAATGATACCGCAATAAATCTATAGACTTGCCACAAGTCGAGATGCGAGCGGCGAAGCGACCGAGCGACAAGTCCTTCAATAAGTCCTTCGAAAGTCTGCAAATCATGTAATCTCTTTCTCGAATATAAGTTCTGTAAATCAATTAAAGTTCAGTATCCAGCTTTGTAGACCTGGTGAATTGTAATAAACTCGTTCAAGCACCGATTAATTCGTGATTATTTGTGTCTTTCGCTCTCCACAAACCCGGATCCCGGGCCTGGATCTCGTTCCGTTACATTAGCTTACAGTGTAATTGATGTATTGATCTCTTCGCGGTTCAGGGTTGGATTAATGAAATTCACAAAAGACAAGTGAAAACTTCACAGAAAAATTAAATGGTAGATGTTGTGAACACACTTTTGGAATTCGCGTTGTTGTTGCATGGGATAGATGTGAAAAGTAAACAATAAACCTTTACCTCTGACATACATAAAGTCAACAAATGCATGGGAAACATAATGAAAACACCTATTCATGGGTGCTAAGACAATCAAACTCAACAGTATAACCATTCAAAGTTAAACTGAAATGACGATGAATATCACCTTCGTTCGACATGACACTCACAGACAAACAAACCTTGCAATGAGTCCCAGCTTCACTATATTATCGCTCTAGTTCAACGACACTTTGAAATTATTCTTAGTATTGATGAGGATACATTTAATTTCAATTCAGCTAAAGATACATTGTTGACGTCGCCATTTTGACTAGTACACTTGCACAGTCTAGACGTACCAGTTCGTGCAAGAACTCGGCTTTTTAGAAGGGCCGTGTCAGGACCGTATGAATATCAATTTACAAGAATGCATCCTATAGCTATTTGTTTATTAGAACATATTTTTATTCAGAATTATATTAGTGAATTTTGTATTCAGATCATTGATCCGATCCGATGATCCGATGATCCGATCCGATGATCCGATCCGATCCGATGATCCGAACCGCGATCCGATCCGGTTTTGTTGACACCGCAATTGTACGGGGAAAATTTTTGATTGTGTGGGAAATTGTGTGTGTCAGCTATCCCCGGCTTCTACTTGAATAAAATGACTATAAAAGGTGCTACTATTCTTAGTGTTAAGTTTAAATAATAATAATAATACTCAATTTAGTGTATACTCTAATGCTATATTGATCAAGTAATCATCCATGCAAGAACTACGGTAACTTTCATTATTCTGCGGCAAATGGCTGCCCCACATAGAATATTGAGTGGATGACACAAGATAATAATTCAATGTAAAAATAAAGTTAAGCATGTTAAGAGTTAAAATACCTTGTGGTAACCAAGTGAGTAATAACATCTCTGTGCATATAGCTCGTCTCATATGCCTCAGCACTAGGGAGGTTACTCAGGTAAACTTTTTCAAACTCGAGAACTAAAAACAAAAACACACGTAATGCACATCATTTATTTTTCTGGTGTCACATTCACTGACGTTTTGACAAATATACCTTTCTTTTTCTTTGGTTTAGGTGCTGGTACAGGCATAGGTCCAATAACTTCGTCATCGTCGTCTTCTTCTTCGTTTTCGTTGGCTGCACGTTTTCGACTCACTTCGTCCGCCATTTTGAAATTACACTTGCTCGCAATGCCTGTCGGGACATTGAAAAAAATTGGCCAAAAAAACTAATTAAAAAAATTGGCTGAATATCGATAGTGTTTTGCATTTTCATTTTAAATCCGATAAAAATATTTAGAATTAGAAGAATAAAAATTTTGATTTTTTTTTTACATTTGTGAAAGTTTTTTAAATCAAAATACATTTTTAAGTTGGGTTCCCTGTGTCCCTTCCCACTGATCATTGCGGGGATAAATTACCCATAATGCTATTCGTTCCAATCCAAAATGGTGAGTTTGCATCCAAATTTCTTCCAAATTTCTCCTTATTTTCTAGCGTTGTTTCAATGCTTTTGGGAAATCACTTTTTCATATGATAATATTGGACACTACTCTTTCGTAGGGAGGTGGAAAAAAGTTTGAATATCCAAGATTTGTGTGGTCACCGGCCGGTGGTTGGTGGTGCAATCCAAGAAACTGGAGAAGAAACACTGCTTTTGCTTTTGGGATGTTGTTTGCGATCTCTGTTCCTATAGCTTATACAGGATTGCAGTTAGAGGTAGGTATTTGATTTGCTTTAGTTCTTATTATTTACTATGAAACTTGATGCGCCATGAACTGATGAGTGATGTGTTTGCACACAAACCACATTTTTGTATTGTATCTTAAGTTAAATAACTACATGTACATGTAACTTATAAGCTTACTTTAGAAATTTGTGTAACAGTGGAACCCCGATATACATATCATATCTGGAAATGATTTGCATATCGTATTTAGAAGTCTACGGTGGCCCATAGGGGACACGCTGCAAATAAGACAAGTTGCTGCAAATAAGACGAGTTGCTGCAAATAAAAAACGAGTTGCTGCAAATAAAACAAGTTGCTGCAAATAAAACAAGTTGCTGCAAATAAAACGAGTTGCTGCAAATAAAACGAGTTGCTGCAAATAAGACGAGTTGCTGCAAATAAAACGAGTTGCTGCAAATAAAACGAATCGCTGCAAATAAAACGAGTTGCTGCAAATAAGGACATAAAACACTGCGCGCGCAGGGTGCGAGCGAAGGCTGGGTTCGACGACTCGTGCTTGGTAGCCTAGCCATCCACTTTTCCTCTCTTCGAATTATGTTTTGTACTGGATGTGGAGGAAATATTACTCTCTTAGATGCAAACTTTTGTCCTTCCTGTGGGACAAGTCAACAAAGATTCGAATAAAAGTCTTTTGGGAGCACAGAAACACCCAAGTTACGTTGAATTTAAGAAACGAAAAGAAGTTGACAGAACGTCAAAGTTCAAGAACAAGAAATCAATAAGCTTACTTGATTAGTTGATATCATCGTGCAAGACGTTACCATACAAGTTGGAATGATGGCCTCGAGAGATGGCGATTTAAAGATTCAACGAGGTAGCAGTCTTCCTATTAAAGTGTCGCCATGTGTCAGCTATGAGACAATACATTTCTTGAAATCTGAGACAAACTTAACAATATAATTTTCAGGGATTTGGTACTTTGTAAATATAGTGAAGGATGTAACTTACATTTTGTTGTACATTGTGCATGTACATATAACTTTGTTAAAGATCTAGAGCTATTTAATATTATAAGTTAAGCCTGGTTCATACTAGGTGACATAAATGCAAAATACACCTTTGCATTAAGTTTTATGTTATCATTGTGGACATCACAGCGTAATGGCATAACAGGATTAGTGACATAATATATTTTAAAGCATAACAACATAAAACATCTACATAAGTTTATATAATTATTGCTATTGTGAACCAGCTTTATTGTCCAGTTCCAGTTTAACTGGAATATTGTAAAAATGTTTTATAAAGAACACATTCTTTGTTCCTGTTTGCATGGCAAAATCAACACAATAGTACATTATCCCTCCCGCTGACTCATTAGCATTAAGGTATGGGATGAGACTCCCTGTCGAGCAATACGACAAAGGGCACATAAGTGCTAATTTTGTCAACAAGAGGGTGGGTTGGGTGGGTCGACTTCCACTCGCCATCTCAATCTTGGTGAACTGACACATTTGCATAATTAATTCTACCTTATATACTGCTTATTACATCATCGCACGGGATAATGAATATTCATGAAGTATGAATAGGTTTTTATTGATTACCAATTTACATAATTTACAATAGAAATCCAATATTATTATTTATGAATTGGAATTTTTGAGGCATACCAAATTATTAGCACTATTACTAAATAGTGACATTTCTAGAGTGCAGACAACAAAGGCATGAAAAAGTAGTAAACAATCAGTGCTAAATGGCACTAAACAATAGAAGACAAATAATAACTTTACACCATTTATATATAGTGCTATTTAGTTAGTCAAATCTGTCAGTTTTTTTTGTCTGCACTATTGTTTTCTATTGTTTAATTGCTGCTATATATTTAGTACTAATTAGTGGAAATAATTACACAAATTGCTCTGGGCAAAGACAAGTATTTCATTTTGCTTGTCTTACATATGATGTAAATTTGTATCAAAATTCAATATTAAAATGTTCAAATTTGTAATAGGTTAAATCTTTGAAAAAGGTCAAATGCATCTCCTTCATCAACTGCCATGTTCCACCTACTACATGTACTTTCTAATATGTGTTCAAAATATTCATGATGCATATCATCCTCTACATCAATCTGACAATCTCCTTCAACTTCCTTTATTTTATCTTGATACTGGGATAGTACAATCCATAGAACCTAATTGTTCTGGTAAAAAATATAAAATATTTGGAACTCCACTGCACTCACTGTATCATGCCTTGACTGCCATATGTAGTGACTGTTCCAGTGATCTCTGACCTTGTCGAGTTCATTTTGAATAATCTTTGAAAAGTGAAATGTGAAATTCATTTCCAAGCTCTAGCACACCTGACAGAACCATATCCTTAAAAAAGTCAATCCACCAGTTAGATCAACTTCTTCTGAAAGTTGCACAACATTTTCTGTCCTATAATCAGATCGGACTATTCTTGGGCATCTGCCACAATTTTGAACATTATCCAAATACAGTGTAGCTGTTATCTTGGGATTGTTGTTGGATTTTACAAGCTCCAACCAAAGTATTCTTCTGCTATATCCACAAATGCATCCGTGAATAGGGAAGCCATAAGGTTTTAGCTTATTGTAACCTAAAGAAGAAAACACAGTTTATATCATCATCATAAATGAGTTCTTAAAAAAACTAAATAAGTTTTACTATAAAAAATACTAAAAATTATAATATATAAATATTGTCAAATTTGATACATAAAAATCATGGTTACAATTCCAATCTTAATACGTATACACCTATTTCAAATAACGTTGTCGCGTTCAAAGCAACAAGCGTCAAGCCAAGACCAAAGTGAATGCTGGTTATGCCGCTGACAATTATTTAAATCACAATTGTTTCTATGAGGACTAATTACAAAATGTGAACATTTTCACATGTTTGTTTGCATATCACACTTCGTTCTTATAAGTAATACCATGGCACTGAGGGATATTAGTGATTAAATGTCCCTGAAGCCGAGGGAAGTTTATAATCACTAATATCCCGAAGATGCCATGGTATTAGTTTGTAATACTATGATCACCGAGGAAATGGACAAAAATACAGGCTTGAGTTAACCGGCGCAAAGGAGAATATATTATAGTGTTTTGTGAAAGAGTCTTGATTAGACTGTACTCTGGGGAATGCTTCATGTTGCACATCCTTATTTCATTTACACAATAAAAGAGTATAAATTAGTTATAGTAAAGAGTACCTAAAGGTAAACAGATCAGAAATGGCGGAAGGTCGGTTTACTTTTATGAGAGATGACGAAGTGGAGCAAGTAAGGGAGAATACGATTCCTCAAAACACTAAAAAGCACATACAGAAAAAGAGGAAAGTGCCAACTAATATAATATTTCATTGTGTGAACAAATAACAGAAATAGGTCTAATAAAATATCCTTTTGACTTTTGTGCATTTCCTTCTATTGCGCATGCGTTAACGATGTTGTGGATATCAAAATACCACTCTATTTTGAGCTTCACACATCCCACACGTCTTGAATGCTCGAGTCATCATAAGTAGAGGAGCGATTATAATAAGTACTAATCGGTTTGCTCTTGGGTCCCAATGATTGTGTGTACACCTGGTGTATATGAGGGACTGACTTGCATCCTCATGCATAGTAATGAGGGATATTTAGTCTAAATGTCCCTCATGAATATAATCATGAGGGACATTTAGTCTAAATTTCCCTCATGATTATATTCATGAGGGAGATTTAGTCTAAATTTCCCTCATGATTGTATTCATGAGGGAGATTTAGTCTAAATTTCCCTCATTACTATCCATGAGCGATGCTTGACTTAGAGCTTTCGCGAGGGATGTTCGATATTAAATGTCCCTCGTGGAACAATGAAAAACGGAGAGATGACAACGAGGTGATCATGGTATTACATAGAAAATACGTCTGATTTCAATAATTTGCCAGCACAAAACCAGCATTCACTTCGGTCTTGGCTTGACGCTTGTTGCTTTGAATGCGACAACGTTAGTTGAAATAGGTGTATACATAACAGTATGTTTCCATATGGCCTCTCTGTCCTGAACAGGGTATATAATTTTATGTGAGTCTGTCCTAAACAGGGTATGATGCACGATAGGCCATATGCACTAACGGGTCACGTGACCCAACTTTCTCAAATCAAGCAGCAGTGTCAAAATGAACTCCAGAAATGAAAAGAGCAGCTCGATATTAGTAAGAAAGCGAAATTTTGGGATACGTTCAGGTCATAACGTCTGACACAGGAGAAATGACATGAAATATAACATCGAGTGTTTTCTAATAATTTGTTTGAAAAATGTATTGGATGGCATTTTTTGCCATCCAGCACATTTTTTTTATTGATACGAATCTTAATAAAACTTTAATGTAATTTAATATATATTTCATGCCATTTCTGCTGTGTTAAACATTATAAGCTGAAATTTCGCCTTTTTACTAATATCGAGCTGCTCTTTTCATTTCTGGAGTTCATTTTGACACTGCTGCTTGATTTGAGAAAGTTGGGTCACGTGACCCATTAGTGCATATGGCCTATTGTCGTCATTAAGTATGGTTTTATCCAGTATTTAGCCATCCGAGATCCAAGACGTTTGCCAACGTGTTAAAATTATGTAAAATATAGTGTGTATTTGTACTTTGTCCTAAACAGGGTCCTAAAATATGTTGTCCTAGACCCCTATACCCAAACATGGGTCAAGTACCCCCCCCCCCCCCCCCCCCCCCCCCCCCCCTCTGTCAGGTCTGACAAACTTGAAGGGGGACTATATATGTATAGGATGTAAATATGTAAATTGTTCAAAATTTGATTGAGCTGAAACTTCACTGAAATAATCTTGAAGGGTCTTATTCACTAGTTAACATATTTTCTCAATATTCCAGAGGGAAGTACTAATAATACTACATGTATATATTTTTATGAATCTTTAAAGGTAACAGTGGCGTCAACTCAACCCAAACTCAGGGGGTTTCACTTGACTGGTGCATTACTACATGGCAATTTATTGATTATCCACAAGGTGTATAACTTTACATTAATGTATTAAGCTTATATTTTTTTATTATTTTTACTGTAATCAATCATGAAAGATACTGTCTGCGCAACTACTGGCTACTACAACTCACCATCAATATGCCAGCAAAAATTAAGTCCACTTGAAACACAGTTCCTTCGTCTAAGCCATCTCTTTGCCTTCTCTTCTACTCCATTTGGATCGATTTCTTTCATTTAATAGCGTTTGAACCACGCTACGAGGAATATGCATATATGATGTTCTAACTGACGGGAGAGAGCGTTGCGATCCAGTTAGTGAGTTACACCATGATGTTTGTTCAGTAAACTAACAATATCTTTGTAGCGATATCCGCGGTGAAAGTACATCTTAATAAACACAGTAATATCTTTGTCATCTTTGTTGACTTGTGTCCCACAGGAAGGACAAAAGTTTGCATCTAAGAGAGTAATATTTCCTCCACATCCAGTACAAAACATAGAGGAAAAGTGGATGGCTAGGCTACCAAGCATTCGTCGAACCCAGTCTTCGCTCGCACCCTGCGCGCGCAGTGTTTTATGTCCTTATTTGCAGCAACTCGTTTTATTTGCAGCGACTCGTTTTATTTGCAGCAACTCGTCTTATTTGCAGCAACTCGTCTTATTTGCAGCAACTCGTCTTATTTGCAGCAACTCGTTTTATTTGCAGCAACTCGTTTTTTATTTGCAGCAACTCGTCTTATTTGCAGCAACTCGTTTTTTATTTGCAGCAACTCGTCTTATTTGCAGCAACCTGTCTTATTTGCAGCAACCTGTCTTATTTGCAGCGTGTCCCCTATGGGCCACCGTAGAAGTCATACTGTTGGCAAGGTCTTCGTGTAGCTGCACAAATTGTCCTGGCTTAGTATTGCTTTTTATGTAAAAACAATACATACATGTTGAACGACAACAGAACAATAGCCAGGACTTTTGTGCAGCTACATGAAGACCTGATCAACAAGAAATAATTTGCATATCATATAACCATCTAGAAGTACATATTGTAATAAGAAGTGATCCACCAGATAAATGTAAGTCCTATCCAATGGATAAAATTTAGTGGATAACTACATCAATTTTATCCGTTGGATAAGACTTATCCGGTGGATAGCGCTATTCACCTTTTGTGCAACTGGGGCCTGTTGGATAGCACTTATCCGGTGGATAGTGCTGTATAATGTAAGTCACAACTGAGTTTGTATACTTCATATCATAATATAATGTTTGTATGTTTAGAGACGACCAGTAGTGCCATATAGACATATCTTCTCTCAAAGGCTCGCAAAACATGCTAAGGTAATCATTGTTATTAGAGAAATTTAGCAAACACGACGCAATGTGAAAGAGGGCTGCCTGTGCGCTGACGAATAACTGTGAAAATGACCGTTGAGACATGAAAACAAGTGAAATGGCATTGTGACCTTGACGTTGCGATGTTGTCATGGTAGTCATGTGATATATTCTTCATCTAACGTTGCATTCTCACGTCGCGTCGTGTTTGCTAAATCACTCTATTATTTAGATGACTAATGCTGTGTTTACACTTGAGCGCTTTACCAAGGTACAAATCAGAAAACTAAGGTTAACCGCTCAACAAACAATAGCTTTCTAATTTCTACCAAGGTTCAGTAACTCATTTACTTCAGTAAACCTCCAAGTGTAAACACGGCATAAGCTCATCACCATCAAACATCATGTACCATTGTCCCATCATCATCATTTGTGTTGTCATCATCAATCATGTTGAAAGATGTCACCAATAAACTTAAACATTCGACAGAAAACCCAGGCTGCCTTTACCAGGATTATATTTTCACCAGGGATTTTCTGTCAAATGTTCAAGTCACTCCCAGAAAATACTCCTGCGGACCAGTTCTGTTGAGAGTAGAATTTAAGAAGTTACACAATGCATGTCTAGTTTTGTATAAGTTGTACATTGTACTTAGAACCCTTGTTTACATGTCTAGGAAATATGATGTCATGTTACAGTGCGACAACTTCAACCAGGGCCTCTTAATATAGATAACGAGAATGCTCTCTCCTAATTGGTTCCTGATTGGCTGAAGTACACAAATTTTGAAATTGGCTTTGTTTTCGTCTGAATTGTGATTGGTTCTTGTTGTCTAAGTGGACCCGGTTACAGTAGTCGCACTGTAAGTGTATAATACTCATTACTGTTCTTTCATTTTTTTAGATTGATGATCCTAGTCTACCAGATAACTACAGAATACTAAAATAAAGAATAATGATGACTCAAGATACAAGAAATGTACATAACATATTAAGGAAAACTGTGAATTTTGAATGGATTTAGTTGTTGCATCTAAACACCTCGTCTTGTGTGTCGTGTGTTGGTAATATTTGACACTTCATTTGTTAACTAAACTTTGGACTTGCCGAAATAAATGAAAGTTTTCTGATGGTTGAACAGGACTATATGAGCACGTTCGAAATGAAAGACACATCTGCGTTTGCTGCAGGGGCGGATTTAGGGTGGGGCGAAGGAGGTCCATGCTCCCTCCCCCCTTTTTGAAATTTGAATGCCTTTTTTGCGAAAAAAATATTTAAATAAAATTTTGCTGAAGCCAATGTCCAACCTGAACGCAAAATCTCTGGATTCCGTCCCTGTGTTGTAACCACTTCATTTCTCTGACGATAGAGTCGTTTTCGTATGAGTGGGAAACCTACGGTACGGAGTTACGGCTACGGTACGGAATCGAAGACATTGTATTCAACCAATCACAGCGCGCAAAATCATCGCTCAACCAATCAGAATGCTTGGATACGGCATGATGATGGCGCGATACGGTCACCGCACGGTAGGAACCGTACCGTAACTACTTCCCACTCGTACGAAAACGACTCTAACTTTGCAACTACTGGCAAAAATACTGAATTTATTTGACCTGTCTCCAGTCCCCCTCCTCTCCCCCCTCCGTTCTTGCCATGTTGAGAATGCGACATTTTTGGTGTCGGTACCACATATCCCATGGATTTACCTTTTTGAGAATGACGTTATTTATTTCCCTTTGTTTATTCTATGATTGTCATGTGTATGCTGATAGTACGTGGTTACACCACAATGCAGTACCGGTATATCCCATGGACGTACATGACATTGTCATGTGCACGCTGAGAGTGGTACACCACAATGTAGCCTGTCTCAATTTCGAAACCTTCAGTTGAGGCGCACACGTCACAAGAAAAATCGAAAGTGACAAACTTCATTATAGCTCAGTAGTATAAAACGAAACTTGAAGCAAGTCGTTCTAAATCAGTTCTATTCACAATACGTTCAATGTTCAAGTCGTTGGTATCACCATCCCACAGCCTTCACATGACCACAGACAGTTTTCCAAAGCCTGTCATGAGGAGACGGTTTTTCAGAAAATTAAGGTATAGTATAAGTAACATTCACTATTCATAGACCAATTCGGCTAACGCAATGTTTACATTCTTTACCCCAATTCAAAACCTTTGGGAATAAGAGCTTTTTGTTCCAAACATTTCCATTTCATTTTCATGTCAATGGTCCGATTGAAATCGAAATACAACAGACAAAGAACCGTATTCCCAAAAGATCTGAATTGGGGACAACATTGTGTTAGCCGATTTGGTCTATTTGGCGTAAAGTAGAAATCAGGCCCCGATTGCCACATTAAGTGCTATCCAACGGTTAAAATTTATTGGGTAACTGCATCAATTTTATCCGTTGGATAAGAGCCAGTCAACACTAAAACTTTCCTATTGTTTTCGATTCCCTTGATTATATAGAACAATATCAAAACGATGCGTTTTCGTTATGCGTTTTCGTTTTGCGTTTTCAAACGAAAACGCATTAGTGTGGCCGAGGCCTATTAAATTAAGACTTACCCGGTCGATAGCGCTATTCACCTTGCAACCGGGGACAGCATGAAAACATGAAAAAAAGCGGCTACGTTAGAACTGAACACTGAGGATCACGAGCCGAGTGGCGATCTCGTTGCCGGGATCAGGGAACAAAGTTTAGGGTAAAAATACGGGATGGACTAAAAGAAATTGCAATGCGGGCAATGTGGGGAATGTAAAAAAGAGGCGAGGAAACAAGGATCAGTCAGCCGTAACAGTTTTTACTGATAATGGCTGATAAAAATAATTACAGCGATTTGCAAAAATTCTGTAAAAATCAATCAGTATCAGTCAATATATCGGGTACAAGCTTCTAAAGTTCACTTTTTTCAATTCTTTTCTCACATACATGCAAAGGTTACTTGGGTTTAGATTCAAGCTTAATAATAGCTAAAATTAAAGAATTAGGACTGTAAATTACTATATATCTACATATATTTGGATTTTACACTGATTTTTGCAATCGCTCATAAAATATTAAGGTATAGGCCATATCTTGAATTTAGAAATGACTAAGTATTTATCTGAGGGACAACTGTAACTCTCTCGTCATAGCACCATACTGATCACACGGATATCAGCTCATACCGGTGACGTGTGGATCAGTCATAACGGACATGCGATTCTGCTGTGACTACAACTGTTTCTGGCTTGTAACCGATATTGTCATGCATATGATCTCTGCTCATAGTGTTTGAAAATTGCATATAACGATCTTTGCATTAAAATATAATCAAATATAGAAATGGAATTTCAATTCAGTACCTTTAATATACACAATCTATATGCGAATTGGCAACGAATCTGAATTGAGTCTGCGGGGGAGGCTAGTCGGTGGCAGGTCACAAAATGTTTTGGGGTGTAAAAAGGGGTATTTGAAAAATAGAAACCTTCTCGGGTTCTTAAAAAAAATAAAAACAAAAATACATGGAGAGTTGCGCAGAGGAAATCGCTGAAAAGAATCGGAGGGAGAAGGAACGACCGACCGAGAAGCTCTGGGTACGAGAATGATGGGGTACATTTCTGTTCCTGCCATACGGCCATTTAGTTGAACAAACTAGAAGTAGGAAGTATGGAAGGGGGGGGGGGGGGGGGGGGGGGGGGGGGGGGGGGGGGGCATGATCACGCTTCACGCGGGCCATTTTTTTGTAAATTCACGCGTCACGGACTGAACAAGGAAATCGTAGTTTTGTCCGGTCAATTGCGTCACACAGAGCATAACAGCGGTAAATCACGAATCACAGTCGGTCAAAAGGGACGATCACGCATCACGTTGAAACTAAGTATTCACGCATCACGCTCGAAATTTTATGAATTTCAATTCACGATTCACGCTCCATTTTTGGTCAAATCACGCGTCACGCGTAACTCCATTTGCTACCCTGCGTGCTCTGCTACACGCGTCTTGCGTGACACTGACCATGAGATCCCCGATGAATATGCATGAACAGGACCGCTCCAACTCTAGAGAGCAAAAATATATCGCTTTTTGATGTCCAGAATATGGAATCTTGCCAAGCACAGCCGCCGACCTTGACCCGGCTAGCTAGACCGCCACCATTGTCATGTCACAGAAATTGAGGTTCTTGTTGATCTCCAGTCTGGGACTGGAATACATCTGTAGCACTAAAAAATCAACAACAGAGTAATTTTGGATTTTGCACCGAGTGACAGTCGTCTATATACGGTGCTTATAAAGTCAGCACAGTTGATTGGGAGCCGGATGAAATGAAGAGTGACGTCATACTTGACTGACGTGCGACCTTTGTGTAGTTTTCGATTGAGTCACGAGATCACCTACTCTGTTATGCATGCGCAAGTATAATCTAGTGTGAGCATTGCTGAACTTCGTCAAATTGCACTCTCCAAATCAAACACGCGAAGAGTAATCTGATTGTGCTTATAAATGGCCTGGACTGCAATCACTAGAGCGAACTTGGACGACCACAGACAAGTCCTGGACGTTGATAGTGGCTTTAGTGATTCTGATTCTCTGGACGACCCGAAGATTTTTGAAAAGCAGCTTGCAACATCCTATCGGTATGTTTACTCATTTATCGTCGATTGTACTCCTTCAATTTAGCGTATTTATGCTCGTAGATACCCGTAACTTGATCTAATCACACTCTCAAACATTTCGTAAGCCGATATTCATGATAGAAATCAAACTATAGTAAGCTTACTTTCAATATCTTTATACCCTGCTCGCAGGGTACCAATATCTTCGTTTTATTTTTAACTAGACATTGCTATGGGCAATGTACACTCGTGCCCTGTTGAGAATGAGCTACATGTACTGACATGCTTCATTGGGATCCCTGTGGTAGTGTGGATACGAGTTTTATTTTTGCTTGAAAGCTTCCCTTTTCTACCTGGAACCAGCACATGTAGTTATCTTTCGTGATCAATGCCGTATGTTTTATATTTCGCTGTTAGAGTGAAAATATTTGAACATTTTAAAAGTAAAATCAAGAGACCATTATCTTGGTATATAAAAATGTATTCAACGAGTAAAGTTCAATGATTGATAGTGTTGTTGTCGGTCGATTTTTCATTTAGACTTCGAAATATAAAATACCATAAATATAAGCTTGTGGTTTCCTTTCTAGTAGAACACATAGACGTCCAGCTATTCGTGTGCTTATATCAGTTGGACGATAAGGATTTTCACTGAATGTGGCGTGTGTGTCAGTTGTATAATTGGGCTTCCTGTGGTTTCAGGTAGCCCAAGCGTAGAAATCAGTGGATCGTGACGTCTTTGGATTTTCGTTTTGGGTCGGGAATGAGCTCTGATAAAGCCTTCAAAGGGTATGAGATTCTCAAAAATGTCTTCACAACAGTAGTCTGAAAATTAAAGAACAAATTGGTGTAGAAATTTGAGCAAGAAATTCTGGTTTTGAGTGGTTTTGAGCGATTCGAAAATTTTGGTTCAGGTCATTTTATAGTTTTGTGTATGAGTTTGTTTGTTTCTAGAATACTAGAAATAAAGAATAATAGTTGTTGAAGTCCCCTGTGTAGTTTTCTTGAGGTTTTGAGTTGTATTTATTCGATGATGGGTCAGTTGTCTTGTGAATTTTGATGTGTTGACTAGCGCTGAACGGCGACCGATGAAGGGGATGCCCGGGCTCTGACTTGTTGCTTTATACCTCGTCTTTTTATCCTTCATTGGGCCAACACATTTAATTTCGCCACTCTTTAACATTGCGATTGTGCGAGACAATTCAGTAGTACAAAATTCCCTTCCTAATAGACACACCAGCTTTGACGTGACTATATCATGTTTTGGATTTGCCAAAGTCCCACATCGATTACGAGAAAGATAAATGTTTGTATATAAATAGTTCCAATACATTTACATGTAGATACTAGGCCTCGGTACTAGGCGTTGCAAACCTTCTCCCCTTGCCCTCCCCCTTCTCTGATCCCCAACCCTATCCCCTATTTATATTTGGGTCTCGATAGCATGTGACCGGATATTGCACAACTTTGCGATTTTCTGACATTGAAAAAAAAAAAAAAAAAAAAAAAAATACGCGTTGGATTTTATAACTCGTGCGGCCTACGGCCTGGGCACGAGTAATCAGTCTAAAAGAAAATAGACAAAATAGACAATGTTTACACTCTTTAACCCAATTCAAAACCTTTGCGAATAAGAGCTTTATGTTCCAAACATTTCCATGTCAACTGGCTCTATTGAAATCGAAATACACAACAGACAAAGAACCGTATTCCCAAAAGATTTGACATGGGTCAAAGAATGTAAACATTGCTTATTTGTCTCATGTAATGGTTACGATAACTGTATAAACAACTTCGTTCCTTGTACCGAGTTGAACCGAGGTGAAAGTGCAGTGCAACTTAACACTATAAAGTCCATGTAAATACTATGTCTAGTATAACGTTATCACTTCTATTTGTAAATGTAGTTTTGCTTCGATTACTTGCGTTTCAGTTCCTCAAGCAAGTAAAAATACCACGAAATACAAAATATTACATAAAATCGCCAAATAACGGACAACACGTATGAATGTATTCATGTTATGTACCTTGAATGAATGTATGTACCAAGCAAGAGCATTTTATTTCAATTTTTATTCCTGCATAAAATATATCAAAAAATCAGTATAAAAATCCAGCTTGGGTTGCCTGTGTTTAATTTTCTGCTCGGTTTCGAACTGATATATTATATTTTTATTTCATTAGGAATTTATAGTAATGATATACACCGATCATACAAATTATATATATTGTCAGGTCAAAGTAAAATGATGCTAATAAATCCAATGGTAATTATAAATAATAATTGTCAACTTGTTATGACTGCACAAACCACAGGTAGCCCAAGCTTACCATTTGAAGCTTTATATAGAGATTATGCAGTGTAATTAAATTTATTAAAACTCGAAAATACGAATTGTCTGTATTTGTTCTTTGTCAGTTTATTTAACTTTGGGAAAAATTTGGTGTTGCTACGATTAAAATTAAGCGAGTTATAGCCGTTTGAATTTTACCCTATGGAGTATATAAACGGCTATAACTCGCTTAATTTTAATCGTAGCAACACCAAATTTTCCCCAAAGTTAAATAAACTCACAAAGAACAAACACAGACAATTCAAAAACGATTTATCGTATTTTCGATTTTTAATAAATTTACACTGCATATAAATGGTAAGCTTGGGCTACCTGTGCACAAACATGAATATTTATAATTCTAGTATAAAGCTATTTTAAAATGACGCCTGTATCACGTGTTTCTATTGTGAAGCAAGTAGTCCAAGGACTCAGCAAAGACCAAAACAACGTATATTTCAGTTAGTGACTATATTTCTAGCAGTCCAAATGGTCCAAAGGCGTTTGTTTACATGTTCGACTTTTGTTGTGTGTTTTAGACTATAAGATTGCGTGACAATGTTTACACAGCAGGGAAACGATATCATTAATGTTTCGTTTTGTTGCTATTTGTCAGCGTTCGCTCACTATTCGCGACTATTCTAGTTTTATAATCACTTTCATGGTTGTTTGTCCACAGGTAGCCCAAGCTATTAATGAGAGGCTTGTATCGAGCTATATATAAGAGTTTGTATGGGACCTTAGGCTCTGGTCGATAATTCCGTAAATAATAGGGCAAATAAACTCTAACCTTCCAGTAGTGTTGTTTGTGTATTGATATCAATAAGGACACAAACAACACTACTGGAAGGTTAGAGTTTATTTGCCCTATTATTTACGGAATTATCGACCAGAGCCTAAGGTCCCATACAAACTCTTATATATAGCTCGATACAAGCCTCTCATTAATAGCTTGGGCTACCTGTGGTTTGTCCGTACGTGATGTGATCTTCTGATTCGAAACAACTCTGTGACGTGACGTGTTTCTCGCCGCTGGCCAGGAGGAACGCAGACTCTGGCTACGAGATTGTAGCCTGCGCAGGCTATGGTTACCTGCATGAGTATCATTCTTTTTTGGCGGAGGGGGAAAGAAAAAGAAAGGGGGAAGATCTGTTTACTCAGTACTGATTTCTCCCTTCCTTCCTTCCTTCCTTCCTTTCTTTCTTTCTTTCTTTCTTTCTACCTTCCTTTTCCTTTCTTCCTTTCGAATTCGTTCTCTCTTCCTTTCTTTCTACTTTCTTCCTTTCGTTCTTCCTTTCTTTCTTTCTTCCTTCCTTTCTTTCTTTCGTTCTTCCATTCCTTCTTCCTTTCTTCCTTTCTTCCTTTCTTCCTTTCTTCCTTTCTTCCTTTCTTCCTTTCTTCCTTCCTTCCTTTCTTCCTTTCTTCCTTTCTTCCTTTCTTCCTTTCTTCCTTTCTTCCTTTCTTCCTTTCTTCCTTTCTTCCTTTCTTCCTTTCTTCCTTTCTTCCTTTCTTCCTTTCTTCCTTTCTTCCTTTCTTCCTTTCTTCCTTTCTTCCTTGCTTCCTTGCTTCCTTGCTTCCTTGCTTCCTTGCTTCCTTGCTTCCTTGCTTCCTTGCTTCCTTGCTTCCTTGCTTCCTTGCTTCCTTGCTTCCTTGCTTCCTTGCTTCCTTGCTTCCTTGCTTCCTTGCTTCCTTGCTTCCTTGCTTCCTTGCTTCCTTGCTTCCTTGCTTCCTTGCTTCCTTGCTTCCTTGCTTCCTTGCTTCCTTGCTTCCTTGCTTCCTTGCTTCCATGCTTCCTTGCTTCATCGGGAAAGATTTGTCACAAGTAGTCAGCTAGAATTTCTCTGGCACGCCCCCACATTCTAGTACATACAAACATGGACTCAAATTCAAGGTTTTTTTCAATTTTCCTCGTATAAATGCATATAACTAAAAAGTTAACGACGGATTTAGTTTTTTTGATCTTTCGTGGACCATATTATTTGGTTATAATTGAAATTCGATGCAAAAAAGTACCGTATTTTTTTAGTTGAATGGGTCTACCTTACAAGAGAATTGGCGTGACATGACCTCAAACTGGCCTGTCAGCCCACATAAATAGCTTTTATTGAAACTACACAGGCCTAGTCACGAAATTAACTACGGATTAGCATAGTATGACTATTGATAACAGCTTGTGCCTTCGCCGTTGCACAAACAAAACTGATGAATCTGAGGGAACTGATCAGTAGCGGGTGGAAATACTCAATGCAAAGCAGTAGTGAACCCTTTTTCCATGCACAATTAATGTATCAAGTAAGTGTTATATATGTCGATGTATTAATCAGATCTAATCACGGCATGAAATTATAAAAGCAACTAGACGCTCTTCTAGCGTGAAGTCGGGCTTCTAAATGAAATGTAACCTATTTGAACTAAATATAGATATCTTATAGTGCGACTAAAACAGTGTTTGGTCACGGGCAACAGGTCACGTAGAGTCAGTATTTTGGGTAATATTTGTATTTTCCGTATCGCTTATGTGTATTTGTTTCTGATGACCCGATATCCGAACCCACAACAGTAATCCGAACCCCGACATCTGGTTTTATTTATGACGTCAGCGACCTAAGGTAGGTAGTCGCTGACGTCATAAATAAAACCAGATGTTGGGGTTCGGATTACTAAAGGTCATCAGAAGCAAATACAGTACAATAACAGAGCTTCTCTGCCTGAGAGCTTATAAGCGATACGGAAAATACAAATATTACCCAAAATACTGACTCTACGTGACCTGTTGTCCGTGCAAATACCGTATACATAAACTAGACATCGCAGAGTGATTAAACAATGTTTGAATGAAGTGTAAATATGGGTTTGCCTCGACGGTTATCGGTCGGCTGAAAACCTTACAACTGTTCTCTTCACCGCCGGCTGCGTGTATCAACTCACTTCGTTCTAAGTTCTGAAGATCTCTAAACCCTTTGCAGTACTAGTACTGGATTGATAAATCCATATCTCTATGAATTATTGTGGTTATTTGAAAACAAGACGACATAAACTTCCTCCAACAAGGTTTATTCAGACTCGACCAGTCTCGTATTGATAAATCATGTTGTTAGAGCCTTCGGTGATTATCTTAGCGGCCGGCACAGGGCGCATGCGCTGTAGAACCCAGTATGCTTTCTGAGGTCAACGACGTCGACGCTCTTCTAGCGTGAAGTCGGGCTTCTAAATGAAATGTAACCTATTTGAACTAAATATAGATATCCTATAGTGCGATTTTCAGTGCGATTGAAACAGTTTTTGGTTGCTCGTCGTTGCATGACTCGAGCTCGATAGAACATGCTTTCCTTGCAATTTCAGTACTGCGAACTTTACAGTATATCAGTAAAAACGTTAATAGCCCGACTTCCTACTAGAGCGTCCTGTTTCAATCTAAATTTAGATTTAGACGAGAAAAGACTTATATTTTGGCCCCTTGACCTCCGGTGCTTTCCCTGATTGGTTTGTGCTTTGTAATCTTTCTTGGCCAGACTTCATGTCTAGGTGCATGCGCTGTAGAACCCAATATGCTTTCTGGGGTCGACGAAGAAGAACGCTCTGCATTTCTTGATCTAGAGTCGGGCTCCTTCCACAGGAAGCCCGACTAATAATCTATGACTGATTTGGGGATTTCGTGGAGGGGGAGGGGAGGGGGTCAAGCGAAAATATAAATTAAACTGAAGTACATATTGCATATTATATTTATAATATTAATATACCGAAGTGAAAAACAATCAGAAACTGACAGGAAAAAAAGAAGAATAAGAATTCGAAGGGATTCGCAGGGGCTAGGGCCGAAAAGACCAAATGTTCCAATTTGTAGGCAAATCTTTTCCGATGCTTTCTTTCTTTCTTTCTTTCTTTCTTCCATACCAATTCCGTTTGAAGGTTTGTTTTCAAAGCGTTGACAATCGGATCGATCAATACAATACATCATGACTGACGTTAAAAGCCGGTTTCAAATTCACGAACGTATAGATCGAGTTACATCACGAGACATACGCACTGAGCTTGGGTAACTTCCCTCTGAGTAGCATTTGGACTCATTCATCATTCAGTACTTTGTGAACTATGGCCAACGACTCAGAAGATGTGTTTGATAGCAATTTGATTGTAGTCCATCCGGCGGCTCACAGTGGCCGACAACAGGACGATTTAGCTCTGAACCGTGGAAGAAGACAACAAAGACGAAGATTTTCACTTCCCGTATCGATACCCCGAGTCGCACCACCATCATCACCATTACGCTTTCGACGGCAACTTTCATTAAGGTACGATTATTATATCTCGACACTCATATCTCCGACTACAGAACAACAACTTGCAAGTGCTAGCCAGTGTTATAGACGACCCAGAAGACGAGTTTAACACGGACAAACGACTCACAGAAGTACATATTATTTATTGGATTAATGGAGCTGTCGCCTGTAATTGATTTTGGCATGCACTTGCTTGCTTAACTGAAGTGAGTTTGTTCTC
Organism: Actinostola sp. cb2023; assembly: GCA_033675265.1. Taxonomy (NCBI): domain Eukaryota; kingdom Metazoa; phylum Cnidaria; class Anthozoa; order Actiniaria; family Actinostolidae; genus Actinostola; species Actinostola sp. cb2023. The sequence goes on along the minus strand of JAUJYZ010000744.1, from coordinate 274,799 downwards.
GTGCGAGACTGTATATGATTAATATTGCATGATGGCGTACGCAGGCGATCTAAGATTTCTTATCAGACAGTGATTACAGTTAATAAACAGATAAAGCCCTAGCTAGGGGCAAGTTGAAACTTTCATCACTTTTAAAAACATAATTTTTCCAAACACCCAGATCTTGACCCAGAAAGTCTCTCACCTCAGTGATACAATAGATGGTTTTAGAATATACCGTACGGTATTATCACAGCCGGGTAGCCCAAGGTATCTATGAGAGGCTTGTTATCGAGCTGTATATAAGGCTTTGTATGGGACCTTAGGCTCTGGTCGATAACTCCGTAAATAATAAAGCTAATAAACTCTAACCTTCCTGTAGTGTTGTTTGTGTCGTTGTTGGTCTCTGGTAGCGATTTCAGCGATTTTTAGCTGAGCTCTCCCCCTACTACTAAGCTAAAAATCGCCGGAATGACCTGAAATCAACAACGACACAAACAACACTAAAGGAAGGTTAGAGTTCATTAGCTTTATTATTTACGGAGTTATCGACCAGAGCCTAATAAGGTCCCATACAAAGCCTTTTAAAATATATACAGCTCGATAACAAGCATCTCATAGATACCTTGGGCTACCTGTGGTATTATTTTGAGTAATGACGTCTACGGTGCCGTCCCGTGCACGAAGGAGGAGTTCAGAAAGTGCATGTCCATTAGTTTCCTCGATGGACAGTGTCGCAACCCAATTACCCGGCTATATTGCCTTTACATATGTTCAACGTCATTCATTAGTGTCTAAACCAGACAGATAGACAGTTGGGTATAAGCAGTTTCTTGAATTTTTCAACACTTTAGAAACTTGGAAAATCTATATATTATGTAAATAAACAAATACAACCTGTATTTTTATATATATATGGCCTAGTTCAAACGCCGTACTTTCCAAGAGCCGTTCTTAATTACGCCAAAAGAAGCCGCCTCATTGTCTATTGTTTTAAACGAGAACGGCTCATGATTAGCACGGTGTCTGAATTAGGCCCCGTCCATGCACACTACTCCGTTTTCGTTTGAAAACGCATCGTTTTTATATCGTTCTACAGTGAACTCTCTCCTAACGGACAGACACCTCTCTATAACGGACACCATTTGCTGGTCCCTGCCGAAAACCCGTTCTTTCACTGTATCTAAACCCTCTATAAGACGAACACCTCTCTAAGACGGACAACGGACACTTTTTAGATTAATTTTGGATAAAAATAGGTCCAAAAACTCCCTGTAAGACGGACACTAGCCGGATGTTTGATACTAAAAATAAAAAGTAATGACAGAAAACAAACAGATCACGTATAGCATGTCATTAACTACTTTTAATAGAATTGCACGCAAAATGTTCTTGTCCGATTAACTGCTTGAGTAAAAAATTGTCTGTCAGCTTTGACTTGTACCTCTATGTTGCTTTAGTTAATGGTGTCAAATTGCATAACTCTCCACAAGACGGACACCTCTCTAAGACGGACAGTTGGTGGTGGTCCTGAGGGTGTCCGTCTTAGAGAGAGTTCACTGTATATCCTCAAGGGAATCGAAAACAATCAGCTCATTACCAGAAACAACAGGAAAACGCAGGTTAGCGTTTTAATGTGGACGGGGTCTTATTCAACAATACTAAGACCCCGTCCACACTAAAACGCTAACCTGCGTTTTCCTTAGCCTCCTCCGCAGGCAACGCCGGAAAGCGAGGCCGAAGGCCAGGAATGGGATCCCTGTGCGAGGCCGAAGGCCGAGAGGGACTGGCGGCCTTCGGCCTCGCTTTCCGGCGTTGCCTGCGGAGGAGGCTACGTTTTCCTATTGTTTCTGGTAATGAGCTGATTGTTTTCGATTCCCTTGAGGATATAGAACAATATAAAAACGATGCGTTTTCAAACGGAAACGGAGTAGTGTGGACGGGGTCTAAGATTTTGTAAATCAATATGCCTGTGGGTTGGTGGGCGGGAAAACTGTGCAATAAAAAAAAAACTAAAAAAAACTGTGATATATAGCTCGTAATGTATAAAGCGGATAGAAACTATAAACTAGCGTGTTGCAATATGTTAACTGGGCATGTGCCTGTACTATGATGACACATATCGTGTGAAAATTACTTTGTACTGCTTGTACCCCCCGTGTCCGCTGATCCCCGGGGAGAGTCTAGATTTATATTAATGGCACAGGGAGTTCTAACTTGATATTTGTGGTCATTTTAGAAGCTCGTACGATCGATCAGTAATCAAACTCGCCCTCGTGCTTGATATTTGTGGCCATTTAGAAGCTCTCAAAGTCTGTATACAAATCGCTCGTACGATCGATCAGTTTGTATTCGCTGTGTAACCACGTCCTGTGGAATCAAACTCGCTCTCAGGCTTCCCGCGGCCCATCAAACTCGCCCTCAGGCTTCGCGCGGCCCGGAGCGTTATCGGCCCAGCTAAGAAGAAAAGCTATTTAGCTTTTCTTCTCCTCTCGCCTGCGGTGGCGTCTGGGCCGATAACGCTCCGGACCGCGGGAAGCCTGAGGGCGAGTTTGATTCCACAGGACGTGGTTACACAGCGAATACAAACTGATCGATCGTACGAGCGATTTGTATACAGACTTTGAGAGCTTCTAAATGGCCACAAATATCAAGCACGAGGGCGAGTTTGATTACTGATCGATCGTACGAGCTTCTAAAATGACCACAAATATCAAGTTAGAACTCCCTGTGTTAATGGTATTAATATTCACAATATTTGTATTTATTTTCTAAGTCTTATCTTAGCTAAGCCTGCATGGTTTCGCGACTTTTTTAAGCCCTCGTATAAATGGGCGTAATAAAAAGAAAATAAAGGTGAGTTCATATATATATCGCATTTCACATTGTCTCAATGCGCTTTACAACCGATGAAGGACTTTTTCGGGCTGCATATGAAGGCGCCCATGGCAGCCGAGCAGCTTACAATCATGAGGAATTAGTATGTTAGTGTGTTATGCCTCCAATTTGAAGTAGGCTGTTGCACTGGGTAACAATCCCCTACTCTTAAAACGAAGAGTTCAACAGCTCTTGTGTAGTCTGCCGTGCAGTTTGTTTTAATTTGTTGGACGTGTTACTGCTTGCTCGAATAAAGTCGATGAGTTCATGACCTTTATATATAAATACACTAAATAGGAAAATGCTTGTTGACTTGAATAATATCAGTTGGTTGTTTAAATATAGAATCTGACTTAATCCCTTTCTCAGCTGTGTATGTCTAAGTTATTTCATTCACTGATTTTCTGACAACACTCGATATTTCTGGTTTGATGTGACGTCATGGCGGCCATGTTGGTTGCATTTCATTAGCTTCTCTTGTTAATTGGCCGCTGCGTCTTTGATCTCCAGGGATTGGAGGGGGGGGGGGGGGGGGGGGGGTACTCCCTTTGTCCAAGGGTAGGGGTGATCGGCGCCGGTCCTATTAGGGTTGAACATATTTCCTGTGCGAACCTTTTAGGGGTTGTACGGTCCGCGAAATGATCCTTCAACTCAAAAGTTAGTTACGTAACATGACTCCGTACCATTTAGGGTCAATTGCTATTTATTTTCTTTACTGAACAAACATGAAAGAACAGAATAAAGATGTCAGTTCAGTCACTGATTAAAAATGGCTTCAACACTGCTCTTTTAATTTATGCGTACCTTTTAGGGGTCGTTTTCAAAACCGACCGCCGATGACCTCTACCACTTGGACAAAGGGAGTACCCCCCCCCCCCCCCTTCCAGGACTTTAGACAAAGGGAGTACTCTCACAACCCCCCCGGAATATAGCAAAACACTTATTTACTGACATCCTGGGGAATCATGCTATTTGCCTAGGCCCGTAGCCAGACCAACATCTCTCCCGAGGCACTTCTGTCAGTGCAGCCAATATTTTATAGCTGCACATAGAGGACAGTCAGCCTTTTTTGTCAATTCAGTTAAAAGATAAATAAAATCAGCGATGTTTTACCGAGGTAACCGCCTCGCCTCGCCTCATACTGGCTACGGGCCTGCTCTTGGTTATATTATTAATGTTATATACAGGAGAAAATCCACGGTGATAACAGTGGTACACCGACCATTATTACCACGTTATTAATTAATGAAGGACTTATACAAATGTTTCGTTGGCTATGATTGGCCAATGAACGACTTCAGAATCAACTGGCAAGCCTGATAAGGCTCACCGGCCAACAAATAAATAAATCAATAATATGGTCGTTTATTCATTTGAATATTTGTCGTTTATTTGCAGAGATACCATGAGGATACGAAACAACGTGGAATGGAGCAAGGACTACACGGAGCTACCCAACGACAATCTCACATCATTAACAAAACGTATCACCATAGCAACCACAGGGCCCAAAGAGGGTGTCCGCAACGTCCAGATCAGCGGCAAAACGTTAGAGCGATTGCGTCACCCAAGGTACAATGGACGAATAAAGCCTTTTACAGACTGGACGAAGCCAGACAGTAGAGCCTTTGGCATTGCGACATCGTTGTATGAGCGTAATCCCAACTCAGAATTCACCACAGGCGACCCAGTCGCGGATGTATTCGCGGTTGTAGCCCGAGAAAATAGCTGTATTTTATCAGTGGCCGACGGCGTGAACTGGGGAGATAAATCTCGTCTCGCAGCCCGTTGCGCTGTTGCGGGATCGATACAGTACTTAAATCATTACTTGTGTTCAGCGGCCACTACTCATGACGTCATGGATCTGCTATGTAGATCGTTCGAGCTTGCGCAAGATTGTATCGTTGAAAGTGGCGCTACCATGACAACGCTTTGTACAGCGGTCATTTGTCAAATCAGAGGAAGTGACAAGTGGGCAGTTTGTGTGATCAATGTGGGAGATAGCTTTGGTTATATCTACAGCAAGGACACAGGCACACGGGAAATCACTATTGGGTCGCACTGCTCGGAGACTCAACGAGATATGCGCTGTCCCGGGGGGTCGTTAGGACCCGTGGATGGTTACAACCCCGATCTTAGAAATTTAACTTTTTCCTATACCCAAGTGTCAGCGGGAGATATAGTCTTTTTGGCAAGTGACGGAGTGTCGGATAACTTCGATCCAGTTGTATCGCAATGTAACCACTGCAAAGGTCATTTAAGACCTTCTTTGAGTATGGACTCCCTGTGCAACAGCAATACAACAGATTCCACACAGACAGTAAGGACAACAGGCATTGATTCTAATCCATACACAGAATGGGATGTTCCAACGACGCGTCACCACAAAGTTCTATGTGATATGCAGCAGGTGAGTTTACTACCAAATGCACACCAGTTGTTAGACACGGTGGTTGATGTTACTACCACACCAGTTGTCAGACAAGGTGGTTGCTGTTACTACCACAATTGTAGACAAGGTGGTTGCTGTTACTACCACATCATAATTGAACAAGGTGAACCATACCAGTTGTCAAAAAAGGTGGTTGCTGTACTACCACACCAGTTGAGACAAGGTGGTTGCTGTTACTACCACACCAGTTGTCATTAAGTGGTTGCTCTTACTACCCACCGTCAAACGTGGTTGCAAGTGACCCTTAGACAAGGTGGTTGCTGTTCATACCACACCAGGGATCAGACAAGGTGGTTGCTGTTACTACCACACCAGCTATGACAGACAAGGTGGTTGAATAATTACTACCACACCAGTTGTCAGACAAGGTGGTTACTGTTACTACCACACCAGTTGTCAGACAAGGTGGTTGCTGTTACTACCACACCAGTTGTCAAACAAGGTGGTTGCTGTTACTACCACACCAGTTGTCAAACAAGGTGGTTGCTGTTACTACCATTTCTCAGACAAGGTGGTTGCTGTTACTACCACAATAAGTTGTCAAACAATGGTTGCTCTTACTACCACACCAGTTGTCAAACAAGGTGGTTGCTGTCCCTTAAGCGATCACTTCACCTATCATGATTGTTTCTTACCCTTTTTTCTCTTTCATCTTTTTCAGGTGATTGAAATAGAAATTCCTGATGATCATCTTTCTGCTCGAACTCTGTGCGCGAACCTGATCAGCCATGTTGCCAAATGCACCCAGGAAAAGAGAGTCTCCGTGGAACGAATGTTAAAAGATCAACAATACCGAGGCCATGCTCATAGGATAACCGAAAACGAGATCCGACGATTAATGAAGGAGCTACCAGGCAAGTTGGACCACGCTGCTGTTGCAGCCTTTGAAGTGGGACGTTTTCCATTGGAGCATCTTAGGGTTGTTTCCGATGGGCCAAACAAACCAAAAAACGGCTTACAGATCGTGGAAAACTTCCGTGGAATGTTGCAGGGGCTTCGCAGTTCATCGCCACCCAATGATGGTAAAAATCAACTCGTAAGCCTTCTGTCTCCCATTTAGAAGTACAGTCACCTCTTCAGACAGATACCTATACATCTTTATATAGAAACACCTTTTTTTGGCGTATTACTTATAACAGGGTTCGTACTGCTATGAGATATCATGAAAATTCCAGGCGTTTTCCAGAGTTTTCCAGGGTATAAATATAAAAATTCCACAGAACCCTTAACTTACAAATTGCCGATGTTCTTGACTAAAACAATTGTAATTGTTCTAATATTTAACCTAATACTAATAGAATATTCCTGGAGTTTTCCAGGAGTTGATATCAATATTGAAATTTTCCAGGAGTTTTTCAGGGTCCTGGAAGAAATTTTCGAAATTCCAGGAGTTTTCCAGGAATTCCAGGAGCAGTGCGAACCCTGTTCTAATATTATCTCAGGCAGACTTGGTCATGCGGGGTGTCTGGCTTAGAGTTAGCTGGATTTACAAAAAAATGTCTTAGTTCAACAGATGTAAATAAACAAAATAATAGAACAATCCGAATAGAAGCATATTTGAGGAAAACAAAATCTGATTGAAAACTCACAAGATATATTATAATTATGATACTAGCTTTATTTGTAAACCGTAATCATGCAATTCGGTTTGCCATTGTAAGGATGCATTGTTTTAGCTAAAATAAAGTATGCATAATATTCATATGCGGGCTTAGCCTCACTTCTGAGATAGAATACAAAAGCAGAAATTAGAATAACAAAACAACAACTCCTGGATTCGAGGCGCCGCCCGCATATGAATATTATCTAAGAGTCGTCAATAGGGCGATATATGTACATGCTCCTTCTTATAAACTGATTAACTAAGCCGCAGCTTAATAGTCTCCTCAGTTCACAGTTCCCTGCGCCATCTTGAAAGGTAGCCGTGCCTTTGCATCGAAGCGAGACCAAACGGTGATCTTGCAATGATAGAGACGTGAATAATTGTCCAAGGTGTTAAAAAGGTCTCTATCATCGTTGGTCTCGCTTCGATGCAAAGGCACGGCTACCTTTCAAGATGGCGTAGGGAACTGTGAAGGGAACTAAATAAAGCCTAGAGGTTTCAGCTCGTCTGAGGTCGTTTGAATCCATTTACACGAATCGTTAGTCACATGATTTATACGCGTCAGTCTTGTATGATCAGGGGAGGATCCAGGAATGTTTGAGGGTGGGGGCGGTGGGGTTAAAACGTATACTAAGCAACATTTATTTCAAACCTGTGGCAAAACTAGATTCTAGGATAAAACAATCAGTTGAACCTCGGGTATGACAGGGGGGTCCGGACCCCCCGACCCTCCCACTGGATCCGCCACTAATAGAAGTCAGTCTATATATGGTAATCTATGTGTTGATTTGTGGTCTAAAATGTATCCTTCATTCCGAACATGAATTTCCTTTTTTTTGTCAAAATTAAAGTGGAGGATCGTAAAATGATCAGTGGTGAGATAATCTATAGTAGTTAGAGATGGTCGCCATACTAAGAATACTTTCAATAATGAGAGGGTACTGTCACCTACGCTTCTCGCTCATTCTAGACAAATGATACTCATTACTTCAGTTTCGAGTTGTTTAGACATCGTCTTTGTACTCGGCCTTAGCTACAATTCTGTCAGTAAATATCATTTACAAATACAACGAGAATTACACTAAGATATGATGACATTGGACGACAATAAAACCTTTAGTTAATTCCACGGGTTATTCTCTGAATTGAGGCTGAGCAAATGCGTCTTTTGTCAAGGAGCACAGCGATGTCTATATAATGGAAGACTGTTTAATTTCTTACTAGTAGAATTGAATATATGTTCTCAGTTGGGTAATAGAGTCGTCAGTTTTCGTATGAGTGGGAAACCTTCGGCACGGAGTCGGTACGGAATCGAAGACATTCGGCAAATCATTGCTCAACCAATCAGAATGATTGGACACGGCACAGCCACCGCACGGCACGAACCGTACCGTAACTACTTCCCACTCGTACGAAAACGACTCTACGGTCATACATTGTACAATTAAAAATAGCATTTTCTGTATTCATAAAGTATTTTGTATTATAATGTTTACTGTCTATTGTGTCGTTCTAATCTATAAACACATATACATGCGCTATACTATTACAGTGTCTCCCTTCTCTGTAAGGTCTCCTTCATGTGTCGAACTCAGTCCCCGTCCACACGTACCCGGTTATTTTTGAATCCGCAACTTTTTCGATGCGGATTGGCCTCCCGTCCACACGTATCCGGTGAATACGGTCGATGAATCCGCGCGGTAAAGATGGGATCCGATACCGTGACGTCAACGTATTCAAAAATATACGGATTCGACCGTCCACAAGAGGCCGTATTCACAGCGTATTCAAAAAAATCCACTCTGGAGAGCGTTTTCAAAAAATTCCACTCTGGAGAGCGTATTCAGAAAGTTGTGGATTCAGCGACCGTATTCACCGGATACGTGTGGACGGGGCGGGGCCTAAGTTTACAAATTCCGAGTCACGCGAAGGTCTAACCATTTTCGATTCAGATGAATCCAATACGTAACAATACTCAAAATTAAAACAACTAAGCAATGTTTTTCTCTATGTGTTCTCGTTGTTCGCTTTGTCATTTAGTTTCTGAAATTAAACACGACTTTCTTTGAAACAGAAAACCGACCGTCGGCCCTTTAAGCCATGGAAACTTAATAGATACTTCTACGGCGTACAATTTGGGATTAATAATATACTGCTCTCCTACAATCAGAATGGAGTAATTTTGTTGAGTGGGCCATGAAATATAAAAGTCAACCGTCAAGTCCAGTGCACTCTGGCGGCTATAATAAACCACTTCACGCATTCGTCCGCCATTTTGAATTGGGGCAATCACAACACACTATCTACCACCCACCCACAACACCTACACCACCAAACCCAACATCCAACACTCCACTCTCCAAACCAAAGAAGCTGTCACGACACCACAGCTCCCACAAAACACCACCGCCCCTCTACACACACCCCCTCCCCCTATCACATCTCCTTCCACAACACATCCCATTGCAAGCCCATTCCACCCACCTCACCACTGCCTACAACATGCACCGAACCCAACACATCTACCTCAAAAGCTTCCTGGACCAAAACACTCCTCCCCTCCACCTCATCCCCAAATGCACTCCACCACAGACACTAACCCCCGACCTGACCTCTCAATGGCAGACCACCCTCTTCGAGGCAGGTCTTAAACTTACAAACATTTTGAACACACAATATGTTAAAGTTCTCTTAACCATTTACCTTTGCGTCTTACACTACAGCCTTCGATAACCTTTATCCGCATTATTCGAGCGATCGCTCCATCCATATTCCGGCTCCACGTCCCACCTTACCGTCCTTGCAATGACACCAACCCATCTTACAGCCGGTAACACCACTGGGTTTCCCCGTTCAACCCCTCCTGGCCAGGTTATTAACTCATAAACGTCAACAATATTCTGCTCCCGTGTATAGGCCGCCATTGCCACCTACGTTCAAATGCCCCGCCCCCCATACGCCCCCTCGAACCCCAAACGTCACACACAGGAAACCCAACAACCCTCCCCAGTCCCCCCTATATAAAGAACCGCCACGCACACTCCGCCCTTTCTAATAGTATCTCACCCAAGAACACAAGTCACGGCTCCGATGTACTCAAAAAATTCCCGCTCTAAAGGTACCATATTAATATCCACAACATCATCGCAACCACGCTTTGCGCATCCACTACATTTCCTCCCCGGGGTCCATGGTCTCGCCTGCTTTCCCGCACGCCACGCTAGCACATCAGCGCCCTAACCAGTCAAATTCCCCTCCCCCTCTGTCTTTTGCCATGGCGTAGGGTGTAGCTTGCAGGCCTGTCAAGTATGAAACGTCTTGATCTTTGAATCACGCTGGGACTTCTAAACCCCTGAAGATTAGAGTCCCAGTGGGCACTGGACAGAGGCTCCCACTCTCTAACTCCCCTTGGATTGTGAGCTCACATCTCCCTCATTGTATATACCACCTTTTAAAACCCTGCAGCTTCCCTTCCACCCCCCAACGCTGCCTTTCAAGCATCACTTATTTCATATTTTACCCCATTTCTAGCTGGGCTTCTCCATTATTCACCAACACATTTTTGACTATATTTCACTTCGCACGCTACTTTTAGCGCGTCTAACGCCTTATCTCTTTACATACCAAGCGCTATCATCACTATACACATTCCAATCCATGTATCTGAATGCCTTAGTTTACAAACGCGCTCACAGCATTTATGCTAGTCTTATTCTTCCATGTTCAATTCATATCAATTTTATTTACTTCTAGTACACTGTTACAATGTATATAGCATAACGGGTACATTACCGACCCGAACCTTTTCTTATCACATTCACTCCTATAGTATTTTCAATTCCTATAATAGCCCCATCCTTTTCTCCTATTATGCCCATCAGTTCACACGTTTCTTTACCTCTTTTCTTATATAATTCTTTTATAATCCTACCGACATACGTCCATATATTATGTGTCACTATCTTAAGGTCGTCGGCACGTCCTCCCATCACAATGTAGGCTTTTAACATTTACGTTTGTTGATCCCTATCGTACCACATTTCCGTTTGACCCTTGCCCCCACTTCTTGCTTTATAAACTCACAGTTTTAAAACTGACAATCACATTAGCTTGGATCCCCCATAATCCCCCACCACCCCCATTCCACCCTTTTTCCCTTGAGATAATTCCCCCCCCCCCCCCCCCTTGGATTTCCACCACCCCTTGGATCCCTGTGGATTCAACATAACTTACATTCCTCTCATTTCCCCTTCTCCATCATCCAGCTTTAATCATCCATTCAATCATCCATTCCTCCACTTCCACTATTTATCTACATACTTCCCACTTTCTTTTTTCTTTACTTTTTTCCATCGTCCATTTCCCCACTTGTCACTATTAATCTACATACATTCCACTTCCCTATATCTTCTCCACCTTTCTACTATCTGCCTCTCAACCTATTCATCCACATACACTCCACTTCCATCTTTCCTCTTTTCCTTACTATCATCCATTTCTCCACTTGTCACTATTAATCTACATACATTCCACCTCTATATATATCCTCTCTCCATCTCTATCATCCATTTCTCTACTTGTCACCCTACATAGCTACATACCTCCAGTTCTTCCCTCCTTTCTTCTCTTCCTTCTACGTTCCATCCCCCCACAAATTCACTCTCACTCCCAGTACCCATATCCCAATGCCATCTTCCACCAAAAATCCCCCCCCCCCCCCCACTGGAAACATCAACTTCCCCTCCTCCCCCCCCCCCCCCCCATAAAACACCCACACACACCTTTACTACCCCCACCAACGCTGGTCCGAATACCTTGCTAAACCTATCGATCTGGCTTAATCAGTCGATAATCAAAAAAGCATGCATGCAGTTGTCTGACTGAAAATAAGACCAATGTAGGTGTTTTAACTACCTTTTACGAGTCAGTCTTCTTTTCTTGAATGGATCTTAAAATTTCGAGCTAATTTGCATATTCACGTGCCGAACGTTATATATCGTTTTATCATAAACCATCCAGTGATCTATCGCAAATACTGCAATCTGATTGGTTCGCTACTAGTGGTCTATCAGCTCATAGACCCCGAGTAGAGGTAAACAAACAAAATGGCGGCTTCGTCGTCGCGTTTTGCTAATGTTTCGGAGGAGTTTCTCGATGAATTATGGTCTGTTGCTTGCGGTTTCTGTCATTTTCTACTGACCTACTGGATGGTTTAACAGTTAGACTACTCGTTCTCGTTTTCGATGAAGATAGTCAAAACGGCGCTACGCGCCTCGTTGACTATTGCCTCATAGAAACCTCGAACTCGTAGTCTAATTGTTAAATATATTGTGCTATAGTCACCTCTTCGTCGCTATAAACGTCAATAGTCGGGTGCACTCTGGTGGTTAACTGTGTAAGCCGTCGATTCTGGAATATCACTTCTGCTAGCCTCAGTATCTGGCCTGTCTCTATAGCAACCTCTTCGTCGCTTAAAAAGTCAATAGTCCGGTGCACTCTGGCGGTTCACTGTGTAAGCCGTCGATTCTATATGATCACTTGTGCTAGCCTCAGTATCTGGCCTGTCTGTATAGCCGCAACCTCTTAGTCTCTTAAAAACAAACTCAGATTTCGTCTGGCCGTCGCGGTTATGGTTGCGGTAATACTGATCCATTGCTCTGTACAGGACAACTGCTAGCACAACCAATGGTATATAAGCCAAGATATTTACAAAGATCTTCAGGCCGGTGCGAGTGGTAGAACTCTCTTCAATTGCTGAGCTGAAGATAGCAATCACGGTGAGATTCGTCAACAGTACAGCATCTGAAATGTTAATCCAGCTGTAGCTAGTTTGTTCAGGACCACCTTCTTTGTAAGGACGTAGCCATACCAAAACAATGAGTATTACCACGCAGGCTGCTTCTAACAAAGCTCGTTTCAAGGGACTTTGGGACACGTAGGTGTCCAGGAGTAGTAGTAAGAGCCTGCTCAGGAAATAAAAGGCAGCAAACCAGCGGTATTCGTCTGAAACGATGAGAAGATATGTCTAGAATATATAGATATTATACTGTGCTGTGTATCAACCCTGGTAGAGGGGGGGGGGAGAGTGGGGGGAGGGGGTTGGTGAGCTACAGCTGCATATCGTCACTGACATTGCGGGGCCTAATGACAGGGGGGAACAAGAATAAAAGATTACTTAAAGGAATTGAAATCTTCACTGTTCAGACTAATATCCAAATATATGCAAATATAGATTCATTTTGATAAGAATTGTCTCCAGTTTATGAAAGTTGATCCGCTGAATTCATGGTGGCCGCCATCTTGAATTTGATGACGTCACAAAGTTTCTCGATAGTTCGTCCATTAATTGTATATGTTTTTAGCATTACGACCATTTTTGTCGATATTAACTAATCTAAGACCAACATTATGACCATGCGGCTATATGATTATGACAATGTCCTGACCGTTAAACTAATCTAAGACCAACGTTATGACCATGCGGCTATATGATTATGACAATGTCCTGACCGTTAAACTAATCTAAGACCAACGTTATGACCATGCGGCTATATGATTATGACAATGTCCTGACCGTTAAACTAATCTAAGACCAACGTTATGACCACGCGGCTATATGATTATGACAATGTCCTGACCGTTAAACTAATCTAAGACCAACGTTATGACCATGCGGCTATATGATTATGACAATGTCCTGACCGTTAAACTAATCTAAGACCAACGTTATGACCATGCGGCTATATGATTATGACAATGTCCTGACCGTTAAACTAATCTAAGACCAACGTTATGACCATGCGGCTATATGATTATGACAATGTCCTGACCGTTAAACTAATCTAAGACCAACGTTATGACCATGCGGCTATATGATTATGACAATGTCCTGACCGTTAAACTAATCTAAGACCAACGTTATGACCATGCGGCTATATGATTATGACAATGTCCTGACCGTTAAACTAATCTAAGACCAACGTTATGACCATGCGGCTATATGATTATGACAATGTCCTGACCGTTAAACTAATCTAAGACCAACATTATGACCATGCGGCTATATGATTATGACAATGTCCTGACCGTTAAACTAATCTAAGACCAACGTTATGACCATGCGGCTATATGATTATGACAATGTCCTGACCGTTAAACTAATCTAAGACCAACGTTATGACCATGCGGCTATATGATTATGACAATGTCCTGACCGTTAAAAGCTAGTCAGGCAAAGTGACGTCATCACATATCAAGATGGCAGTCGCCATGACCTTGGAATCAGAATTAATATTTCGTCTAAAAATCAAGAAAACAATAAATGTATTTTTATGAAGATGGAGCCGTTATTTTGATTCATTTGGCCTATATTTGTCTGAATTGAACAGTGGATATTTCCTTTGCCGATTCCTACCTTTGAAACAACCTTGAAGCTTGTCAAATAAAGGTTTTAATCTTTGAACGTTGATCCCCAAAGGACGAAGGCATCGTGCGACTTGAGACTGGAATATTAGCAGCACAGGAATGGGCATTACGATGAATGCGATACACCCGATGGCCAGAAAGCCATAAGCCAAGTGTTTACCACTGAACATGCTTAATTCTCCTTGCGCAAACACCACAACCCTATCACCAATGAAGGCAGGGTTCAAGATCTCCAAGGAAATCCCTGTGATGTTGGTGTAGCATAGGACGAAGATCGTACTAAATGCACTGAATGGCGCCCTGACGTGCTTGCTGTATCTCCAGTTAGGTAAATACTTGACCACTTTAGAAATGACGTACACGAGGAAGAGGACGAAACCTGGTAGTATGTACATGATGGCAAGTTTGTCGACCTCGTCTAAGCCCTCGGTAAAGCATGTGCCCGTGTCACCGATACGCAGTTTCAAGTTCGCCAGGCCAATGATGAACTCCATGAAGTCATCGAACTCAAACGACCCTGGTGTTAGAAGCGATATCACTTGGTACGAGTACAACCAGGCGTTGAGGTAACCCGTGAATGCGTCGACTTTGATCACCATTAGGCCCATGACCAAGATTACTAACACAAGGCCTATCAGGAGAAAATAAGCGATATGAGATGTGCTACAGTTCATGACACATGCTTCACTGCCAAACGATGCGGTGTACCCAGGCTTACACTTCCCACAAAGAATACTCTGATCATCTCGATTTCCGTCACACATTTTGTCGGGTAAGTAAGTACACTCCCCGACTGCGTTTTCTCCAAACGGGTTCGAACACTGACAGTAGTTGATCGGACAAGGCTTGGTATGAAACTGACTATCAATCGTCCCCGCCCAGAAGCCATGCTTCAAGAACACTCTTTTTCCATCATCCGCACATCGAGATATTCCTTTCAAGATGGAATCCGAGCATGTGCACTTATCACCGTTGCTGTGGAAACCAGGGTTACAATCTCTCAGTGTTAAATTAGTGATTTCGTCTCTTAAGATGTATCGTCCCACAGACCTTATTACGACATTAAAGTCCTCACCTTCTTTACCAGCTAAGGATAAAGAAGGAACTTGTTTCTCATGCACCAGAAACAACGAGGAAGACGTCGCTAATCGAACCTTTGAAGAGCTCTTTTTTGCTTGCCGGATCTCGATGCTCACGATGCCATACACGGGGTTTCCAATCTCGTCCAAAAGCACGATGGAAGCGTTGAATACCTCAGTCGGAGCAACGTGCCAGTCATCTTTACTAAAGACAACATCAACAGGGTCGGTAGATACCTCTCTATTAACATCTGACAGGTTCATACCACTTGGGTCAAAAAACCGGATAATTTTCCACTGTAGTACAGTGTTGTTGCTCCTTGTTTCTCCAACACGACGACAGTTTTGAAGGGAGGTGACGTACAGGGAAAGTCCCGACTCTTCGTTCGGACCTGTATTGCCTTGGAAGATAATTTCCGTGTCCCACAAGTCAAAATCAGCTAATTTTTCGATGTATTCAAAGAAACATTGGTGTGTAGAGTAGCCTGTTGCGTTAAAACTGACCTGTGGGGACCCTGGTGCGTCAATGTAAATGGCCCCACCCTTCTCCACACATGTGTTCCCAATGAAAGACAATTTCGATCTCTTGTTGAATCGTACTTTGGAATTGCCATACAATGCAAGAGCACCGCCCCTGTACCCTGTGTTATAAGAAAAATCAGATCGACCATGTATGACTAGAATTGATGAATCCAATACCATGCTGGTATGACTGTTATTGGAAATCCTGAGATGCCCTTTGAATATGATGGGCACTTCGACCGTATACACCGCGCCCTGACCAATCAGAACGTCGTGTTTCTGAGTAATGACCTCATTGTTAGAGATATTGCAGTTCTCTAACACGACTCGGACAGGAACTAAGGGTCCAATGTTATCTGCGTTCAGATTGAATAAAAACACTCCGAGAGCCGAGCCGATATTTCCTTTGTTTTGACTCCAGACAGAGTTGATGAATACAAACTTATCTCTAGTGTCCCCTGGGGAAGGGTTTTGTTCCATGAATGTAGTACCATATAAGGAAGTTCCACCGCCCCAAATTGACGTGTTGTTTTGAAACTTGCACTTTTCGAAGCGAAATGTATTGGGTTTGAGAGGAGTTTTTGAAATGGTAATATCGCCTAATCTCGCACCTCCGCCAGCAAAACTTGCAAAGTTTTCCTGAAAATTGCTTTCCACTACTTCAATTGTGTTCTTTTCAGTGACGTGTTTGAACTCAATCTGCAGACCCCCTCCCCACGGGGCGCGATTACCAAGAAATTTACACCGTGACAGCGTGAATGCGTTACCACTTGCGTTACCATAGAGATAGACACCAAGGCCTCCACCACGGCTGAACGACGTCAAGGGAGAATTTATTTTATCATCAATGTCTGGACCTCGCGCTTCGTTTCCGATAAATTCAACATCAGTAAAGAAGAATTTTCCGTTGTGTTGAAACTTGTCGTGCTCTTCTGTGGTAATGTTGATGGGGTTATATCCATATGAGTTTAGCAACAGAACCACACCTCCCCCTGCGTGAGCTTCTTTGTTGTCGCTTCCATCGGTCCAGTTGTTGGTACCATTACGTCTCGGCATATTATCCTTAAACAAACTATCAGTGATATTGACTGTACCGCTTACATCAGTCAGAGTAACCCCAACTCCATCGCTTCCAATCACTGCAACATTTCGTAGTTGTAGATTTTTGCAGTAACTAAAATACAATGTTGTGATGTACTGCTGTTCAAGCATTTCTCCAGATTTCTTGCGACCAATCAAACTTTTCTGCCAGCCACCACATTTCAGGAACTTCAAGTTATATAATCCGACATTTTCACTAAAGACAAAGGCTAAACTCACATTGGGTGAACATGTAACTTCAGCTCGAGCGTAATCTTCTCCAACGATATAAAAATGTTCAACTGAAGTGAAGACATGGCTTCTCTCGAGAATATACGAGCCTGATTTCAGGAGAATACGAGTGTATTTAGCGCCTTGGTTTACTGCTCGTTGTATTCCTAAGTCTAGAGTTTTACATGGCTTGCCAATTGATCCACAAGACAGAAGTGAAGATCCCGCTGGGGAGACTAGAACAGTAGAATGCCACTTTATGCTTAAAACTCCACTGGTGAATATCACAACAATAACAAAGGACAATTCTTTCCGATGTACTACATCCATGCTGTACTTGCAGCTTTTTCTAGAGTCTTCACAGAACGTTTTCTCCTCTGACTACCAAGAATTGGGGTTATTTGTTTTCGGCAATTCCAAGAACTGATATATAAAGGTTTCTGATAAAACCAGCGTGATACTGTAGCGTGACAAAACCTTTGAACCGGGTATCCGGTGACAGACGATTGTTTATTATAAAATATTTTAGATATAACGCGCGCTGTGATTGGTCAAAACATCGTTTTAGATGAGATTACCGGCTACGTCATTGGGGTATACAGTGGATTTCATCGACACCAAATTAAGAAAATATTTTTTGCGTTTTATTGCGACCAGTGAGCGAGCCCCAGCGAGCGAACTGGGAGCAACACTAATCTTTGGTTGGGCTTCCTGTGTATTCAGATGCCAGCTCGATTCTCGATTTGTGTTTTTCAGTGGAGAAAGATTTTTTTCACGTGACTTTTGCCCTGACGTCATATATCGTACGTTCCCGTCGTTCATTTGGGCATTTGTGACTCGCGATCTTGTGTTCAGAGTGGATTCGAAGCCTTTTTTGCTCGTACTTTTAATATATCCGATTCTTCGATGGAATTATGTAAAGATCTTCATTTATTGTTGACGATCGCTTTAGTTAGCAACATATCGAGGGGAAGGCAATGTTATTATAGTTAGTCTTTCAGCTCTGTTGTGTGCTAAGTCGCTGCACTGATTGTCACTGTGGACCGCAACATATAAAGTAGTCGATCGAATCCTAGTACCGTATAAATGCTATCTCTTGGAAACCAAGTCATCCCAGATCACTGAATTATCTGCCTAACAGCTCGTTCGTTTTATATCGTGCCGCCAACCGTACCAAACTTTATTCTAAATTCAAGATAAAGGTGTTCATAAGAGATCGTTCATGTATGTTGATTTTTATTGATTGATACTAATGTCTTTCTTCAGTGATAATAATTGCCGTCGGAGCGAAAAATTATCTGTCAATAGATTTCTAAAACTGTTCAGTAGTACACGGGCTTGCAATAACTAGCCTCCTATGTAACATGACAGCGGCAATCACATCTCTGTAAAAATCAACCAATCAGAAAGGACCGTTCCCACGGCTGAAATGGACAAGAAACGA
Organism: Actinostola sp. cb2023; assembly: GCA_033675265.1. Lineage (NCBI taxonomy): Eukaryota > Metazoa > Cnidaria > Anthozoa > Actiniaria > Actinostolidae > Actinostola > Actinostola sp. cb2023. Next base: position 256,107 of record JAUJYZ010000744.1, on the reverse strand, counting down.
TCGCGAAATCAAAACATTTTTACGTACATGGAGGATTGTCAATTTGTCTTGGTTTTCGAATTCGGAGGTCGCAATTTTTGACCTATGGTTAGCCTAGTTTAGTAAATACATTTTCAACAAAAGCCATATAATTACAGTTTTCCACAGGTAGCCCAGGCTGTGTGCTTGTGAAGAGAATGTACGTAATATCTGGTAGCCAATTTGAAGAATGTATTCAACTCGACATGTTAGATAACAATTGTACTTACCGTCTTGTCTTGATTGCTTGCGATTTGGAGCGTGTTTTTGTTGTTGCGATTTTAGGTACCACAACTCTCCGGGCGCGTTCTGCGGAGGGACGCACACATGGAGCCCAACATAGTACATTTCTATGCACAAGGAGCCCAACATAGTACATTTCTATGCACAGGGAGCCCAACATAGTACATTTCTATGCACAGGGAGCCCAACATAGTATATTTCTATGCACAGGGAGCCCAACATAGTACATTTCTATGCACAGGGAGCCCAACATAGTACATTTCTATGCACAGGGAGCCCAACATAGTACATTTCTATGCACAGGGAGCCCAACATAGTACATTTCTATGCACAGGGAGCCCAACATAGTACATTTCTATGCACAGGGAGCCCAACATAGTACATTTCTATGCACAGGGAGCCCAACATAGTACATTTCTATGCACAGGGAGCCCAACATAGTACATTTCTATGCACAGGGAGCCCAACATAGTACATTTCTATGCACAGGGAGCCCAACATAGTACATTTCTATGCACAGGGAGCCCAACATAGTATATTTCTATGCACAGGGAGCCCAACATAGTACATTTCTATGCACAGGGAGCCCAACATAGTACATTTCTATGCACAGGGAGCCCAACATAGTACATTTCTATGCACAGGGAGCCCAACATAGTACATTTCTATGCACAGGGAGCCCAACATAGTACATTTCTATGCACAGGGAGCCTAACATAGTACATTTCTATGCACAGGGAGCCCAACATAGTACATTTCTATGCACAGGGAGCCCAACATATTGTACATTTCTATGCACAGGGAGCCCAACATATTGTACATTTCTATGCACAGGGAGCCCAACATGATACATTTCTATGCACAGGGAGCACAACATAATATGTATTGCGCGCGCTCTACCACAGGAAACCCATGAAAAAAAGACGCGCGCATACAAATATCCTTTTATTTATTATAATTATTTATAAAGTTTTGAAGCAATGGTTGGGCTGCCTGTGCTTTGATCAATAAACAATACTGTGTTCTATCAAGGTGTCTTGGTTCTATTTAAAGTCTATATTAGTAAACATGAAATTCAAGAAAGGCTGATACTACGTAGAAATAAAAAGCTTAACACAACACCAACATGATAGAGCAAGAGAGAGCCAGGATCGGCAACCGTAGACAGCTGTTTCGTTCTTTTGGAACTCATCAGTACGGTGTAGCGAGAGCAACAAACACCAACTTAGAAAGCCAATGTATATAGCTCAAATTTAGAAGCCCGCCGATTGGCTCACACCACAACACGTGCGGTAATATGATCCAAAAGGCAAGAATCCAAAATATCGTAGGCCTTTTCACGGATAGACCGGAAGTAGCCGAACGCAATGCATTGTGGACTATATTCGGCACAAACACAGCAATCTGAGCGCCAATTTGGATCGAAGAACTCCGGAATAACATAGACAAACTCACTTCATCATGCCTCGGTGTACCGTGATGGGCTGCAATAATCACGAGATACCGAGAAAGGTTCGTTTTATTGTTTTTCTTCGTTTCTTTGTGTATAACGGCAATTTGAATAGCATAAAATGAAAATTATACGTGGTAGACCGTATAATGTAGTAGCTAGAGATTACTATATTTTACTAATGTTAGATGGGTCATTATGCCACATGTCAAGGAGTATTTCGTGTCATTATTGCAGCCCATATGGCGCCTTGATTGTCGTGTTTGTGCCGAATCTAGACCAGAATGCACTCCGTTCAGCTACTTCCGGTCTATCCGTGAAAAGGTCTATGTCAGTGTTGTGTTAGCTAGGTGTGGATGGACAATACCAATCCTACACGGAATGCATAGTTTTAGCAGGTGCAGTATGTAAACCGGCAAAATGAAAGGTATATTACGAGTTCCGAACTACAGGGAGTTGCAATAAGTGCTGACTCATCTCCTCATAGTACTAATACTCAATGACATAGTATTTAGCAGTCGGAAGACTGCCATGTTATCTTAATAACTCAGTCTATCTATCTCCATCTAACTAATCAAAAGGAACGGTTTTGGAACCCTGCAAACTTCATTGTTCTATCTTTTTGTTCGTTCTTTCTAACCGTGACCGTTGCACAAACAAGTGATTCTTTACAATATACATGTATCAAAAGTTTAGCCAATAATCCAGGTCCAGTCAGTCAGTGTCACGTGGTGGGCCCAGCGAACTCCAAGTTGGCTTTCATAGTCAGACCCTTTGAAGTTTACCGGACTTGATAATCATTCTTTTCTATCAACTATGGATGATTTGAATGCTGTTTCTTCTACATAAATACAGCTGTAAGGATCATAAACAAACTATTCTGTGTAGCGAAGTCCTTCAACTTTCATGACATGAAAATGAACTGAAACAGAATGCAATTTGGTGGACTAAATGTTTTCTTCTTCTGAAATTGTCCAACAATAATCAAAGTGCAATCGCACAGTAATTAGAAATGGCAGAGATAAAACCATGCATACATAGTAAATTATTAACTACTATATCCTTCACGGCCTTTGTTTATTGAAAAGGCATGTAGTCAAAACCATCTTCGACTGGCATAGAGTTCGTTGGAGTCATTTCATCTACGACCGAAGTGCGCGAACTACAGATCCAACTAATCCCCGTTCAATTGACATTTTCGTACTTCCACTCTCTTGTCTGCGCAGATCTAGAGGTAAGACAGCTTCTTACATGCAATATTAGTCTAACTATTACAATAATTTGACGGAACATATTACATTCCGTTAATACTAATAGGAGTTGAATTGTCACTGATGTTTTGCCCCTTTCACAACAACTAAATATGCGGTTTAGTTAAACTAGTTTTTCTTGATTTTAAAAGAGTCAAACTACCTGGAATTTATACTGTAAGATAAAGGACAGTTTACATGCAGTTTTGCACCATTTGCAGCGTTTGTAGATAATTTCTAAACCTGTTTAGTTAAAAAAAAGTTTAAGCTTCGAGATCGGTGATTGAGGCAAAGCTAATAGTTCTCGCGGGAGAAAGACACAAGCAGTAGGCCAAGCGACCACATGCAAACTGGAATCCGGCTGTGGAAATTTTTCTCCGTTTTAGTTTTAATTCCGTTCGTAAACGATTCGAAAAACGGCGTTTTTCGAAAACACTTTCCAACCACGAGTAAAAACGATACTAAATAAATTATCGTGTGAAGAGAAAATCAGAGTCGTTTTCACCAAAAAAATCATTTTGAAACGAAAACGTAATTCACGGCGCGCCTTGAATTTAACACATTTGTCAATGTCTACATCTCTACAATGTAAGAAAGGTGGTGCATGAAATTGTATAACTACCTGAAAGTTTCTTGTGAATGTTGTATTTCGCACTCTATTCGTGAGTCCTTCTTCTTCTTCTTTTTCTTCTTCTTCTTCTACTACTACTACTTCTTCTACTTCTTCTTCTTCTTCCTCTTCCTCTTCTTCTTCCTCTTCTTCTTCTTCTTCTTCTTCTTCTTCTTCCTCTTCATCTTCTTCTTCTTCTTCTTCTTCTTCTTCTTCTTCTTCTCCAACTCCTTCTCATTTGACGGATTATTGTGAGCTTTGTGCAGTGTGTGTAAGTCTAGTACTGAGGAGATTTTGGCACGGAATTGCTTTCATCGAAAATGCAACATTTAGTTATTTGTGAAGGACTGACGATCTTCGAGTACGAACATGATGACGTCATAAAAAGTATCTTTTTATTATTTCTAATTTCGATAGAAAATATCAAGAAATACGTTTACGCGCCAAATTTCATGGCCGGTTGGATAAGTAATTTTCCTAGCCAAATCACTGTATTTTCTGCTCGGTTCATAAAGTTATCATCAAATATTCATAACGAGAAAATTAATGTTTTCGTGACGTCACACATTAGTACGGATCACAGTAGTCAGTAAAACAAATAAAATAAAGCAAAGTGAAAAAGAAAAAAAGGGAGTTCGCCGCTTGATATCTTCATTTCTTTCCAAGGTAATGAATATTCTGGGTATAATTGTGATCTTCGCTCATCTGTCGTGGGTCGAAGCCCAGTTCCAAGCTGGATCCATTTTTTACACGACACTACAACGAGGCTCTGTCTGGTCACGTGATCAAAACAATTCCAGCCAATCGCTTGGACTGTATGATGACGTGCGATGACGTGTACGGATGCCGTTCCATTAACTCCTACAAAGATGCGCATGGGAAAGAAATGTGCGATTTGAACAAGTCGTCCAAGTCAGCTGACCCGAGCTCGATGGTGTCGAGGACTGGGTACGAGTACGACGAACTTACGGTAATCACGTGGTTTGTGGATATGTTTTTAAAAACGTGTAGGAGACTGGTGCCGCTTTTAAAAGGCCTGGGTCTCAAACTTTTCAAAATGGCCGCCGTAATTCAAGAGGGGGTGGTCTAATTCTTTCTCTTTGTAATATTTTTTCTTAACACTTTAGCAATTACAATATAGCCACGACGTTCACAATTGCACACGATATAGTTTCCATGGAAACATGGAATGTGACCTTTAAACTCTAACTTTAAATAATTTAAAAGCCTCCTGCATCATATTGAAGCGTTTTATCGTGAAGAGAATTGTTATACAAGTGAATCAGAGTTGGTCCATAATAATATATATCTGCAACGAGTACAATTGCAAATATTATCGGTAAGGCTGATTTAGGCTGAAATCAGAAATACAGTAAAAACCCGCATATAAGAAACTGTGGATTAAGAACCTCCAGGCTGAAATTTAGCCAATTAAGCACCCAATATATAAGAACCAGTTCAGCCTGACAAATGAAGCAGGTTCTTATGAGAAAATGACTAAAGCTCAGAACACACAGGTACAGTCGGTGCTGAATATGCAGAAATATTATATTTACTATACAGTTGGGTTGTTAATGTTTAGTGTGAATATTAGACCTTTCAGGGTCAATAGTTCACTAATTAAAACAAATTGTAAGGAAATACACCATATCAGGAACAAAAAGTATAAATTTTTTTGCCCTGTAAATAAGAACCTATAATGAAGAAGTTATGAAGAAGGCTTTTATAAAATGATATCAGTAACTTAGAGTTCAAAGGTCACATACCAGGTTTCCATGGAAACTGTTGTGAAATTTTTGTTAAGGTCGTGACTATTTATTTCATGTTTTTATACTATTAGGTATAAAGCATAGAGACGTAAGTTTTATGCGTTTTTAAGACTATTATTATTATTATTATTATTATTATTATTATTATTATTATTATTATTATTATTATTATATTATTATTATTATTATTATTATTACTCTATATTATTTGTCAAAGTTTTAAGGTAAAGGATTACAAAGACAAGGAGAAAGACTACCCCCTCATCAAAAAAACGGCAGCCATTTTGAAACCGAAGCCTTAATGCACTTGTGACGTAATTTTCCAACGTTTTTAAGACAGCGCTTTACAGAACTAATAGCAGCTTAATTGACTTTAGGCAAGAAATGGCTGCAGCTCAGAACAGTGTCTTGGTTCATTGGACGGACAAGTGTTTAACGCGTCTCAATTCCAGTTGTTTGAAAAGCGAGTAACCTGGGGCGAGGCTAGAAGGACGTGCCGCGCGCATCAAGGAGACCTGGTGTCTATATACAGTCAACAAGAACAAGATTTCATCTCAGAAAAGCTTCTCAAAAATGCACCCAGAGGTATGAGTTATTTGATAACGAAATTATCATTATCATTATTAGGGACTTGTCAGAAATTAGCAGGGGGGAGGGGGAGTGGGAAGGAAAGGGGGAGGGTGTGGAAAATAGGGTCATAACTTTTTGAGCCCCTGAAAAGGGAGGGTCGTGAAAAAAATAGGCAGTGAAAAGGGGAGTATTTTTGTATTTTTAGGCCAAGCCCAAAAGCAAGGGGAGGGTCAGGAAATTTCATTCCCATCGCCAGGGGAGGGTCACAACATTTTAACGCTTAATTTAAAATCTCCACCCCCCTGTTAATTTCTGACAAGTCCCTTATGGTGTTTTTCTTCAAGATGACGTATCTCTGAACTTGTTAATCTTTATTCTATTTCTCTGTCTTTATTCAATACCTCTGTCAGGGAACGCTACAATTTCAAGGTTGATAATGTTGTGGAAACTTGATGGAACTGACGTCCATTTGCGGTAAGGAAGAAAAAGAAGATAAAACTTAAAGATAAACATAAAATACCAGCCCCGTGTGACGCCGTTAGCATATAAATATGCATGAGTTCACATAGTTTAAAGTGCAACTAACCCCTGTGAGATTGTTTTAAAAATCTATTCAATATATGCTTAATAGTTGGTGGGTTCAGTATTTTGTGATTTGAACCTTGCGTTTATGAGTTATATAGTTTTAAATCTCAATATGCAAATTTGATGACGTCTACTAAGGAAATATTGACTATTTTACAAAAAGATGCCCTTGTGCTGATTATTGACATTTGAAAACTTACAGAATATTTTCTCCTCAGTCTTTATAAATGATTTATTAACGGAGAATTTTTTTGCCATTTCAAAATATAAGATCTTCTTGAAAAAGTCTAAATAAGTTTTATGGTAAATTCCTTAGTAGACGTCATCAAATTTTCATATTGAGATTTCAAACCTCTATAACTCATAAACGCAAGGTTCAAATCACAAAAATACTGAACCCACCAACTATTCAGCTTACATTGAATAGATTTTTAAAACAAAAAGATCTCATAGGGTTATTTGCACTTTAAAGGGAACTGAAGGCAAAATTTATTTTCTCAAGAAAGTTAGATAAGTCTTATATTACCATTACTTGAGTGATATTTTGTAAATTCTTTCTTAGATGGTATCATCATAATTTGACGTTCAATGTGGAATATCATCCGCCATTTTGCCGTTTTTCACGGTCGGGGCAGATCTTTTTGTTTGTGACGTCGTTTTTGGTTTACGAGGAATAGTAAAATCGATTCACAACATTCTCTCGGGTACAAGAAAATACAATTAAATGCACTTATATGAATATAACTCTATGTTCCAAGTGACTACACTTTCCCTTGGGATAGGTGATCGACGTCTATTATGGGGAATAATTACTGGAATAATGGAATAAATGGAATAATTTATCCATTCATTCATCTATCCATCCATCCATCCATTCATTCATTTGTTCATTAATTCATCCATTAATTTATCCATTCATCCATCCATTCATTCATTCATCCATTCATTTATCCATTCATTCATTCATCCATCCATTCATTAATCCATTCATTCATCTATCCATTCATTCATCCATTCATTCATTCATTAATTCATCCATCCATTCATTTATCCATTCATCCATCCATTCATTCATTCATCCATTCATTTATCCATTCATTCATTCATCCATCCATTCATTAATCCATTCATTCATTTATCCATTCATTCATCCATTCATTCATTTATCCATTCATTCATTTATCCATCCATTCATCCATCCATCCATCCATCCATCCATCCATCCATCCATCCATCCATCCATCCATCCATCCATTCATCCATCCATTCATTTATTCATCCATCCATCCATCCATCCATCCATCCATCCATCCATCCATCCATCCATCCATCCATCCATCCATCCATCCATCCATCCATCCATTCATTTATCCATTCATTCATTTATCCATTCATTTATTCATTCATTTATCTATCCATCCATCCATCCATCCATCCATCCATTCATTCATTCATTTCTCATTTTCTTCTTTGCTTCTTTTATTTCAGTGCCGTTAATTTCAACGTCTGGACGCACGTGTTGGGTTCGTTCATAGATTCTACAGTAAATGTTCAAATCTACATTAATGGCAGAAAAGATGCTGAAGTATTTCTAGAAGTTGCTAACAGAGCTATAGAGGTAACTAGATACGAGTATCATATAGGGCTAAACAGAAGCACCAGTCAAGTCCTTCATGGCTACATAAGGGAGCTTACCGTGTTCAACACGGCCGTTACTAAGAGTGCAGAGGCTGCGCAACGTATAGGTATGTATAGACAGACAAACAGAATGTCGACAGACAGAGAGACAGACAGACAGGCAGACAGGCAGACAGGCAGACAGGCAGACAGGCAGACAGGCAGACAGGCAGACAGGCAGACAGGCAGACAGGCAGACAGGCAGACAGGCAGACAGGCAGACAGACAGACATACAGAAAGACATGCAGACAGACATACAGACATGCAGATAGACAGACATACAGAAGGACATGCAGACAGACATACAGACATGCAGACAGACAGACATACAGAAAGAAATGCAGACAGACATACAGACATGCAGATAGACAGACACACATACATGCAGACAGACAGACAGAAAGACAACTGACAGACAGGTAGACAGACAGACAGACATGCAGACAGACAGACATACGACAGGCAGACAGACAGACGACAGACAGAAGACAGACAGACATGCAGACAGACATAAATCCTAGTACAAACTAACTGCCCAACACCACAAAAGTCAATGAATCGAACCAACCAATCGAACCACTAACTAAAACCGATCAACTTCAAAACAACCTCAAAATCAAAAGAACGTCGTATACAATACCACCGAATCAAATAAAGTCGCTGCAAACTCAACGCTTGAAATCCGTGTCAAGATCAACGAACCCTCGAACATGGTCAACAAGAAAATACTTGATCAACAAACTGGGACTGAGCGGACTGATCTGGCCGAAAGAGGCTGGGCATAGAGACTGGGAACTGATCCAAAAAGGCGTAAACCGGAAATCGATCCGATTGGTCTATACGAATAATAGTGACGTCAGAATACGTTATGTGGGTTCAGTAATATAACATGGATTAGATTTAGGGGGGGTTCCCTAGTAACCAACCACCCAACTAACCAATAAACCGACCGACCGACCGACCGACCGACCGACCGACCGACCGACCGACCGACCGACCGACCGACCGACCGACCGACCGACCGACCGACCGACCACCGACCGACCAACCAACCCTCTGGATCTGTTCATGAATGTAATGTTTGATATCAGGTCGATGGGACACGTTTAGTCCTGTGGGGACTGGCTTGAACGATCTGTCCAAAGAAAATACGTTCACATTCAGCGACGGATCACACATGTCCAGTCCTACCAAAACTGGCTGAGTAGAAGTCCAAACGATAAGTTCAAGCTTGAAGACTGCGTTGTGTTCTCTATGGGAACGTCCGGCCATCAATGGGACGATCGTTCATGTGGAATGGAACTCCCCTTTATTTGTAGAAAAAACTCAATGTATAAAAGGCAGGGACAAACCTCGATCGGATCGTCTCGGAATATTTCAAAATACAAATACTAATATTTCTACTGTCCGTTGAAAGTTTATATACCTTTTTGAAGACATGACCGTGTATTTTGCTTGTCGATAAAACATAATAAACAGTAAAGGGCCATCGCAATCGTTTCTTCGCCGATAATATTGTAAAGTGTGCCGCCATTTTGTTTTGCTAGTCCCAGTCCCCTCCTAACATATTAGTGTACTGAGGGTGACCGCCAGAGCGGAAAGGTGTCTAGTCCAGTAAAGTAAAGTGTAACTAGACGCTCTTCTAGCGTGAAGTCGGGCTTCTAAATGAAATGTAACCTATTTGAACTAAATATAGATATCTTATAGTGCGATTAAAACAGTGTTTGGTTGCTCGTCGTTGCGTGACTCGAGCTCGATAGAACTTGCTTTCCTTGCAATTTCAGTACTGCGATTTCACAAACTCAGCGAATCATGAATGACAATGACATAGTTTATTTGTTACCATAAATATATCCATACAAATACAAATACCGTATACATAAACTAGACATCGCAGAGTGATTAAACAATGTTTGGATGAAGTGTAAATATGGGTTTACCTCGACGGTTTTCGGTCGGCTGTAAACCTTACAACTGTTCTCTTCACCGCCGGCTGCGTGTATATATCAACTCACTTCGTTCTAAGCTATGAAGATCTCCAACAAGGTTTGTGAATTCAGACTCGACCAAATCATGTTGTTAGAGCCTTCGGTGATTATCTTAGCGGCCGGCACAGGGCGCATGCGCTGTAGAACCCAGTATGCTTTCTGAGGTCGACGACGACGAACGCTTCTCATTTTTAGAGTCGGGTCTTCCACAGGAAGCCCGACTAATAAGGTATATATTTATTTATCCATTTATTCATATACAGTATTTATTTCTTTGTTTATTGAAAGCCGTTCTGGCGGTCACCCTGTACACTAATATGTTAGGAGGAGACTGGGACAAGCAAAACAAAATGGCGGCACACTTTACAATTATCGGCGGAGAAACGATTGGGATGGCCCTTTACTGTTTATTATGTTTTATCGACAAGCAAAATACACGGTCATGTCTTCAAAAAGGTATATAATCTTTCAAAGGACAGTAGAAATATTAGTATTTGTATTTTGAAATATTCCGAGACGATCCGATCCGTTCCGGCGACTCGGAATCACGATCCGATCCGACATTTATCCCTGCCTGTGTATAAAGGCTGGTTCGCACTATCATCGTAAGCGTCGGAGTCAGAATCGGACTTCGGAATCCGAGTCGAAAACGGATACGGAAACAAGTCGGAGTCGGAGTCGGACTCGGACTCGGAGTCGGACTCGGAGTCGGACTCGGAGTCGGAGTCGGAGTCGGAGTCGGAGTCGGAGTCGGAGTCGGAGTCGGAGTCGGAGTCGGAGTCGGAGTCGGAGTCGGAGTCGGAGTCGGAGTCGGAGTCGGAGTCGGAGTCGGAGTCGGAGTCGGAGTCGGAGTCGGAGTCGGAGTCGGAGTCGGAGTCGGAGTCGGAGTCGGAGTCGGAGTCGGAGTCGGAGTCGGAGTCGGAGTCGGAGTCGGAGTCGGAGTCGGAGTCGGAGTCGGAGTCGGAGTCGGAGTCGGAGTCGGAGTCGGAGTCGGAGTCGGAGTCGGAGTCGGAGTCGGAGTCGGAGTCGGAGTCGGAGTCGGAGTCGGAGTCGGAGTCGGAGTCGGAGTCGGAGTCGTGTCGGAGTCGGAGTCGGAGTCGGAGTCGGAGTCGGAGTCGGAGTCGGAGTCGGAGTCGGAAACGGACTCGGAAACGGAAACGGACTCGGAAACGGATTCGCTAACGGATTCGCTAACGGAATCGGAATCGGAACCGATTCCAATGCTAATATGAACCAGGCTAAAAGTAGTGATAGTACTGCAAGAACTACGGTAACTTGTCCGACATAGAATATAGTATACTGTCCACGTTAGAACTTCTCATTGGAATATTGGGAAAATATTTCACAATTTGTTTATTTAGAACAAAAAGATTAGAATGGCACTGTTTGAGAGGATCAAACATTTGGACGAAATTTACGTGCTTAGCCCCCTTACTTCCGTGCTCTGCGTTTCAGTATGGTAGTTCTTACGTGGACCATTACTAACCTGTGAAAGATCTAAGTGATGTCTCCCTTTTCGCGTTCACAGATCCCGTTGTCAAACCGGTGTACTTATTGACAACAGACGCATTTATTGTACAGGGTTAGCCTCGAGTCAGTGAAAATCTACACCTCTATATTACGAACACCTCTATATTACGGACACCTCTATAATACGGACACCTCTATAATACGAACACCTCTATAATACGAACACCTCTATATTACGGACACCTCTATATTACGGACACCTCTATAATACGAACACCTCTATAATACGAACACCTCTATATTACGGACACCTCTATATTACGGACACCTCTATAATTATACGAACACCTCTATAATACAGACACCTCTATAATACGAACACCTCTATAATACGAACACCTCTATATTACGGACACCTCTATATTACGGACACCTCTATAATACGAACACCTCTATAATACGAACACCTCTATAATACGAACACCTCTATATGGGTTCGCCTCGAGTCAGTGAAAATCTACACCTCTATATTACGAACACCTCTATATTACGGACACCTCTATAATACGGACACCTCTATAATACGAACACCTCTATAATATTCGGTGTCCGTATTATTGAGGTTAAACTCCACCGAATTGCAGCTCTAGTCAACGGTTGTGATAAATTCTAAAGATCAATTTTAGAAGCCACAAACAGGCGCCTAACCAACACATATTTTAAGGAATTTCAAAGGTTAAAGGAAATCTATAACACCGTGAAAAAGAGTACTTAACTTTACTGACGTTTCGAGCTTTAGCCCTTCGTCTGAGTAAGAGGCTCGAAACGTCAGTAAAGTTAAGTACTCTTTTTTACGGTGTTATCATTATACACCGAAGCAGCCCATACTAGTGCATTCGCTAGTTTCCATCGTCACCAAAAACTTTATTGATAAATCAAAATTAATAATAATCTTGGAATTCACAATACACTATGCAGTATTCAGACGATTTTTTAATGCGGAAACTTTTTTTTGTCGAAATTTTCACTGCATTTTTTGCTGCGTGATTTCAGTGCGATTTAGGTGCGATTTGGTGCGACATCAGTTCTGCGATTTCTATCGCGAATTGAAGTTGCAACGCGATCGCGCTTTGCAGGATTACGATCACGTGGTTGTACTGACTGGCAAAAAAGTCTGACTTTATTTATTTGAAGAATCTTACATGATATCAGTAGTGACAGTAAAGAAATCTGTTTGAAATGCTATTTTTCAACTTCCAGTTGATTGTCGATCTTTCTCAATCAATGTCTCAAAGTTTGTTTGCCAGTCAGCAGAGCCGTTCCCATGGGATCTTTGGCTCAGTTCATTCGTTATTCAAGCGATATATTGGCATGTGACTGTAAACTGCAAAGGGCCTATTGATCTTAAAGGGTCACCTCATCTCATCCGGATTAGTGAGGCCTGATGATTACCACAAACTCGACACTTAGTACGACTTTATGCAGTTATTAGTGCATGATTAAAAAATATATATTTTCATGAACGTAACTAGTCCAGAACTGGACCCAATTTTATCTACGCGCGCGGCATAGAGCAGAAGAGAAGAGCTGGGCTAGAGAGACGATTTTCTTAGATTACGCGCGCGCTTCTCGTAGTCTTTATATTTCTTTCGCGCCCAGTATTTATACACCTACCGGTATTCCAAATATATCGTTGTCCGGGCCGAAAGCAACAAGCAAGAAGCTGACGACCGCAAAGGACTTTGGGAATCTCCTAATTAATTAATTTATCCGTGGTACTTGAGAAGTTATCCCTACGAGCGTTGAATAGCAATCATTTAGAACTATTCGGCCCCATTTGAAAATGCATGTTGTTAAAATGTCTACGGAAGAATAAATGAATAAGGAAAAGTCCCAATGCCCTTATCGTCAGCTTCGTGCTTGTTGCTTTCGGCAGGGACAACGATTTTTGAATAGTATAATTATTGAAAAGGTGGGGCCAGTTTGGAATGCTATAGAACGCAACTTCCAATGTTTATTGTTTTCATCTTTCTACAATCAATGTCATCATGCTTGTTTAAAGAAAGTCAACAGAAACTATCTCCATGGGCAGTCTGGTAAATAGACAAGACCTGCTTAATGTTCATGTGTTTGTTCATTAAACGATAAATATGGCATGTAACGCAGTCTGTAAATAGACAAAGACCTGCTTGATCTTCATGAGGGATTAAACAATCTATCTCCATGGTAACGCAGTCTGGTAAATAGACAAGACCTCCTTAATGTTCATGATGTTTGTTGATAAAGAAACTGTAAACAATAAACTATCTCCATGGTAACGCAGTCACTTAAATAGACAACTGCTTATGTTCATGATGTAGTGATGATTAAAAATAAACTATCTCCATGGTAATGCAGTCGTAAATAGACAAGACCCCTTAATGTTCATGATGTTTGTTGATAAAGAAACTGTAAACAATTTTATCTACGCGCGCGGTAAAGAGACAGACCTCCTTAATGTTCATGAGCTTGTTGATAAAGAAACTGAAACAATTTCTCCATGATTACGCAGTCGCGCAAGACCTCGTAGTCTTTATATTTCTTTAAAGAAACTGTAAACATAAACTATCTCCATGGTAACGCAGTCTGGTAAATATAAGACCGTTAATGTCCGGTTTGCCGAAAGCAACAAGCAAGAAGCTGACGATCGCAAAGGTACGCAGTCTGGTAAATAGACAAGACCTCCTTAATGTTCATGAATTGATAAAGAAACTGTAAACAATAAACTATCTCCATGGTAATCGCAGTCTGGTAAATAGACAAGAACCGCCTTAATGTTGCATGATGTTTGTCTAAAGAAACTGTAAACAATAAATAAGGAGAAATAGACAAGTCCCCTTAATGCCATTGTTTGTCGTCAGCTTCGTGCTTGGTGCAGTCTGGTTCGGCGGGGCCTTAATGTTCGATTTTGTTGATAAAGGTATAATTATTGAGAAAGGTGGGGCCAGTTCTGGACTAGCTATAGAACGCAACCAACAATGTTTATTTGTTTTCATGTTGTACAATTGGTTCATGATGCTTGTTGATAAAGAAACTGTAAACAATAAACTATCTCCATGGTAACGCAGTCTGGTAAATAGACAAGACCTGCTTAATGTTCATGATGTTTGTTGATAAAGAAACTGTAAACAATAAACTATCTCCATGGTAACGCAGTCTGGTAAATAGACAAGACCGCCTTAATGTTCATGATGTTTGTTGATAAAGAAACTGTAAACAATAAACTATCTCCATGGTAACGCAGTCTGGTAAATAGACAAGACCTGCTTAATGTTCATGATGTTTGTTGATTAAACAATAAACTATCTCCATGGTAACGCAGTCTGGTAAATAGACAAGACCTCCTTAATGTTCATGATGTTTGTTGATAAAGAAACTGTAAACAATAAACTATCTCCATGGTAACGCAGTCTGGTAAATAGACAAGACCTCCTTAATGTTCATGATGTTTGTTGATAAAGAAACTGTAAACAATAAACTATCTCCATGGTAACGCAGTCTGGTAAATAGACAAGACCTCCTTAATGTTCATGATGTTTGTTGATAAAGAAAATTTTAACAATAAACTATCTCCATGGTAACGCAGTCTGGTAAATAGACAAGACCGCCTTAATGTTCCGCCGAGTGGTTGTAAAACCAGCGATAAAACACGATCTGCGAGTTTATTGAACAGCTTCAAAAACGATCTTCCAAAATAATACAGTTTCAAGATTACTCAGCAGATAAGGGAGCGAGCTACACTCTGTTACAAAACTCGCTAAAAACCGCTCTAATCGCCAAAGAAACGACACACAGGACTCAAGTAGATATTAATCTATGTAAATCCGAAGTATCGTTCGCTCTAGGTTCGAAGACTAGAAGTGCTGGGTCATCGTTAATAGAAGTGCTAACTCATCGTTCCACGACTACCGACTAGAAGTGCTGTGTAGAAGCTCGTGCTATATCGAGAGAGAACTGAGCAGTTGTGTTTAATATGCAGAAAAAGAGAAATGATGTTGTATCGAAGGCAAGCCATCGATCACTGCACTTCCTTTTAAACACGCTCATTTCACATATAAACTCGCATTCGCCGATTCGTGTGGGTCCACTCTTGAAAGATCTCGAGTGTTTTTGAAAGGGCCGGTCCACGAACGAGTTCATCAATCTTGAATATAATTGTTTTAATGCTGCTAAACTGAATAGTGTTTTGTATTTCAAAGAGATAGTTTCATATTGGAGTGCATGTACCGCAACAACGTCAACAAGCATGATTGACTGAAAATAGTGCTTTGTAAGCTTAAATATATCTGAAGCCAGACGGCTCGGATCTTTATGGCCGATAAAACACGGGCTTTAAACACGCTCATTTCACATACAAACGCATACGCCGATTCGTGTGGGCCCACTCTGAAAGATGTCGTTTCATTAACAAAAACAAACGCGCCTTCATTACAACGAACGAACGAAAGACGTTATCAGAACCATCTGACCATGAATATGCAACCTCAACTGGTCGTCCCAAGTACGTACTGCAGACGGACGATTCGGAGATCTTTATCTATGCTCACCGACACAGTCTCCCTCGTCACGCAACTGTCATTGTCATTGTCATAATGCCCGAGTATACGCTCATTGAGCGTCTTGTTATGTATTAATTTTGGAATGAAATAATAATAGCGATGTATTTCTTTCTGAAGTGCTGTTTCTCAAGGTTCAGAGAATGGCTTATGAGTCTTGCTTTAGAACTGTAGCTAAAATCATGAGCACATTGAGTGAATATGAACAACGTTTTTGATGTGTATTACACAGGGATCCCAATTGTCAGATGAATAATACCTAGACAGCGCCAAGCATTCTCTAAAACGCGACTAAAAACTGTAATTACAATGTGAGCACCTGTCACCAAGGAATACCAGACGTGAAGCGGTTACAAATGTCTTATTACACTATTCTATGCGTTGTTTGTTTGGCACCAGAATAATCGACGGGCACTTATATAGCCACAGCCACTGAACTACAGAATACCCGTCTACAATGACCGTAAACTATTTGGATTAATTCGTAGCAGTTAGCAGTTTATACATGAATACTGATACAGAAATACAGATCATAACTACCGACTAAACACTAAAGAAACGTAGCGAGTCACTTACTCTTCAAAATGAAATCACAAACGAGTTTCTCCATGTTCTACAAGAAGTGTAGATGTACGGATATTCATCAGTCATCCAAGTTCTCCGTATGATTATTGCGATATAGTTAGCCCAATCTTTCAATATATTAAATGTCCACGTTGTGCTTGTCTGAGTTTTCTTTGGTGGCCATTATTTCTCTCGTTTTTCAATTTCGTCCGTTCAAACTGGTTTTAGGAAACTTTGAGATTGCTGCTCTTCATTTCCACAACAATTACCGGTAATTTCTAGCGTTGCAAGCTTGTATTAAATCGTCGCAAGCCAAAACGGCCTCAAGCTTCGGATATTCATCTTCACTCCAAGTCACACACAACCGGAACAGCATTGCATGAGCGTATTTGCATTGAAATCAGTATTCCTTTGGGAACGGCAACAGACATGCAGCCAAAGAATACTCTCGTGAGTATGACTATATTCTAAAACGGTTAGAGAATAAGCCAGTTCAGAGTTTAAGAATAAGGTTCAGTGCGCATGCGATTTTATCCCGATTATATCACCTTCTTTTGTTAACGTTTGTGTGATTTTTTAATAACAAAAGAAGGTGATATAATCGGGATAAAATCGCATGCGCACTGAACCTTATTCTTAAACTCTGAACTGGCTTATAAACACTCGTGCTTTATGGAATTTAGAGCCGCTCCTCGCATTGATAGAAGCCCCCCCCCCCCCCCCCCCCCGGGGGGGTAAGTACACTCCCGGAAATTTAGGATAGGGGTGTGCCCCCGGGAAACCCTGACCCTATTAAGAATGATAAATTGGAAAATTCATACCCTTTCCAAGGATTTGTCACTGAAATATAGACCCAATTTAAGGAAAAAGTTAATAGTATTCCTTTGGAAATCGCTAATATCAGAAGTGCATACGCTGGCTGTTACGCTAAGCGGACTTTTTTGTCAAAATAAAAAAGTGCACCCAAATTGAAGATCGAATATTTTATTTTATGGTGAAAAAGCAAAATAAGCCCTAAATTATTTAGTTAAAACGAAAGTCTAAATCTATTGAGAAGTGATTCAATTCACCTTCACCCTCGGCCATCTTGTTTTACTTTTGACGTAGCTAATTTACATTTTGACGCGAAAAATATGACGTCACGTGTACCTGCGGCAAATTAAGCAAATTTGCATAAACCATCATTCGCGCGCATGTTACGGGCATAAATATCCTATAATGCCCTCGGCCCTCTTGTTTTAATTTACTGACTTTACAAATGGTTTTCTTAAGAATCTACATAGAAATTGTGAGTGATTTATGCCCTCTAAATCTTTGATAATTTAGGGTTTAGGTAATATAAATGCTTGTTGGAGTACAATCAGAAAAGCGTGAAATAGTACTAATTTTAAATAGTACTAAATAGTGTTACTTCCATTGTTTTCTATTGTTTCATTAGTGCTATTTAGTAATAATTGGTTATTTAGTTTTCACGCTTTTCTAAATTGCACTCTATTAGGCACATGATATTATTATAGTAACGGCGTATTATACAGACCTTTACAAGTCAACGACAAAATTACTGACTTATATTTACCTTATTTAATATCAAACCTTAGAATTGTCTTGAACGCTCACTGTTTTAAAAGGCCGATTTAGACGGCACGACTTTTGCCTACGTCTGCCGCACACAACTAGTTACGACATGACTTACGTACCATTTACACAGCTACAACTTTTAGCTCACGACACTACAAAATCGTGTACAACAACTTGTTCGGTTTGGATTTTGCCGCTCGAGCATCTTTTTAAATATTCTTTGTGGCGGCATCGGTACAACACTTTCTCCTCGCTCCACAAGGTTACAAGTTTTTCGATGTCTTCCTCTAACCATTCTTGTTTCACTTTCTTGGAAACCGGAGCTTTGTTTACATTGTCCGCCATTTTAAAGTCAAATACCTCCCCCGCGCTACCCCCCTTCGGCAAAATTGTTTCAAGATACGCCATTTTACGCCATATTTTTACCATATTTGGCTACGACTGTCGCAGGGTTTTGAAACATGATTCAAAATCCCTACAACTTTTTTCGTGTTGTGTGCAACAATCGTGAGCAAGTCGTAGGCTGATTTACACGAAACGATTCGTGCCGTAAGTAAGCGCGAGCAAGTTGTGTGCGACAGACGTAGGCAAAAGTCGTGCCGTCTAAATCAGCCTTAAGAGTCGTTTTCATATAAGCGGGAAATCTCCGGCACGAATTACGGTCACGGTACGGAATCGAAGACATTCTATTCAACCAATCACAGCGCGCAAATTCATTGCTCAACCAATCAGAATGCTTGGACACGGTACGGCTCGTGTCGTGTGGTGACCGTGCCGTAACTACTTCCGGTCCCACATACGAAAACGACTCTATTGAACACATTGTTAATGAACTACTATACTATAAGCCGGTTTCTACAAGTTTCTACAGGTTTATTGTTTATATTTCTAAAAATGAGCGTGCTCAAAGTTTGTTTACGTTAGTACCTGTAAGCTGCAAAAGGCCTATTTCTTACTTGAATGGTGTTTTTGCCCGTCTGAGTCTCAGTGCGGTTGTTTCTGTTGATTCTACGGCTCGCTACGTTTGATTACTGGGCTTGAAATTACGTACTAGTCCGAGCCTTATGCATTGGCCTTTTTTCTACAAATAAATGGTAGTTCATTTCCACACGACAGATCCATCCACATATGGTTCGCGTGTAGCATAGAGAACCCTACACAATCTTCATACCTGAACCGATTGTTTGGATCTCCACTCAGCCAGTTATGGTAGGACATGTGTGATCCGTCGCTGAATGTGAACGTATTCTCTGTGGACAGATCGTTCAAGCCAGTCCACACAGCTGCCATTTTGCGCCATCGACCTGATATTGAAACAACAGAGTCGTGTATGAATAGAAGATCGTCATTCATCGTTATTCCCCATGCTCGAGAGTCCATCGGTGCTCTTCGGCGCTGGCTCGGATGAAATGCCCCGCGGGGCGACGTTTCATCCGAGCCCGCGCCGAAGAGCACCGATGGACTCTCGAGCATGCGTTATCCCTTCAATATTATTTACAATGACATAAGTATCTTTGAGTAGAAAATTGATAACGACTAGATTTCTAGATTTATTTCTCGACGTTTCGATGCCTTCAAGCATCATTCTCAAGAGTGTTAGTATCCAAAACAAAACATGGGATAAAAGGGAAGGGAGAGAGAATAATAATGATAATAATAATAATAATAATAATAATAATAATAATAATAATAATAATAATAATAATAATAATAATAATAATAATAATAATAATAATAATAATAATAATAATAATAATAATAATAATAGTAATATAAATATAAATATTATTTCCATAACAAGGGACAAAAGGAAGGAATGGACAAAGCTAAAAGTATCTTCATATTCAGCTATCCCAGTTCTATTACAAATCAGTACTTGCCATTGTCATACCTATTCGTTCAGCAGCAACTGCTTCGTTAAGAGCGGCCCAAGTGAACACTATAAGCTCTATTGTTCTATTACAAATCAGTACTTGCCATTGTCATATACCTATTCGTTCAGCAGCAACTGCCTCGATAGGAGCGGCCCAAGTGAACACAGTTAGCTCCCTTATGTAGCCATGAAGGACTTGACTGGCATTTCTGTTTAGCCCTATATCATGATGCGCATGTCCAGTTACCATTAGATCTTCTCGGCCAGCAATGGTTAGAGTTTCTTCCGTATCTTTTTTGCCGTCAATGAAAATTGCAATCGCATGCGTTGATGATAACCAGGAACTCAACACATGTGTCCAGGTATTGAAAGTTATGGAACTGTTGAAAATATAATATAGATCAGTGAGCTTTGCTGAATGCCAGGAACCCAACACATGTGTCCAGGTATTGAAAGTTATGGAACTGTTGAAAATATGACATAGATGGAATAAGAGAATGAATGAATAGATAGAAGAATAAGTGAAACAGAAGAATGGAAAGAAGGGAGACAGGAAGAAAGAAAACGAAAATAATGAAGAAATTAATTGAATAACTGAGTGAATTAGACATATTATCCTTTGTAGAGTGCACGCCATATCAGTCCGTGAAACAAAACTATAGATGTGTATTGTCTAATTGCACTATTTTGTACAAACTAGAGTGCAATTTAGAAAAGCTTGAAATCTTGGATCCGCCCCTGAGAATGATGTATTCATGTTTTCTTATCTTGCGTCAGTGAAAACTGGCTTAATTACTCATCAAATGAAATCGGCAGGTGTGTGTAAAGCACGATTTTTGTCCATAAAATGTTTGCATGTAATCACATCAAAAATGAGTTGTAACTCATTTGATCAAGAAGTATATACTTTAATTTAAAAAAGTGTTGACTAATATAGTACGAATCAGACTCTGTGGTCTCCATTTCAAGAAAATATGAAATGAGAAGGGTGAAAGTAATGCAGGTTGTCATGTAGTTTATTGGTCCAACTACATATCGTGGAAAAGTATACCGTGATTTAACTTTTTTTTCTTGATCTAGATCTTTTTGTAGCAAAAACAGTTTTGAAAAACTTCAAAATCAGCAACGCGCGTCAAAAGGTGGTGAGAATTTGAACCCAAATCGGAATGATTTCCTTGTTATTTTATTACTTTTTCTTTCGAATTATTGTAGAATCGTGATACAAGCTAATTGCGATTTTGAGACTGCAATACTACAAAAGTTCAAAGCAGAGTACCTCCACATCCTGCTGGGAATGTACAGTTTTTACGTTTTTAGTCTTTTTCTTGATCAACTTTGTTGACCTTTGTGTTTGTCGACTTCTTTGCGTTGCAGGTCCTTTGAGTTTTCCTATTTATCTTCGTATCTTCGTTATTTTAAAATTCTTCATCGCTACTAGGACTATCTATATTATTGTCGCTTGTTTCACTGGAAAAACTCTCTTCTGTCAGTTCTGAACTTACTTCGTCTTCAGATGAGACTTCAGTCCGACTCGCTAAAATTTCCCTGGCCGTCCTCGTTGTTTCTGCTTCAAACAAAGACCCATTTCGAAGTTTTCCGCTCACCAACCAATACAATTCCTTTGTTAGTAACTCTAAAATTGGATATTTCGTCCACAAAATACTGAACAGTTATTTCACTAGGGGACTTCGCCATTGAGAAGGGAGGCTGGCCGGAAGAAACACTTTTCGACTTGGTTTCGAGCAGTCAATCACCGTGCGAGGCTAAAAATAGAAACACAGGCTAAAAATAGTCTCAGCGCAGATTATGGGGACACACATCTATTCTCTTATATAATGGTCTCTTGGAACTACTTTTAACCATACCTCTTGGATGTGAGGGTGGTGACATTCCCAAACCGGAACATGATCTTAATGGACACTTTTCCATCTTTGTCAATCTGCAAGCCGAACTTATATGGAGAGGACCAGTCCCCATAAACCAAACCCTCTGACGTAGGAGTCAACAGCTTGACCCAGGCCCCAACCGTGAAAGCATGATAATGCAAATTCATTTTGGGCGTGGTCGCATAGTTAGCGCTGTTTCCATCGAGGTACAAGGCTTTGTATCCATCGACACTTTTAATTGCAGCGTTGCCATGTAAGCTGAATAGAATATGAAAATATTATACAGTCAAACCTCTATTAAGCGGTCACCCTCTGGAAATAGCCAACTGACCGCTTAATAGAGGTGACCGCTTAATAAAGGTCAAGTTTACAGTAAGTATGGGGACCGATTTCCGTGAGAGTGACCGCTTAACAGAGGGCCGCTTAATAGTGGTTTGACTGTATTCACAATCTTATTGAGAGTTCTAATCCTGGGGTCAACTCAATAAAACTTTTACGAGTGTAATTTACAAGTGTAGCTATTGTTTTAGCTGCCAAGAACAATAGCAACACTTGTAGATTACAGTTGTAAAAGTTTTATTGAGTTGACCCCTGGATTAGATTAACATTTCGTTTTCCCAGTCCCCTTCCTGCCCTTATGCCACAGGGATCCCATAGGATTATTTTACACAACTTCCTGTCTCTACTTAGGGTATGCCTTACCTTATGCCACAGGTATCCCATAGGATTATTTTACACAACTTCCTGTCTCTACTTTAGGGTATGCCTTACCTTATGCCACAGGTATCCCATAGGATTATTTTACACAACTTCCTGTCTTACTATAGGGTATGCCTTACCTTATGCCACAGGGATCCCATAGGATTATTATACACAACTTCCTGTCTCTACTTTAGGGTATACCTTACCTTATACCACAGGAATCCCATAGGATTATTTTACACAACTTCCTGTCTCTACTTTAGGGTATGCGTTACCTCATACCACAGGAATCCCATAGGATTAATTTACACAACTTCCTGTCTTACTATAGGGTATGCCTTACCTTATGCCACAGGGATCCCATAGGATTATTATACACAACTTCCTGTCTCTACTTTAGGGTATGCCTTACCTCAAGGCGACGTCTGTTCCATCAAGTTTCCACAACATGATTAACTGAGTATCTGAAAAATTCCCTGACAAATAAATAAATAAGCCGATAAAACTGATTGGAATCTTAGATGATATATAGAGATTATTACATGTTAAGATCATGATATTGTTTTTATTCACGAGATTTTAATGACAAATCACGAACTCGCTCGAAGACTCGCTCGTTCGTGATTTGTCATTAAAATCTCGTGAATAAAAACAATATCATGATCTTAACATGTCCTAATTTGTTTATTACACATTAAGCATTGATATACAGCACTGATAAGGTTTAAAGCAACTTTATTAAAATCACTAGTAAAAGTCATTGTTTGGCTCACCGAAAGCAACATTTCCTTGATATATCCATCGACTACTTCGAAGTTCTGCTCTTCTTTATCGCTGAGAATGATCCGAATAAGTTTACGTCTTCATTGGTCTTCCAAGCAGTGTTTTTGCTCTCATTTTCTTCAAGAAAACCATCAATATCGTTTGAAATAGGTACATATATCGAACTTGAAACCGCTTCACTTCGTCCTCAGCTCGATAGAAAAAGGCGGGAATCCAAACGCGCTCGCGTCATGTACAAATTATAAGAGGGATTGTGATTGGTCAGTGTAATCTCTAACGAAGAATTTGATTGGACAATTCTATACCGTGAAGTGATATCATATTATTTCACTAGTGATTGATATGATATCACCTCACCGGATATCAATTTTATTTACGGCTTTATCACACTGATATCAATGCTTAATGTGTAATAAACAATCTTATCAAACCGTTCCACCGCATCATTCCATATTTGGTAATATGAATCCATAGTTGGTAATATGAATCCATAGTTGGTAATATGAATCCATAGTTGGTAATATGAATCCATAGTTGGTAATATGAATCCATAGTTGGTAATATGAATCTATATTTGGTAAAATGAATCCATATTTCGTAATATGAATCCTTATTATATGGCCGAGTTTCTTGTAGCCTGGACGCTAGCAAATCGAGCAATCTGATTGGACGAAATCAGATATTATATTAAGACGTCCGTTTTTCCATCGGATTTGGTACTTTAATGCACTTTCAAATCGATTCCATCTATTCTTCCTCCGAGGTACCCTGCGAGCAGAGTCTTCTTTTAACCTCCTCCCCGAGAGAGAGAAGGAAGAAGACTCTGCCGAAGTCGTGTAGATCCTTTGTATTCCGTTATCCAAGAATCTGGATAATGAGATTCATAATTTCAGGTTTTATTCCGGTTTAAACTGGTTTTGAATGCGCACGGCTGAATTAACGTATTAATCCGATGGCCAAGTCTGCGCCCACAATCATAGTATGATGGCGGCTAGAGTTCGTTATGTTATTACAAACGTTTTTGACAAGCTTCTCCATTCCAAATCGTTCACGACTCATCAACATCAAGCAATCACATACTATAATTTATTACTGGTAGGGATACCTTTGTTTCTTTGCCCACTGACATGTTTATCAACTCGCTAAACCGTTAGAATTCCGGAACCGGAAACAATATTTGAATCCGAGTGGGCGTGGAAATGCATTTGTCTCTAAGCAACCGTCGCGCATGCTCAAATAAGAACGTACACGACTTCGGCAGAGTCTTCTTCCTTCTCTCTTTCGGGGAGGAGGTTAAAAGAAGACTCTGCTCGCAGGGTACCTCCGAGGAAGACCTAGTCTAGAACTGGACCCAATTTTATCTACGCGCGCGGCATAGAGCAGAAGAGAGGAGCTGGGCTAGAGAGAGACGATAAAAGTGGGTCCAGGGAAGTTTGTCTGCGCATGCGTCACCACATCCCGTTTTCGGGATGTGAACATTGAGCAACAAGACGCTCAATGAGCGTACACTCGGGCTTATGACAAGGACAATGTCAGTTGCGTGAGGAGAGACCTGACAATGACTGACAGTTGCGTGACGAGGGAGACTATGTATATACATGTATGTGTCGAGTTCATTTGATTTGCCTTTGACTTTGAGTTCATTTGATTACCTTTTGACTTTGAGTTCAATTGATTTGATTTTGATGAGTTCGTGTAAAGGCCCGCTCTCTAGCTTCAGATCCCGAAACGTCGAGTTTGGAATCGAGTTCGAGTTCGGGTTCGAGTTACGGTTCGAACGTCGAATAAAACTATTCGACCCGTTTCTGGCGCCATCAATATGCAACCTCAAGTGACCTCAAGTACGTTTGAAAACGTATGATATACGTACTTCGAACAATCGGAGATCTTTATCGATACTCATCGATACAAATAATCTTTCTTGTCACGCAACTATCATTGTCATATTAAATACCCGACTATACGCTCATTGAGCGTCTTCTTCTGTAACAGATCCCTGAAATCTAATGACGTTTTGATTTCGATTGTATTTTTGCCGTTCACTGACCTGTTTTGAGCGTGGAAATTCTGTTTTAAATAGCGCTTAACGTGGCGGTTCTAAAATTAGATCGCGTAATAAATGTATGACTCATACAACTGTCATCGTACTGAAAAGAACACGGATTTTCGAACATTGACCTTTCTCGCCTTTGCTTTGATGTAGTTTTGAAGTACGATTTTTACGATTCCTTTTCCTTGTGAATTTTTCAAACGTGGAATAAAATAAACATTCATCATGAGTTATTGAAAATGATACGTCTTGAGGTTGCATAGGTCAGATGGTTCTGATAACGCCCTCACGTTTGTTTTTGTTAAATATATTTTAAGCGAGCTTCTAGTCCTTCTACCACTTCTAGTCATTGAACGATGAACTAGAATCCTGACCTTTAATAGCTTGAAGATCTACAGCTGCTTTCAAAACTAAGATTCAAATCTACTTGAGTCCTGTGTGTCGTTTGTTTTTTTCTTATCTGCTGAGTAATCTTGAAACTCGATACGATTAAATACGTCGCATACTTTCGTCATTCTTTAGCCGAACAAAACTACTACTACCGAAAATCGCATTTTATAACTCGGGCTTCCTTCGGAAGGGCCCGAGTAATAATTGATATCACCCTCAAAGACCACTTGGCGTTTTGTTTTTCATTGGAAAAAGAAAACACACTAAAAACGAAAGAAAAGTACTTCTAAAGTAAATAGGGAAACACACAACAACTATTCAATGATATCTGTGTAGAAAAGAAGAAGAAAAACGCAATGTTTTTGGCGAAAAAGTGAGAAAAGCAAACGAAAAATCTCTTGAGCGCGCGCTCGATGGCGTATCGATTGTGTGATAGCGCGCGCATTTCACAAACAAAACACAAGAATAACTTTTTTTATGCTAACAAATAAGAAAAGAAAGAATAAAGGACGTTGTTTTCTTTGTGAATTTTGTTGTCGTATAAAATATGTAAGTAAAACTCGGCGGCAAATGCGTCCATTTCGAAGAATAACCGCTATAAACAATAATAGCAGGCTCGTGAAGATTTTTGATTGGATGTGGTGGCGCATGCTCAGACAAACTTCCCTGGACCCACTTTTCTCAAATTCCTTATAGATTGCGCGCGCGCTTTTCGTAGTCTTTATATTTCTTTCGCGCCCAGTATTTATATCAGTTATTGAGAAAGGTGGGGCCAGTTCTGGACTAAGGAAGACCGCATGAAAACCGGTCGGGAAGCTGATATTAATTTTGACTGAAATCATCAAAAAAGCAACGCAGGAATTTATTTTATATGGAAAGAAGTTGTTTGAGTTCGAATAGAGTCCAAAAAGTCGACAACAGACAGACACGAGTGAATCAAACAAGATTGGCGAAAGTAAGCGTGTTCAGTGTTGTGTCTTTTCTTTACCTAAAATGACTTAAAAATGATTTGTCAATATTTTTTGTGTGTATAACGGCATCTGATTTGAAATATATTTATAAAAACACGCTTTACTTCATTCAAGTTTTGATGTTTAATTTACTGGATTCACTGAGTCAAGCAGACTTAGGCCCCGCGTTCACACGGTACCGGACGAATTTTTAACCGTTCAAAAAGTTGACCCGTACACACCGTTTACACGGAACCGTCTCTTTAATTGTATAAAAGTACGTGCTGTTCACGGAACCGAATCAATATGATAATGTCAGTGGTTTTACCATCTGATCATGCGCAGAGCATACTGCCTAGTCACAATCAAAATGGCGCCCAAAAAGAGAAAAAAAGTTATCCCACCAAAGGGACGTTCTTCCTGGTCTTGTCCAATACTTCCTCGCGCCGTTTCTTCTAAATCTGCGATTATTTCTAGGTCGAGCGAAGTTATTGGTATCGAACTGCAATGCATCTCCTATGCAAACACGGCAAACGTTTTATATTTCTTAATTATAATTCCATATTTGGTATGTTCCCAATATAGCGCCCAGGCCTCTTTTAAGATTAAAATCGTTCACCTCCGGCAAAGAAATGATTTTAAAATTTCGCTATCAAATAATTCATACCTTTGGGTGCGTCGTTGAGAAGTGTTTCTGAGATGAAGTCTTGTTCTCGTTGACTGAATATAGACACCAGGTCTCCTTGATGCGCGCGGCACGTGCTTCTAGCCTTGCCCCAGGTCGCCCGGTTTTCAAATAACCGGAATTGAGACGAATTAAACACGTGCCAGTCATATGATCCAAGACACTGCTCTGAGCTGCAACCATCCCTTGTCTGAAACAATTCAGAACAATTACTTACTGATCGACCGACATATTTTCTTTTTATTCCGTCTACTTTGCAAAGATAAACATAACATATCTGCATGCTTGCACATCATTAAAGTATGTGGAAGGGAACGAAAACTATGTGTGGGGAACATCTTGATGATCCGGGGAATAATGCTTAATGTGAAAAGATAATACAAGAAATTTTAAAAATATTAAAATTTTCACATTTTAAAAATTATTCCCCGGAGCCTCGTACTGAAACCGTTGCGCATGACAAGTAGAGCATCTACCGAGTGGGCTTTTGAAATGTCTTTTTCTACTTTCCAGGGTCAGTTAGACTTGAATTAGTGTAGTCTAGGTACCAGTCTCCTACACGTTTAAAAAAATATATCTTCAAACCACGTGATTACCGTAAGTTCGTCGTACTCGTACCCAGTCCTCGAGACCATCGAGCTCGGGTCAGCTGACTTGGACGACTTGTTCAAATCGCACATTTCTTTTCCATTCGCTTCGTAAAAGTTAACGGAACGACATCCAATGAAATTTCCGCATGCCATTGTACATTCGATGTGATTGGCTGCGATTGTTTTGATCACGTGACCAAGCAGAGCCTCGTTATGATGTCGTATAAACTGGGTGGGAGCTTTGCATTTGGCTTCGGCCCGCGGCAGGTGTGTAGAAGCGAAGATGACGATTATCCAGAAAATGTTCATGATCACCTTACAGAAAATAAAGATATGCAAGTTATGTATGATTTAGAGTTGAATTGCTTGGTTTCAATCAGCTGTTAAAACTCCTTGAATCTCATTATTTGCCTCAAATGACGGGCAAACACTGCCCTGCACGTGCTATCAAGCAGAGAGTATTCTATTGAAAAGGATCAATTCAGCTGATGAAAATTCCTCACGAGACCGGAAATGACGTCTAATGAAATCAAGCAATTGCTTGATGCCAATAGACGTCACTTCCGGTCTCGTGAGAAATTTTCATCAGCTGATTACTCCAGTTTCGAGTTGTTTAGACACCGCTGTACTCCTTGACAAAAGACGCATTTCCTCAGGCTTAGCTTAGCCTCAATTCAGTGTAAATTATGGACAAATAACGACGAGATTTCGCGTTGACATTCAACAATCGAATTGAACCAAGTATTTATGTATTTTCTTGATCCATGTAATGATTTTATATTACTTCATCTTATCTGTTCACTTTAAATATAAGTTTATATGATACATAGTCATGTCAGCTTATACGTACTTATACTGTATTATTATTATATTATTGTATGTGTGTATTTGTCTTTTTCTTGTTCTTCATTGACTGACTGACTATCTATCTCGGTTAACTTAGCGTTATTATAGATAGCTTGTACCTAATAATCCAGTTATATTACTTAACCCGCAAAACATAAGTTTTCTTCATTTATTAACTTAACTTATAAACTAAATTGTATGTAAACTACTGGTACTAAAATAAAGTCTATGTTTATGTCTATGAACCATTTTTAATTCCACGGGTTTTTCCTAAGCGTCTTTTGTCAAGGAGTACTGTTGAGCGGTGTCTAAACAACTCGAAACTATAGTATTGCACCTTTTCAACAGAATACTCTCTGTTTGATAGTATAAGGGGGCAGTTTTGCCCCTCAGTCGAAGGTAAATAATGAGATCCAAGGACTTTTTTAAAACAGCTGATTGATATCAAGTAATACCATGTGGAATATCTCACGCGTCACTAAGTAAACACATTGGCCTTTAAAGGAGCACTCTCACAGGTAATGCATTGCGCGCCGTGTTATTGTTTACATACGGGATACTACTTAGATTTGACAAGAACGCACGTGAAAAGTACACGTGACAAGTTCGCCTTTCGAATTACGAGACGGATCAGCAATGGCAAGTCCGGAGTTCTCCAGAGAATCTCTTCCTTCTCTTGTGGTAAGTAGAAATCCGCCATTTTCGTATCATACGAAAATGGCGCTGAGGGGTTCAAGGCGCGCAATGCATTACCTGTGAGAGTGCTCCTTTAAGCGATATAATACAAGTTACGCCACAGGTAGCCCAAGCTCTATGTTTGTCAAATATCTAAGGCAATGTATGGAGGTTTTTGATTAACATAATTTCTTTTAGTTCTCAAAATTGACTCAAAGTCCCTCAAAACTCGCTACAGACATCACCAAAGAACACATAAAGACACCATATAAGAAATGTAAATTTTATTGAAGTATTTCTATCGAAATTATTTTAACAAACACATAGCTTGGACTACCTGTGGCGAGGCGTGGGATATTCCAACAATTCATTCGTCATTCAAGGCTTATGTCATGCTGCGAAAGTAACGACTGAGTTCTTTTGGTTTTATTTTACATTCTTGGTGTGTAGCAACCCCCCCCCCCCCCCGGGGGGGGGGGGGGGATACTTGACCCATGTTTGGGTATAGGGGTGCCGCTGAGGGTTTGAAAACCTGACCCTGTTTAGGACAAAACAAATCTAAAATACATACCCTGTCTAGGACAACACCCTCTATTTTAGGACCCTGTTTAGGACGAAGGACAATTTATATTGACTGATGACCTGCTAAAGACCGGCAAATCTCGGATCTCAGATATATGGCTAAATACCGGTTAAGACCATATTTAACGACGACAATCGTGCATTACCATACCCTGTTTAGGACAGACTCACATAAAATTATATATGTTCAGGACAGAGAGGCCAAAAACCATACCCTGTCCAGCGGCACGTTCCCGTATAGCCCATATATGGGAGTACCCCCCCCCCCCCTCCCGGGGTAGCAACATAGCTTTACCGAGTAAATAAACTGAAAGTCGACTGAAGCACTAAAGCCAATACAGTAAAACCCCGCATATAAGAACCTGTATTGTTCAAGTTAGCCTGAAAAGGTTCTTCTATAATTGGTGCTTACTGGGAAATTAGACTATTTAGAAAAGCTGGAACTCCGTGTCTGTTCAGTGTTACTGTTAACGTTAGAGTGATCGATCTATGCATCTGAAATGACATTGCAAGGGATCTGACTCATTTTCATTGCCTGATAGAACTTTTTTTATTTCATCAGATTTGAATTCCTAAGTAGTAAATCATAAAATAAGAACCTTTTCAAATTTTAGTCTAAAACAGGTTCTTATGTAAAGGGCGTCTAAGTGGGCAATCTTAGCCTAACAGGTTCTTATAAACCAGGTTCTTATATGCGGGGTTTTACTGTATATGAATTGCATTTCTTGATTTCATGCTATTCAGATATCGACGAATGACGCCATGATCACAAGCTTGTTTTGAAGTGTTCAAAATCAAAAGTTTTGCTACCCTTATTTATATAATGGCGCTTTTCAGTGTATCTGTAGAGAACGTGACTAGGAACTACGCGCGTCTTATGACGAATGTTTTAGTTCTCATCCGCAATGACGCATGCACGGCAAAGTCGCTATGTAGTTTAGTTCGTTGCCGCAAGAAATTGCACTTAATCGAAGTATACGTAAGCAGTTTTCTTAAATGAATTCAAGCAGCAATCTGTAAAATATACTCGACTTCATATCGCATAGTCTAGGATGACTCATGGCGCGAATAAATTTACACTAAAATGGCTTTCTAGAAAATAGAGCCAATCAAAACAATAGATTTCTAAAATTAGATTTTTCGTCCTTCGCATGATAATAATAATAATAATAATAATAATAATAATAATAATAATAATAATAATAATAATAATGATGATAATAATAATAATGATGATAATAAGTGGCATTTATATAGCGCTAATTCCATAGAGTCCATTAGCGCTTTACAAGTAATTATAATTACTGAAATAAAATAACATTTATATATATAATATTAATAATATTATACAACGTCTACCGGAAGTGTAAATAACTTCTGTTCGGAGTTTCATACCTTCATAGTTGGTATTCCCAGCTGTGGATGAAGTAACCTCACAGGCTTAGGCTTGGACTAAATCTCGTTATGTACAAAACCCCGAACAGATGCTATTTACACTTCCGGTTGATTTCGCGCGCCGTAGATTTTGTATTTTCGCTAAAAACGATTAAGAAACGAACTCCTTTTTGTTCTACTTTGAAGATTACAAATCCTATTTAAAGATTTTAAATTATGATATAGGAAAAGCTCGACTACATTCAAATTATTGTCGTCGGATCGTTGGAGTTTGCAGAGTTCAATACCGATAGAAAAGTTAATTCTCGAACTGTAAGGGTACTCATATTTAACGTCCGTAACACCTTCAGTAGAAATTGATCTCCCAGGAGGCTGACGGTGCGCCCTTTTACCCCCTCCCTCCATCAGTGCGCCGTTCTAATGGTATTTTTTTAAAGCTACACTGAACTACACGGATTATAGAGGGAAGTCGAAACAAGGATGTGAGGTCATGAAGAATCAAACTATATTTTCATATTGGGAATTCAACAGGGGTTGGGTATACTAGGTAATCTTCTTATAGGGTGGGACGTGGTGTACTGTATTGTAAAGGGGACTTCGTGTCCTATTATTCAACACCTGCCCTATGGGCGAATCTTGAAAATAAATAAAAACTAAATAAAAATAAAACCATGTACCTCTCGCTTAGAAGGCCGCGCACTAACCAACTATTATAAGCCATCGTTGCTCCTGAAAGCTCCAGGCTTCCTATACTTACAACTACACGACTTATTTTAAATGTGGGATGTGTCTAGGTGCATGTGCCATGCGCATGACAGTAATGTCAAAAGCAGCAATGATGTACAACTTGATGTTTTGCTATAACTTTAATTTGGTGATATGATGTTCAAACTTGTGCAAATTAGCATGATTCCGATGTCTGCTATGACAACGAGTATGATTGGGTTTTGGATGCTGGATTTTTGTCATGAATTATTAATGTTTTCATAAACATCACTTATAGCCGTTTCTCTAGTAAATCAAATAGCTTTCGCTATTTCAAAAACTTAGCTCCACTGTATGTAATTTTAGCGGGGGAAAAAACAACACAACATCTTACAGAGCGGATAGGAACGGATCAGGGAGGAGGGAGAAATGACTAAAAATATAGAGGGAGAAGGGAGAAACAACCGAAGCAAACAGGGAGGAGCTGAGGGAGAAAATGGTCTAAAAATATAGAGGGAGGAGTTCAAAACAACCGAAACAAACAGAGAGGAGGAAGAAAAATGGCCTAAAAATTAGGGAGGGTGGATATTTAAATGCCTGTTCCTCTCCGCTCATTACAATACTTACGTACGTAGATTAGCTCAGCTCATGGGTGAGGAATTCTAACCCTCACTGCATTTAATTTGGTATAGGCATTGACGCAAAACTTTTCATGTGAACTCTAAGACAAACAGTCAGTTTCATCTGCCTTATAAATACGTCTCTTGGACCGTTCTAATATTCTAAATAACAATGACTTGTGACCAGAGGGCAGCTCAGCTCATCCAATAGTTTCCGAACTAAGTCCGTGTTGCGACTGAATAATTTAGTGTTTGTGTGAATTTAATTCAAAGAAAGAAAAAATTCTATTAAATATGTTTGACGTGAATAAATTAAACATAATCATCTATAATCGAGATTTCCATTTGCACTGAGGTGGATTTAGGTCTCAATTCTGTCTAGCGTTGGCCGTTCAGATCAGCTGCTCTGATCCATCGAAATATACGAACTCACCAGATTAATTATAATAATAATAATAATCTTTATTTATATAGCGTTATTTCTTCTAAAAAAACAATAGCGCTTAACAATATTACTAATATTACTTCAATAATTCTACCAACGGTCGTCCTAGAATTATTTTCTTCATCAGGACTAGTGATCCTATATTTATACAGCTATTTCAAAAAACGTTGAAAACTGAATAGTGCATTCCAAGACCAGAGGGCATTGTGGGCCTCGTTGTTTTGAAATAAAAAGTAAATATACAACGATTTGTTCGCCATATGGAGCTAGTCTATTGTTTCTGATGGAATACACAAAAAATAAAATAAATTATTATTGTTTATATTACACAATTTATTCTTACAATATTACACGAGTCCCAAAATGCATTTCGGACTTGGAATCACAGTTTAGAATGCAGTATTCAGTATCAACGTTTTTTGAAATAGCTGTATGATATGAGCTGAGTATTGCCATTTAGTCCAGTTTTTTTACAATTTTAATCGAACATTTTATCCTATACATGACAATTGTTTAAAATAAACAACGGTATGATTATATAATGTGATTTCAATGCAGGAGCGCTGCTTTGTTGATAGACAGTACACGCTGTAATTCGAACTAAACCATCCTTTGTTTATAACAACAGTCGGCGTTGATTGTCTCAGACCTTTTCCGATTACCTTTTCTGGTTTTTACTGACTACCTTACCAATGCGCCAATATTACAAAAGATCTTGGCGAACGTGGAAAATGAACTAAAATAGAATAATTGTTGTTTTTGCCTCGGATTCGATTACAATAGATTTTGGAAAACGAGGAAAATGAGTTAAATTAAATTAGAAGAATTGTTGTTTTTGCCTCGGATTCAATGAGGGTTTATCACGTAATTTCAAAACTTATAGGAGACATAGGACAAAAAAATTATTATCATAGCTGGAAAGAGCTCGTTGAAATTAGTAAAAAATGTGAAGTTTGGAAAAGATCGCTTCACAAATTGCGAAGATGTGAATTTTCAAAAATCGAAATATTGTATGAAAACCTTTATTGGAGGCAAGAGTTGCCTACCTGCGTAAATTTCCAAATGTTTTCATATCAAATTTCGATTTTTGAAAATTCATATCTTCGCAATTTGTGAAGCGATAGTAAGTAAGTAAGTAAGATCTTTTCCAAACTTCACATTTTTGCTAATTTGAACGAGCTCTTTCCAGCTATGATAATCATATTTTTGTCCTATGAGTTTTGAAATTACATGATAAACGGCCTCATTACTGCAATATAGATCTTGGAAAACGTGGAAAATGAGTTAAATTAAAATAGAAGAATTGTTGTTTTTGCCTCGGACCATCAATTTACTAAATACTAACGCTACTCACCGACATTGAGGGGGATAATTGTCTTAGTATTTACCAAATCAGTTGGGGAAAAAATGTAGCTGTAGCTGTAGCTGTAGCTGTAGCGAAACGAGACGCCATTTTGAATCTCGTCCCAAAGCAGTGAATAGCCAATCCCACTCATATGGAAAAATAAAATTCCCTGACTTCTCACTGACCAAAAAACATTTTTCACTGACCACACTGTACACTTGTTTTACTTTGATATCCTGAAGTGTGACTTACTATACAGTCTTTTTAATGCAATATACTGTAAGTATCTATAAAGAAAAATCTATATATATGGTTCAGCGGGGCATTCTAGACTTTTGATACCACCGTGTGCTCTGCAATCAATGTTTCTTGATTCATATTATGGTATCCAGGTACTCTCTTACAGTTCGACCACAGGAAGCCCAACTAAGAAATACCGCACCATTCTATATAGGAAGCCCAAGCCCATTAAACTACATAATTATCACCGAATTCAAAACGATACTGTGAAGGCTGACAGAAATTCCCTGACTTTTCACTGACTTTTGGGTAAATTACAAAATTCCCTGACCAAAATCAAAATTCCCTGACAATTCCCTGACCTTGAAAAAAAAATCAGAATTCACTGACTTTTCAAGGTCGGTGGGAATCCTGCTGAAGGATATTCCGAGTTACGGGAGCCAATTTAAACGCGCCAAAATTGCTATCCACTGATTTGGTAAATACTAATGCCTCTTATGCTTGCATCGCTAGTAAAAACCATGCTGTAGTTCATCTGAGTTCATAATTCCTCTTTTAGCTTCTTCAAACGTAGTTGTATAACTAACCTGTTTCAAAAAACGTTATGTATAACGGGTAAAGTGACTGACGAAGTAAAATATCTTGCCAAATTCAAACACCCTAATCAATATATCTTACTCAGTTAAAAAAGGCCGTTGTTCAGTATCTACTACAAATGCCAAGATGCACGCAAAAGCTTTGCAGATATATATTTTTAATTGTACTTTAAAGATCTAAATATTTGAGTCAGGCGAGAAGTTTATATTTTGTGACACTTTAGATATTCGATAATAATAATAATAATAATAATAATAATAATAATAATAATAATAATAATAATAATAATAATAATATATAATAACTAATTCTTCAAAACAAATTACAAATAGAGATAGAAAAATAATAAAAATATTTACAAAATTTAAAATGATCGCTTGGATTGTTCAATAACAATTAACTAATAATAATAATAATAATAATAATAATAATAATAATAATAATAATAATAATAATAATAATAATAATAATAATAATAATAATAATAATAATAATAATAATAATAAATAAGACGATAACTTAAAATATTCTCATTTTTATTAATTACATCTGGCAGATTTCCCAACGAACAATTTATAAACACGATTTCAACAAATTGGACCAGTTTTCTTTTGTCTTCAAAGAAATACTTGAAGTTTTTCCATGTCTTGTTTTTTTTTCCATTAATTCTTGGGCTCATTTTTCAACGAATTCTTAGGCTTGTGCTTGTGCTCACGTCATCAGAGGGTTTATTTCACTGCCCCAACACAAGCACAAGAGATAGATAGATAGATAGATAGATAGATAGAGATAGATAGATAGATAGATAGATAGATAGATAGATAGATAGATAGATAGATAGATAGATAGATAGATAGATAGATAGATAGATAGATAGATAGATAGATAGATAGATAGATAGATAGATAGATAGATAGATAGATAGATAGATAGATAGATAGATAGATAGATAGATAGATAGATAGATAGATAGATATAGATAGATAGATAGATAGATAGATAGATAGATAGATAGATAGATAGATAGATAGATAGATAGATAGATAGATAGATATAGATAATTTCAAAATTGTCCAAATAGCCAAATACGATAGCTTGAGTGCACTTCTTTTGTCTTTTAATGAAATCCTATTTGGCTAGCCGATTATTATTGGACAACGTTTTTGAAATTAGGTAGATAGATAGATAGATAGATAGATAGATAGATAGATAGATAGATAGATAGATAGATAGATAGATAGATAGATAGATAGATAGATAGATAGATAGATAGATAGATAGATAGATAGATAGATATAGATAGATAGATAGATAGATAGATAGATAGATAGATAGATAGATAGATAGATAGATAGAGATAGATAGATAGATGAATTAGTGTAAGCTGAATTGTGTAAAAACTTTACATGGAAATTACAATTGATAAAAAATACTATAGAAAACTGACACCTATGTTCATGCTAGCGCCTGTGCTTGTGCTTGAGTCGAGCCGTTTTCACAGTGATACAACGCCCGTTGTCGTGTTCTTGTTCTTATTAGCGTCGCTAGTGAAAAACAGGTTTTACGAGAGATTTCTAGAACTTCGTAATTGAGTGTTCGTTTTGGTCATTCTTCCCTAAAGCGTGTCCAATAAAGATATGTAATTATTTCATAGCGGATCCTAATTAGTTACTAGACGATGCTTCCAAAATTATCCATACTCACAACGATTCGTTACTGGCGGGAGAGAAATTAAATGAATTCGAAAATTGAAGTTCTCATCTGTCCGACGTTATACATAGAAATCCTTCTGAACGTTGGCCATCGTTGGCCCATAGAAAAGAGCAAGAGCAAGATGAACATCGATCTATCTGTTTCATAAGGCCATCTTTTCTGATCTAGTGTAAATTGCTTTGTCACCTACCTTAGTCTCCCTTGAAGACATAAAAATCAGTGTAGATCTTGTTGACAAAATTTCAACTCAATTATTAACATCAACGTTTACAAACTTTGCTGTCATGCTTGCTGAAACGGAATAGCTGTAGAATCCCCCCGCTATAGTAGCACTCACTGTAGACTTTCGAAAAGTCCTTCCTCTTTCTGCTCAGTCGCTTCGTGACCTCAATGGCTCGCTTCGCTTGCACATCTGGGATACAAGAGAGGTCGACTTGTGGCAAGTCTACACTCACTGATAAAAAGCAACGTTCTATTGTTATGCATGTAGTATAGTCATTGTAGGCGGGTGATTCTGTAGTTTAGTGGTTGCCGTGGCTGTATAAGAGCCCGTCGATTATTCTGGTGTCAAACAAACAACGCATAGTACAGTGTAATAAGACATTTGTAACCGCTTCACGTCTGGTATTCCTTGGTGACAGGTGCTCGCATTGTAATTACAGTTTTTAGTCGCGGTTTAGAGAATGCTTGGCGCTGTCTGTGAGTTTGTAGGTATTCTTCATCTGATAATTGGGATCCCTGTGTAACACCCATCAAAAACGTTGTTCACATTCACTCAATGTGCTCATGATATTAGCTACAGTTCTAAAGCAAGAGCATAAGTCATTCTCTGAACCTTGAGAAACAGCACTTCAGAAAGAAATACATCACTATTATTATTTCATTCAAAAATAATGCATAATTAATGAGGTCTCATATTGGTGTCGTATCATTGACCTCCTAGTTCCCTGTACATACATACATACATACATGGTTTATTTGTTTCTGCAGGTTTTTTACATAACGCAAGACTTAAGTCCTGATGTGGACCTGCCTAACTACCTATCTAAAGTGTAAAATTGATAATTTATTTAATAATAAATAATAATAATATAATATAATAATACGGGACGACATGAAATAATAATAGCGATGTAATTCTTTCTGAAGTGCTGTTTCTCAAGGTTCAGAGAATGACTTATGCTCTAGCTTTAGAACTGTAGCTAATATCATGAGCACATGAGTGAATGTGAACAACGTTTTTGATGTGTGTTACACAGGGATCCCACATCGCACAGAATGGAAGGACACATACGGGACTTTGCCTATTGTTTGGCGCGAGATTCAAATGATGTTCATTAGAGTGTGACTCGCTAATACTACAATTTACAAAGGAATTTGGCGAAAATGGCTGAAGTGGGTACACAAAGCCAGTCTTTTTCTTGATTTGTGTATCAGTTTCTAAAGTTATTAAGGGTGGAAATGAAAGTCAAGATGTTAAACCAACTGCTGATATCAATAAAAATTACAACACTTATTTTGTTATAGTATCCTTTTTTATGACAAAATAGGGATATTTTTGGTCATTTTACTATTGAAACTGTACAGGCACCCTCGAAACATCGATATTTTCTGTTCATCACGATAACTATTCAAAGTTATTAAGGGTGGGAAATAAAGATAAATAAATAAGGATCATCTTCCACCATCAAGTTGAATCATCCGCGGAAGCTTTATAGTATCCTTTTCGAGTTATAATAATCTTGGCCTCACGAGACTCTTGTTGTCATAGCGACCGACGTGAGTTCAACTCATTCTCGGCTTAGCTTCGCTTTATCAGATAACTAATACGCAAAACCGCCTATCATTTGAAAGCTTATATAAAGTGTAAGTTCAGTTGTTAAGTAAGTTTTTGACGATTTTATAGTGTATGCGAAGAAAAACTACGAAGTAATCAATTCGGCTCAGTTCTGTCTTCAAGTCGTTTGCAGTTGTTGTCATTTGAATGACTCTTAGCGGCCGACGTGAGTTCAACTCATTCTCGCTTTAATAACAGATAACTAATACTCAAAAGCTATCATTTGAAAGCTTATATAAAGTGTAAGTTCAGTCGTTAAGTAAGTATTTGACGAGTTCAGTATCATAGTGTATCGGCGATGAAAAACTATGAAGCAATAAAATCGGCTTCTGTTTTCAACTCGTTTGTTGTCACTGTTGAATGACTCTTAGCGGCCGACGTGAGTTCAACTCATTCTCGCTCTATCAGATAACTAATACTGACGCAATACCTATCATTTGAAAGCATATATAAAGTGTAAGTTCAGTCGTTAAGTAAGTTTTTGACGAGTTTATAGTATATGCGATGACAAACTACGAAGTAATCAATTCGGCTTTTGTCTTCAAGTCGTTTGTTGTTGTCATTTGAATGACTCTTAGCGGCCGACGTGAGTTCAACTCATTCTCGCTCTATCAGATAACTAATACGCAAAACCTCTCAAAAACCAGCAAAAAGCATATTATAAAGGCATGACGTTCGTGTAAATGTTGACTTCTAGAAGAGCCGTTGATCCATTGATAGTATTTCACTGGGTAGAAAGGGTTTCTATCGCGTCATTTCATGCATATTAATGACGCCTTTAGAAATCGTTCGACTGTAAGTACATGTCCCAAAAGACAATAGGATTCTGTGCGATGATTGTCAGATGAAGAATACCTACAAAACAGAGCCAAGCATTCTCTAAACCGCGACTAAAAACTCTAATTACAATGCAAGCACCTGCAAGGAATACCAGACGTGAAGCGGTTACAAATGTCTTATTACACTGTACTATGCGTACGCGTTGTTTGTTTGACACTAGAATAATCGACGGACACTTATATAGCCACAGCCACTGAACTAAAGAATATCCGCCTACAATGACTAAGGTAGGTGACAAAGCAATTTACACTAGATCAGAAAAGATAGCCTTATGAAACAGATAGTTATTCATCTTTCTCTTCGATTTAATAAGCTCTTTTCCATTGGCCAATTCTTATTCCAATATTTTTCTTTTGAAATTTGTTGTGGCATAGGCCGCTGTCCAACCCTCTGTTATATACATTAGCCTTACAGAGAATAAAACAGGAACAGGAACGAAGGCTCAGAAGGATTTCTATGGATAACGTCGGGCACTGATGAGAACTTCAAATTTCGAATTCACTTAATTTATCTCCCGCCAGTAACGAATCGTTGTGAGTGATAATTTTGGAAGCATCGTCTAACTAATTAGGATCCGCTATGAAATAATTACATATCTTTATTGGACACGCTTTAGGGGGGTAGGGAAGAAAGACCAAAACGAACACTCAATTACGAAGTTTTAGAAATCTCTCGTTAAACCTGTTTTTCACTAGCGACGCTGGATAAGCACAAGAACACGACAACGGGCGTTGTATCACTGTGAAAACGGCTCGACGCAAGCACAAGCACAAGCGCTAGCATAAACATAAGTATCATTTTTTTTGTGTTGGTGCAGTGAGGCAAACCCTGTTTCTCACCCTTGACGCGAGCACAAGCCTAAGAATTTGTCGTTGAAAAATGAGCCCAAGAATTAATGAGAAAAAAACAAGACATGGAAAAAATTGCGCTTTTGCTTAACGCTTGATAGTGAAACAGTCGTACCAAAATTCAAGTATTTCTTTGAAGACAAAAAGAACTGGTCCAATTTTTTGAAATCGTGTTTATAAAGTGTTCGTTTGGAAATCTGCCAGATGTAATTAATAAAAATAGAATATTTTAAGTTATCGTCTTATTATTATTATTATTATTATTATTATTATTATTATTATTATTATTATTATTATTATTATTATTATTATTATTATTATTATTATTATTATTATTATTTTGTAAATTTTTTTAAATTTTGTAAATAAGGATTTTATCTATTTTTCTATCTCTTATTTGTAATTTGTTTTGAGGAATAAAGTTATCATTATTATTATTATTATTGTTATTATTATTATTATTATTTATTATTATATTATTATTATTATTATATTATTATTATTATTATTATTATTATTATTATAATAATAATATTATTATTATTTTAAATTTTGTAAATAAGGATTTTTATCTATTTTTCTATCTCTTATTTGTATTATTTTTATTATGATTATTATGATTATTATTATTATTATTATTATTATTATTATTATTATTATATCATATTATAATAATAATAATCACTAGTAAATCCTGCAATCTGATTGGCTAAATATGGTGCGATTAAATCATTAATCATATTCATTTTGAAATCACTAGTAAATCCTGCAATCTGATTGGCTAAAAATGGTGCGATTAAATCATTAATTGCACTATTTTGGATCATTAATTGCACCAATTTTTTTTTTTTTTTTATTTTTTTGCACAGAAACTCTAATTTTATTAAATTCAAACGATTCTTCATAAAAAGTAATTTGTAATTTAGAATGAAAGAGTTGTATTTTAGGCATCAAAATTATTCTTATTATTGCAACTTACCACCTAAATACAACGAGTGTATTTGAAAAGATTTCAAAATGAATATGATTAATAGGTAATTGAACTTCGTGTCGTGCAATTTTGGTCTGAAATCATACTCGTGATAACAAATTGCACTCCCGCTACGCGGTCGTGCAATTTTGTAATCACTCGTATGATTTCAGACCAAATTGCACTCCACTCAGTTCTATTACCATTACTTATTATTATTATTATTATTATTATTATTATTATTATTATTATTATTATTATTATATTATTATTATTATTATTATTATTATTATTATTATTATTTATTATTATTATTATTATTATTATTATTATTATTATTATCGAGTATCTAAAGTGTCACAAATGACGAACCAAACTTGATAGTTTTCATATAACTTCTCGGCCTTTTTTTAATCAGTAAGATACTGATTGATTGGGGTGTTTGAATTTGGCAAGATATTTTACTTCGTCAGACACTTTACTCGTTATCAACGTTTCTTGAAACAGGAAGTAATACAAGTAATACAACTATACGTTTGAAGATGCTAAAAGAGGAATTATGCAGATGAACTCATGTTACCTATCTTCTACGCGCCTATAAAAGGCGCATAAGGCCTCAACATCCTTCTTCCATTTAATCTTGTTCCTGGCTGAGCAGGACTTCCAACCAGCTCTTGCTCTCTCTTTCTCAACTGTTCGTCGCCATGTTGTTTTTGGCCTTCCTTTCTCCTTCCTTCTGGTGCCCATGTAAGTGCCGTTACACAGTTGTTGTCGTGTTCCATTCTGAGAGTATGTCCTAAGAACTTCCCACCTTCTCCATCTCACTTCTCCACAGATGAACTACAGCATGGTTTTCACTAGCGATGCAAGCATAAGAGGCATTATTTCATTGTGAAAACGCTGAAATAGTGGGCCCGACGGAAGCATGAGCACAAGCGTAACATTGAATCCGAGGCAAAAACAACAATTCTTCTATTTTAATTTACCTCATTTTCCTCGTTTTCCAAGATCTATAGTAATTGAAACCGAGGCAAAAACAACAATTGTTCTATTTTAATTTACCACATTTTCCTCGTTTTCCAAGATCTATTCAGTAATTGAATCCGAGCCGGGCAAAAACAACAATTCTTCTATTTTAATTTAACTCATTTTCCACGTTCGCCAAGATCTATTGTAATTGAATCCGAGGCAAAAACAACAATTCTTCTATTTTAAAATAACTCATTTTCCTCGTTCGCCAAGATCTATTCAGTAATTGAATCCGAGCCGGGCAAAAACAACAATTCTTCTATTTTACTGATTTAACTCATTTTCCACGTTCGACAAGATCTATTGTAATTGGCGCATTGGTAAGGTAGTCAGTAAAGATCACAATATATCGATTACCAGAAAAGGTAATCGGAAAAGGTCCGAGACAATCAACGCCGCGTCGTTAGATCATAGATAGGTTTATTGAAGGTCCTTATAAACAAGGGATGGTTTAGTCTATCCGGCAACAAAGCAGCGCTCCTGCATTGAAATCTTTTGTGAACGGTGTTTTAATTATATCACCACATCGCCACCTTGACCGTGCGCCAAATCGTACTTACACATATGCGGCATGTCTGCCATGACAAGGGAAGTGCACAATAGCTGGTATTTATTAAATGAATCATTAACAATTCACGAGGTAAACACAATATAAATCATAACTGTAGCAGAGATATATTGTAAACCGTACCGGACACAGAATCATCCTAATTTGCATAGATTTTAAC
Source organism: Actinostola sp. cb2023 (assembly GCA_033675265.1). Classification (NCBI taxonomy): domain Eukaryota; kingdom Metazoa; phylum Cnidaria; class Anthozoa; order Actiniaria; family Actinostolidae; genus Actinostola; species Actinostola sp. cb2023. The sequence continues at coordinate 212,415 of JAUJYZ010000744.1, read as the reverse complement.
TTCGATTTTCTCGGCTAAACTGCTTCATATCATCCAAATTATAGTAAAACATAACTGTTTTCTAATAGATTTTTATTTCACTCGTAAGAATTACAATACTCTTTAAATTTTTACATTTATCACACTTTTACATTATTTTACATCGATTAAAACATAAAGTTGGATTTGATAATATTATTCGTTCGCCGGCCTGCGGATCTGTATCTACCGATACCAAAACGCCATTCATTTTAATAGTGCCGAGATCCGGCAAAACATTATCACCTTGAAAACAAAGAAAAAGAAGAAGAAAAAGAAGAAGAAAAAGAAGAAGAAAAAGAAGAAGAAAAAGAAGAAGAAAAAGAAGAAGAAAAAGAAGAAGAAAAAGAAGAAGAAAAAGAAGATGATATATTCAAACTTCTAGTATAGTTAATACTGTCTTAGAAGTATACAGATTAACTAAAGAAAAAGAAGAAACCAAAGTTTTCGAAAGTCACACTCTATTTCGGAAAATAGTTGATAAATTAAGTACAAATCGATGTGTAGGACAGAGCCTCAGCGGTTTGCATGCATAAGAAATCGATGAATATATTTAACGTTAAGATTTGCGATAACTTATAATAAGTAATAGTAAAGTCACGTTGCTTCGTTGCTTGTTTCGAATAGTTAGATACCGATGTTTATCATGTTTTAAACAATTGTCATGTAAAAATGTTCGATAAAAATTTATAAAACTGCAAAATAAAATGGACTAAGTGGCAATACTCAGCTCATATCATATAAATATAGGATCAGTCCCATGAAAAAATTAATTCTAGGACGACTGTTGGTAGAATCTGAATCTGGTGAGTTCGTATTTCGATAGCCTGAATATCAGCCGCCTCAGTTCTCTGGGTCAAAACTCCGAAGTCGATAATCGTGTCCAGTGACGTCATCTAATTTATGTATATGTTAGAATGTCAACATTGAATTGACTATTTGTGCAAGACTATTAGAAATAAAGACGGACCGGTATTATGACAAAGTTATGTTTGTAAATCTTGTCGATAGCTAGTAGTGAAACACCTTAGAATATACGACAATTATCGAGTCAAGACAAGATATGATCGTATCAGTCGTACGTATCGCCAAAATCCATGTTCAAATATCAACGCCAAACTGAAAGACAACTATATGCGAAGGACTGTCTAGTAGACACCGTAGAAGAAGTGGGAAAGACAGATAACTTTATAGCAGCCCTTCGTCTTCAGTTGGTAGTACTGACAAGTACAAACAAGTACAAGACGTACAAGTACATGTAGTTTCTAAAAGCCGGTATAGTTCGCTCAGTTCGCTGCAGGCGTGGAGCCATTTCAAAGATAAGCGACTTTCCGTAGCCAGTCGGAAGGTTAACATAGACATTCTTCCTGTTAATAAATTCATAAGCGCTTTTTCTTGCTGTGAATACATCCCTGTATTCCAACCAAGAGACTTACGCTTCGAACGGCGGTTTGGAAATGACACACCCACCATCTTGAAAAACCCAACGAATTTGTATAAATTATCGTGTGAGCCAATCAGAACACACTACCCGGAACCGGCGTAGTGTGACGTCACTGGACACGATTATCGACTTCGGCGGCTGATATTTAGGCTAGTATTTCGATGGATAGAAACTGATCTAAAGCACTGAACGACTCGTATTGCATGCAAAACGCTAGAAGAATTGAGTCCTAAATATCTAGCCTGAATACCAGTCGTCTCCTCTGGGTCGAAGTATCAGCCGTGGAAATGAGCAAATGAAATGAGCCCAATCTCGATTATAGATGATTATATTTAATTTATTGACGTCAAACATATTTAATTGATTTTTTTTTCTTTAAATTCAATTCGCACTTGTAAACACTAAATTATTCAGTCGCAACACGGACTTGGTTGAAACTATTGGATGAGCTGAGCTGCCCTCTGGTCACAAGTCATTGTTATTTAGAATATTAGAACGGTCCAAGAGACGTATTTATAAGGCAGATGAAACTGACTGTTTGTCTTAGAGTTCACACAAGTTTTAATCCAGAGAGGGTTAGAATTTCTCACCCATTCAGTGAGCTGCATGAGCTAGTCACTCTGCGTACGTGTTCAACCGCCGTTACCGCTGACTACGTAAGTATTGTAAGCTAGAAGACAACTTTTCCCCCCTAAAATTATATAGAGTAGATAAGATTTTGAAACATCAAAAACTATTCGATTTGGTTTTCAAATACCGTAAAGTTTCGAAAGTAGTGAGGTCGTTACTTTCGGATTTAGCAACCTTAGGTAACTGTTACTTTCGGGTAGTCGCTACTTTCGGGGTGCTCAAATCGTTAACGTTTAGGAGCCATATCGTGTACGGTATTTTAACCAATCAGGATCCACAACACATTATATTATGATAATTTATTTTGTTACATTTGCTTTATGTTGCAGTAAAGCATGTTCTGGCTCTTTACGCGCTGTTTGCTAGTGCTCAGTGTTCGTCATAGTGGAACCTCTATTAAGGGCCGGGACACCCTCGGGACCAGGGAAAGTGTCCCTTTAATAGAGGTGGTAAATACAAAGATTATACGAGTGTTTTGCCGGGACCTGGAAAAGTGTCCCCTTAATAGAGGTGTCCCAAAGTAGAGGTTCCACTGTAATCTAATCATCGCTCTATAGAGGGGGGATCGCTACTTTCGGGGGGATCGCTACTTTCGGGGGGTCGTTACTTTCGGGATTTGTTAGCAAGCATCAATTTTTACTGTTACTTTCGCGGGCTCGCTACTTTCGGAACTTTACGGTAGTAGAGGAATGGAGGAATGGCTATATATGAGTATATGAGTAGTGTTTATGAAAACATTATTTTACAATAACAGAGCGAAATCTCGCAATCTGATTGGCTCTCAGCCGTTGTCAATAAGAGTACAGACACATAGCATGACGAATCGCTCGCGCACGGAGCTAGCGCGCGCTTGAAACAGTTTTTCTGTCAAAGTTTTTCCTTGTTTTTGGATGTTTTTTGACTTTGTTATTGTAAAAAACAAATTGAAGTGGGTTTTATCGTTGTCTGTACTCTTATTGGCACACACTTGACGTCATAAAATGTCCAAAACTTGGCAGTGAAATCACTTGCTACGCTCGTGATTCCACTTGAGTTTTGAACATTTTATGACGGTCAAGTGTGTGTCAATAAGAGTACAGACAACTCAAAACCACCTTCAATTTGCTAAATCGAATTCATGAGGAAAATCCAAATAGAAATCATGAACGTTTCCATCGGATACAAAACTAAACAGCTAAACTGCTTCGTATCATCAAAATTAGTGGTAAAACATGAAGTTATACATCATTGGTGCTTTCAATGTCATGCGTATGTTACATCTAAGTATACCCCACATTTAAAAGAAATCGTGTATTTGTAAGTATATATAGGAAGCCTGGAGCTTTCGAGAACTTTTCCATAAGACGTATACACCTGTTTCAAAAAACGTTGACAACAGGCGATCTGAAATGGATGATCTGAGATCAAGACGAATTATGGGAAACTGAGGGTCTTTCGTTAGTAACATGCGAAATTCATTCATTCATTCATTCATTCATTCATTCATTCATTCTACCTCAAGCTTGGAATCACGCTTTGTGTTAGAACGAGATATGGCGGAGGTTAACGTGAATTTAAAAGTCTCAGATCATCCAATTCAGATCGACCGTTATCAACGTTTTTTGAAATAGATATATAGCTCTGCAAAGGCCAACGACCCGACACTAATTTTGGTCCTATGAGTTTTGAAATTACATCAGGATAAAAAGCCTCATTGATCACGCAGTCTGTAACTGAATCAGTATACTCGACTTCATACTGTATTAGTCTACACATAGTTAATAGAACTATGGTCTACAGGTACGTCTAGGATGACTCATTACGCGAATATTTACACTAAAATGGCTTTGTAGAGAATAGAGCCAATCAAAACAATAGATTTCTAAAGTTCGATTTTTCGTCCTTCGCATGATAGAATAATTAATTACTCTTTATTTAAAGAGGGTAACACTAAATAGCCAGAGGCTAATAAACTTGTGGCCCTCGAATATGTCATAGCGGATGAGAACTAAAACATTTGTCATAAAACACGCGCGTAGGATTCCTAGTCACGTGGTACCACTCTTGACGTCAGTCACTACAGATATTACCGGTAAAACGTGCTTGTTTTGGAAAACTTTAAAACGCATGACGTCACGTCAGTCTTGTATCTCTGACACTGTGCTATCAGAGTGGACTGTTGTATCATCTCACGCGTCACATCGCCTAAAGGCTTGTTAGTGTGACGCGTGAGATATTCCATGGTTTGCTATTTACCTTCGACTTAGGGGCACTTAGAACACACAATACAAGCATCAAGAGTTCCAGACTTCCGGTACGCACGCAATGCATTGTGAGATTATTACAAGGTAAAAGTGAGCACTAATTCTAGACACAGGGAGCCCAAGTTATGTTTTTGCTCACTTTTCCTTTGTAATAATCTCACAATGCATTGCGCGCTTACCGGAAGTCTGGAACTCTTGATGCTTGTATTGAAAAGGTGCAATGAGGGTTTATCATGTAATTTCAAAACTCATAGGACAAAAAAATGATTATCATAACTGGAAAGAGCTCGTTGAAATTAGTAAAAATGTGAAGTTTTGAAAAGATCGCTTCACAAATTGCGAAGATATGAATTTTCAAATATTGAAATTTTGTACGAAAACCTTTGTTGCTATTCGTGACGTCACGTCTCAGATGGCCTGATGATTTTCAGAATGGTTCCAGACTTTCAGACGGCGAGAGCAAGGATAAAATCTTGAAAATATTCTTAGTACGATCAACAGTGGATTTGGTTTGAACGTTTTTGGACAGAAGAGTTCTCTTACGATTGGATTTCGGTAAAACTTTGCCAGGATTTGCCGATCAGCAAGTTGTTTTCGAGGCTTAAACATATTTCGATAATCAAAATGGAGTGAAGATTTCAACAAACGTGGAAGATGCAAACTAATATTGTGAAGCTGAAATAGCATAACTTGAACCCACCATTCTCGGTGTGCACGTGACGTCATGGCAGCCATGTTGGTTCCCAAATACAAAGCATTCCTCATTAGCTTCTCTTGTTGGTTCATCCAACATGGCCGCTGCGTCTTTGTTATTTATTTCTCAAGGGATTTTTGGTCACGTGGTTGCACACCAAGAATAGGAGGTTTAATAGAGAAGGGTTCAAACTTTATCCACGTGGATTTTTGTGACCGTTGCTTCTCTGGAACTCCATGTCAATCCTTTTGAACTTCAAATTTGGGTCAACCGATCTGCATCAGTAAGGGCCAACGCGTGTTAACACAGGCAGCCCAAGCAGTACAAGATTTGAATAACAATAGGAACTATTGTACAACAATAGGAACTATTGTTAGATATGCCTCGTTCTACAAAGGACATGTCTTTGTAGAACGAGGCATCTATTATATTGTTATTCAAATCTTGACCTGGTTTATTGCTATCCGAGTGTTTTCCCTGAACCCCACTCCGGAACGTCAAAAAAAATAAAACTGATAAATAAATAAATGCAAATAAAGGTGAATGTCAGTTTATTGAGCAATATTTTTACATTTCGAGACATTTTTAAAAAGACGATCGCGCAAGGATGCAGTCTATTGTTGGCGACGCGCGGGCTTCCTGTGGTGTGATGACGGCCTTCGGTCGCTTGAATTTGCTTGAATTAGGTAGTATTAAAGTACGATTTTCACGTTTCTTTTTTCATGAAAACGTTTCAAATATTGAATAAAGGTTAACTTTAATCATTAAAGTTCTCAGAAATGTATTTCATTTTATCGTCCGATGCGTTTTGAAGGGGTTATTTGACCGATTTGTATGTGCAACAATGCTCACTCAAAAGTATCGATAGCATGTGCAACCATGTTCACTCAAAAGGATTGACATGGGGTTCGGGAGAGATACAAATATTCAAACACACAAAAACTTAAAGATGGATTAGTGATCTACAATACGTTATTTTGGTTGAAAAATGTCGTTTCCTTCACTACAAAAAAAAAAAATTCTGTAGGACACGGAGTTCTGTTCCGTGACAAAGATGGCGCAATCCCGCAAAACTACAAGCACAAATAAAATTACGAAACAGTAAACAGAGCGATTAGTACATAGCGAAAACGCAACAAAGCTGTTATTTGAAATACAAAGGACACTCACTAATAGTCAAAAGGATTTCAACTGGGCATTTTTAAATTAAAATATTTAAAATATTTCTCTTTGACGTTTTTCTTTCGGGTGTAGTGATTAACAGACTTTTACAAGTGCAAGCGACCTGAGGCCATCCCACGGTTGCTATGTGACGTCACGAACTACAACAACTGTACTGTACTGGATCATTCAGCCGAAAACAATAGAGTCGCCCCCTCCCTCCTGGTTGGAGGCAAGAGTTGCCTCCAAGCGTAAATTTCCAAACGTTTTCATATAAAATTTCGATTTTTGAAAATTCATATCTTCGCAATTTGTGAAGCGATCTTTTCTAAACTTCACATTTTTACTAATTTCAACGAGCTCTTTCCAGCTATGATAATGAAATCAAGCAATATAACTCTAAACCACACATAACTCATTGCATATCTTTCTTTTCTGTAAGGTGATCATGAACATTTTCGGGATAATTGTCATCTTCGCTTCTACACACCTGCCGCAGGCCGAAGCCAAATGCAAAGCTCCCACCCAGTTTATACGACATCATAACGAGGCTCTGCTTGGCCACGTGATCAAAACAATCTCAGCCAATCACATCGAATGTACAATGGCATGCGGAAGTTTCATTGGATGTCGCTCCGTTAACTTTTACAAAGCGAATGGAAAAGAAATGTGCGATTTGAACAAGTCGTCCAAGTCAGCTGATCCGAGCTCGATGGTGTCGAGGACTGGGTACGAGTACGACGAACTTACGGTAATCACGTGGTTTGTAGATATATTTTTAAAACGTGTAGGAGACTGGTGCCTAGACTACACTGGCATAGGTCGGTCTGGAGAAAGTCGTATTTCCCGACTCACGCGCTCTTTAATAAAACCATTGGAAAAAGAGAATCGGGCGGGTCATATGATAAAATGCTTATTGACTGAGTTAGGTCGGATATTTGGCTCTTGGTCGTTCAGCACGAACCTCGCCATGACCTCGAGCCAAATATTTTCCCGTCCGGCCAAGCTCCCATGGCCCACTCAGTCAAAAAGTACATATCGTTTAAAAATTTCTTCAATTACCTTCAGTTCACCAATCAGTGAGCTTTATTCCCCGGATCATCAAGATGTTCCCCACACATAGTTCGTTCCCTTCCACATACTTTAATGCTGTGCAAGCATGCAGATATGTTATGTTTATCTTTGCAAAGTAGACGGAATAAAAAGAAAATATGTCGGTCAGTAAGTAATTGTTCTGAATTGTTTCAGACAAGGGATGGTTGCAGCTCAGAGCAGTGTCTTGGATCATATGACTGGCACGTGTTTAATTCATCTCAATTCCGGTTATTTAAAAACCGGGTGACCTGGGGCGAGGCTAGAAGCACGTGCCGCGCGCATCAGGGAGACCTGGTGTCTATATTCAGTCAACGAGAACAAGACTTCATCTCAGAAACACTTCTCAACGACGCACCCAAAGGTATGAATTATTTGATAGCGAAATTATTAAATTATCAATTATTTTTGGAGACGAGCGATGGAGAGGCCTGGGCCCTATTTTGGGCACCTACCAAATATGGAATTATATGACCAAATATGGAATCACTGAAGCATGTTAAGGCCTGGGTCTTTAGAGGAGAGGGGAAAATCACATTAATTTGAATATCTCGTTTGTATTTTCTCGTGGAAAGCTGAACAATTAGGATCCTTAGTTAGTGTCGACTTGAAGTAGTCACGTGACCTTTAAGGTAGAAAAACACACATTTCAAAATGGGCCGACTTTATCACTCTTATTATCTGTCATTTTTGGGTTATAATCATCAATAGTAAAGAGACCAACATGAAACCGTCTGGAATGGATGTCCACACTATTACAGTAAAGAGAAAATAAAATAAATGTAAATTTGTGACTTGGTCACGTGACCTGTTTTGTAAATTATGCCCTTAACAGACTACGGGGGACAACCATTCCAGGCAGAATTTCAAAGACCACTATGAATGTCATTTGATAACATGTTATTCGTTATTCTGCAAACAGTTTCTATACGGCTCATTTTAAACTGAATTTTTCTGAAGTTCTTGACCACGTGCTTTGTCACGTCACACACCTTTATGAATATGAAATTTTCAAGAAAACGTGGAAGTGAAACATCTGGTCAAGTTTTAGTTTGAACGGTGGAATATTCTTCACTTCCAAATACCGTAAAAAAATACTGATTTTATGCTAATTAGCTAAGAGACCCAGGCCTTAACATGTTTGAGTATATGACCAAATAAGGAATTGTGGTTGATATCAACCTCGTCCCCAGGGCCCTCTCTTCTCGCTATTTTCAAAATGGCGGACGCTCGAGAGAAGACCCTGGTGTAGGCTGGTCACGTGTCTCCAAGAATCTTGGAGGTTCGTACCCAGGCTGCCATTTTCCTTATGGTCGAAAGTAATCGAAAGGGCCTTGTGAAGAGTTACTGAAGAAAATGCGTTCGTGATGTTGCGATTGTTTTGCCTCAAATAATAAATAAAATCACTTTCTAAGCTGGAGCAATTCTGGCCATATGAAAAGCAGGGGTTCGGAAGTGTAATTAATGAGACACATATTAACAACTGAACAGGTCAGATCGACAGTTTGTTCGCTGTAAACAAGTACAAAACATGTTGACGTGGATTAACGTGTCACATACTGCAAAACTCAAGAGCAAAAGTACTAGCAAATTATGTAAACAACGACAATAATATATCAGTTTGCCGTAGTCTTGCTCGTATAAATTGATAACTTGCTTTACGGTAAACGATCTCGATCGGTGGACTTTTTCATGTTCCTAAAGACATTTCAATGCTTCGATAACACTCACACATCACTTGCAGCGGCTTCGATCTTCCTAATTCGATACATTTAGGACCAGAAAAGAACTATCCGTTGAAACTATAAATTCACTCGATGATTCGAATTTTAATTTATGCTATATTTAGCAACCTTCGATATGGACCAATTAGAAGGCTTGTTGTGTTATCCAATCAAAATCGTTTTAGTTCAGCCTACACCAGGGTCTTCTCTCGAGCGTCCGCCATTTTGAAAATAGCGAGAAGAGAGGGCTCTGGGGACGAGGTTGCGTTGATATGATTGGGTGAACAAGATGGTGTCTTGTACATTTTCCCACAATCCATTGCTTGCCATAAATACTACACCTTGTCAATACATCACAACTGTGTGTTTTAAGAACATCCACATGAATAAATGTTACCAGCTTTATTTATGTGAACGTGTCACATCATTATTATTATTAGGTGCCAGTAGTACTGATTTAGGTTCACAAAGGATTGTGGTAAAAGTACAACCACCACTTTCTTCTTACGATGGATTAACATCGTTACATTGTATGCAGTTCTGCATGGAGAAGAGCGATGGAGAGGTGCTAAAAGGCCTATCTATGGATTCATTACCATATCTGGATTCATATTACCAAATGTGGATTCATATTACCAAATATGGTTCATATTACCATATATGTATTCATATTACCAAATATGGATTCATATTACCATATATGGATTCATATTACCAACTATGGATTCATATTACCATATCTGGATTCATATTACCAAATGTGGATTCATATTACCAAATATGGTTCATATTACCATATATGGATTCATATTACCAAATATGGATTCATATTACCATATATGGATTCATATTACCAACTATGGATTCATATAACCAACTATGGATTCATATTGCCAAATATGGTTCATATTACCATATATGGATTCATATTACCATATATGGATTCATATTACCAAATATGGATTCATATTACCATATCTGGATTCATATTACCAAATGTGGATTCATATTACCAAATATGGTTCATATTACCATATATGGATTCATATTACCAAATATGGATTCATATTACCATATATGGATTCATATTACCAACTATGGATTCATATAACCAACTATGGATTCATATTGCCAAATATGGTTCATATTACCATATATAGATTCATATTACCATATATGGATTCATATTACCAAATATGGATTCATATTACCATATCTGGATTCATATTACCAAATGTGGATTCATATTACCAAATATGGTTCATATTACCATATATGGATTCATATTACCAAATATGGATTCATATTACCATATATGGATTCATATAACCAACTATGGATTCATATTACCAAATATGGATTCATATTACCAAATATGGATTCATATTACCAAATATGGATTCATATTACCATATATGGATTCATATAACCAAATATGGAATGATGCGGTGGAACGCTTTGATAAGATTGCATATCATTCTCATCTAAGATTCCAATCAGCTTTATCGATTTATTTATTTATTTGTCAGGGAATTCTTCAGATACTAAGTTAATCATGTTGTGGAAACTTGATGGAACAGACGTCGACTTGAGGTAAGGTATATTAGTTCCTTGCCCTCCTAAAGTAGAGACAGGAAGTTGTGTAAAATAATCCTATGGGATTCCTGTGGGATAAGGTAGGGCATACCCTAAAGTAAGACAGTAAGTTGTGTAAAATAATCCTATGGGATTCCTGTGGCATAAGGTAATTAAAGCAAACCCTAATGTAGATACAGGAAGTTGTGTAAAATAATCCTATGGGATTCCTGTGGCATAAGGTAAGGCAAACCTTAAAGTAGAGACAGGAAATTGTGTAAAACAATCCTATGGGATTCCTGTGGCATAAGGTAAGGCAAACCCTAATGTAGATACAGGAAGTTGTGTAAAATAATGCTATGGGATTCCTGTGGTATAAGGTAAGGCAAACCCTAAAGTAAGACAGTAAGTTGTGTAAAATAATCCTATGGGATTCCTGTGGGATAAGGTCAAGGCAAACCCTAAAGTAAGACAGTAAGTTGTGTAAAATAATCCTATGGGATTCCTGTGGCATAAGGTAAGGCATACCCTAAAGTAAGACAGTAAGTTGTGTAAAATAATCCTATGGGATTCCTGTAGCATAAGGTAAGGCATACCCTAAAGTAAGACAGTAAGTTGTGTAAAATAATCCTATGGGATTCCTGTGGTATAAGGTAAGACATACCCTAAAGTAAGACAGTAAGTTGTGTAAAATAATCCTATGGGATTCCTGTGGTATAAGGTAAGGCATACCCTAAAGTAAGACAGGAAGTTTGTGTGAAATAATCCTATGGGATTCCTGTGGTATAAGGTAAGGCATACCCTAAAGTAAGACAGTAAGTTGTGTAAAATAATCCTATGGGATTCCTGTGGTATAAGGTAAGGCATACCCTAAAGTAGAGACAGTACGTTGTGTAAAATAATCCTATGGGATTCCTGTGGTATAAGGTAAGGCATACCCTAAAGGTAAGAGAAAGTAGGAGGAAGTTGTGTAAAATAATCCTATGGGATTCCTGTGGTATAAAGTAGGTAGGAGGTTTACCATAAAGTAGAGACAGGAAGTTGTGTAAAACAGGAAGTAAAATAATCCTATGGGATTCCTGTGGTATAAGGTAAGGCATACCCTAAAGTAAGACAGGAAGTTGTGTAAAATAATCCTATGGGATTCCTGTGGTATAAAGGCATACCCTAAAGGTAAGGCATACCCTAAAGTAAGACAGGAAGTTGTGTAAAATAATCCTATGGGATTCCTGTGGTATGTGGCATAAAAGTAAGACAGTAAGGCATACCCTAAAAGTAAGACAGTAAGTTGTGTAAAAATAATCCTATGGGATTCCTGTGGTATAAGGTAAGGCATAGCCTAAAGTAGAGACAGGAAGTTGTGTGTGGTAAATAATACCCTAAAGTATGGGTTGTGTAAAATAATCCTATGGGATGTGGTATAAGGTAAGGCATACCCTAAAGTAAGACAGTAAGTTGTGTAAAATAATCCTATGGGATTCCTGTGGTATAAGGTAAGGCATACCCTAAAGTAAGACAGTAAGTTGTGTAAAATAATCCTATGGGATTCCTAATAGTAAGGCACCCTAAAGTAAGACAGTAAGTTGTGTAAAATAATCCTATGGGATTCCTGTGGTATATGGTAAGGCATACCCTAAAGTAAGACAGACAGTGTAAAATAATCCTATGTTCCTGTGGTAAAAGGCATAAAAGTCCCTATGGGATTCCTGTGGTATAAGGTAAGGCATACCCTAAAGTAAGACAGTAAGTTGTGTAAAATAATCCTATGGGATTCCTGTGGTATATGGTAAGGCATACCCTAAAGTAAGACAGGAAGTTGTGTAAAATAATCCTATGGGATTCCTGTGGTATAAGGTACCCTAAGGTAAGGCATACCCTAAAGTAAGACAGTAAGTTGTGTAAAATAATCCTATGGGATTCCTGTGGTATAAGGTAAGGCATACCTAAGACAGTAAGTTGTGTAAAGTAAGACCCTAGTAAGACAGTTGTGTGTAAAATAATCCTATGGGATTCCTGTGGTATAAGGTAAAAGCATACCCTAAAGTAAGACAGGAAGTTGTGTAAAATAATCCTATGGGATTCCTGTGGTATAAGGTAAGGCATACCCTAAAGTAAGACAGTAAGTTGTGTAAAATAATCCTATGGGATCCTGTGGTATAAGGTAAGGCATACCCTAAAGTAAGACAGTAAGTTGTGTAAAATAATCCTATGGGATTCCTGTGGTATAAGGTAAGGCATACCCTAAAGTAAGACAGGAAGTTGTGTAAAATAATCCTATGGGATTCCTGTGGTATAAGGTAAGGCATACCCTAAAGTAAGACAGGAAGTTGTGGTATAAGGTAAGGCATAGCCTAAAGTAGAGACAGGAAGTTGTGTAAAATAATCCTATGGGATTCCTGTGGTATAAGGTAAGGCATACCCTAAAGTAAGACAGGAAGTTGTGTAAAATAATCCTATGGGATTCCTGTGGTATAAGGTAAGGCATACCCTAAAGTAAGTAAAATAATCCTATGGGACAGTAAGACAGGAAGTTGTGTAAAATAATCCTATGGGATTCCTGTGGTATATGGTAAGGCATACCCTAAAGTAAGACAGTAAGTTGTGTAAAATAATCCTATGGGATTCCTGTGGCATAAGGTAAGGCATACCCTAAAGTAAGACAGTAAGTTGTGTAAAATAATCCTATGGGATTCCTGTGGTATAAGGTAAGGCATACCCTAAAGTAAGACAGTAAGTTGTGTAAATCCATCCTAAAAGGTAAGGCACCCTAAAGTAAGACAGTAAGTTGTGTAAAATAATCCTATGAGATTCCTGTGGTATAAGGTAAGGCATAGCCTAAAGTAGAGACAGGAAGTTGTGTAAAATAATCCTATGGGATTCCTGTGGTATAAGGTAAGGCATAGCCTAAAGTAGAGACAGTAAGTTGTGTAAAATAATCCTATGGGATTCCTGTGGTATAAGGTAAGGCATACCCTAAAGTAGAAACAGGAAGTTGTGTAAAATAACCCTATGGGATTCCTGTGGCACAAGGGCGGGAAGGAGACTGGGAAAATGAATCAGTCAAATCTCTATTAAGCGGTCACCCTCGGGATAATAGAGGTTAAGTTTACAGTAAGTATGTGGACCGATTTCCGGGAATTTGAGTGAAAGTGACCGCTTAATAGAGGGCGACCGCTTAACAGAGGGCCGCTTAATTCCAGGAAGTCGGTCCCCATACTTACTGTAAATTTGACCTCTATTAAGCGGTCACCTCTATTAAGCGGTCAGTTGGCTATGTCCCGAGGGTGACCGCTTAATAGAAGTTTGACTGTCTAGTATTTTCACGTTCTATTCAGCTTACATGGTAACGCTGCAATCAAAAGTGTCGATGGATACAAAGCCTTGTACCTCGATGGAAACAGCGCCAACTATGCGACCACGTCCGTCATGAAATTGCATAATCATGCTTTCACGGTTGGGGCCTGGGTCAAGCTGTTGACTCCTACGTCAGAGGGTTTGGTTTATGGGGACTGGTCCTCTCCATATAAGTTCGGCTTGCAGATTGACAAAGATGGAAAAGTGTCCTTTAAGCTCATGTTCGGGTTAGGGAATATCACCACCCTCACATCCAAGAGGTATGGCTAAAAGTAGTTAAATGTTGTGCAAGTCATTTCCGGTCACGTGTGTACTGTCACATCCAAGGTGACTCTGTAATCAAGGGATTGCTTATTTTCGCATGCTCTTTACATTTTTGTCATCCTCGCTGTGTTACTATCAAATTGACGTGGCCACGTGACATGGCCTGTTCATCGATAAGTTTCAACGTATAAGTGAAGTTCAGTAAAATAACAGAGATTCGATTTTAGATGAACTTCTGTGTAAAGCTTTTTGTAAGAATAGAAATCAAAGGTCTCAATGAGGCGACTCACGGATAAGCAATACAAGAAAACAAACCAATATTGTATTAATATCAGTACTGGTAAATAAATGGAAAAGACATTTTTATTGATTGAAATACTGATCTTTACACTGATACGAATATACACCATGATACGAATATGGTTGTAAAATAGACTGAACCATACTATCTGTGAAAGAAATTACATAATTAATTCATCCAATACCAATGGAACTGACAATAGACCAATTCGGCTAACGCAATGTTTACATTCTTTACCCCAATTCAAAACCTATGGGAATAAGAGCTTTTTGTTCCAAACATTTCCATGTCAATGCTCTATTGAAATCGAAATACAACAGACAAAGAACCGTATTCCCAAAAGATCTGAATTGGGTACAACATTGCGTTAGCCGATTTGGTCTATGATAACATAATTCATTCAAATAAACAGTTCATTAAAAAATATGTTTCTCATGCTCAAAGCAAACCACAAGATATTTCAATGGTTCTTCAACGATTCGTGTCATGCATGCGGGACTAGCGACTTTCAACAATAGAAAACAATCCACCAGACTATTCCTCAGCTTGCTAATAACCATCTATCTATTCCCAAAGCAATTTTCTCCAGTTTGTTTCTGTTTAGGGCAGTTTTTGAACTAATTTGGTAGCCTTTTTTACTGGTTATTTTTAGGGACTTTGTACAATTTTCAACTCTATCGTCCGCCATTTTGTTTTTACACTTATAAATATTAGAGCGCGCAAAGCAGGCTGGAGGATTTTCATACAATAGACCATTCTTACAAATTTTCTTATGCAAATGAGCAAAGTGATAGCATGGACTCCCAAATACTCCTACGGAGTATCCGTGAGTCAAAAAGGAAAGGGGAAAAAGAGAAAAAAAGAAATAGCGAAAATTCCAGCATTTACCAGAAGAAAGCAATTTCCATAACAATAGCCGTTACAAGATAGACTACCAACATTTACCCTCGAAAACAATCGGTAGATACGATAGCCTAGTGGTGCATGGTACTGTCATATACGGCCTACCGCTTCAGTACCGGCTCACTCAGTGATCTATGTCATATTTTCAACAGTTCCATAACTTTCAATACCTGGACACATGTGTTGGGTTCCTGGCATTCATCAAAGCTCACTGATCTATATCATATTTTCAACAGTTCCATAACTTTCAATACCCTGGACACATGTGTTGGGTTCCTGGCATTCATCAAAGCTCACTGATCTATATCATATTTTCAACAGTTCCATAACTTTCAATACCTGGACACATGTGTTGGGTTCCTGGTATTCAGCAAAGCTCACTGATCTATATCATATTTTCAACAGTTCCATAACTTTCAATACCTGGACACATGTGTTGGGTTCCTGGTATTCAGCAAAGCTCACTGATCTATATCATATTTTCAACAGTTCCATAACTTTCAATACCTGGACACATGTATTGGGTTCCTGGTTAGCAGTAAAGCGTACTGTCTCAATTTTCATTAACGGCAAAAAAGACACGGAAGAAACTCTAAACATTGCTGTGAAAGGTCTAATGGTAACTGGACATGCGCATCATGACATAGGGCTAAACAGAAATGCCAGTCAAGTCCTTCATGGCTACATAAGGGAGCTAACTGTGTTCAATTGGGCCGCTCATAACGAGGCAGTTGCTGCTGAAACGAATAGGTATGACAATGGCAAGTACTGATTTGTAATAGAACAATAGAGCTTACAGTGTTCACTTGGGTTGCTCTTAACGAGGCAGTTGCTGCTGAACGAATAGGTATGACAATGGCAAGTATTGGTAATAGAACTGGGATACTAGCTGAATATGAAGATACTTTTGGCTCTGTCCATTCCGTCCTTTTATCCCTTGTTTTGTTATGGAAATAATATTTATATTATTATTATTATATTATTATTATTATTATTATGACTATTATTATTATTATTATTATTATTATTATTATTATTATTACTATTATTATTATTATTATTATTATTACTATTACTATTATTATTATTATTATTATTATTATTATTATTACTATTACTATTACTATTATTACTATTATTAGTATTACTATTATTACTATTATTACTATAATTTTGTAAATAAGGATTTTTATCTATTTTTCTATCTCTTATTTGTAATTTGTTTTGAGGAATAAAGTTATCATTATCATTATTATTACTATTACTATTATTATTATTATTATTATTATTATTATTACTATTACTATTACTATTATTACTATTATTATTATTATTACTATTACTATTACTATTATTACTATTATTATTATTATTATTATTATTATTATTATTATTACTATTATTATTATTATTATTATTATTATTACTATTACTATTACTATATAAGGATTTTTATCTATTTTTCTATCTCTTATTTGTAATTTGTTTTGAGGAATAAAGTTATTACTATTACTATTACTATTATTACTATTACTATTATTATTATTATTATTATTATTACTATTATTTATTACTATTATTATTATTATTATTATAACTATTACTATTATTATTATTATTATTATTATTATTATTATTATTATTATTATATTATTATTATTATTATTATTATTATTATTATTATTATTATTATTATTATTATTGTTAATTATATTTTCGAGTTCAAGTAGTCAATTGTAAATTACCTACATGTAGTGAGATTTGCAATTGTTTGTGTAAAAAATACATGAAATAAAGTTTCCATTATTATTATTATTATTATTATTATTATTATTATTATTATTATTGTCTCTCCCTTCCCTTTTATCCAATGTTTTGCTATGGATACTAACACTCTTGAGAATGATGCTTGAAGGCATGGAAACGCCGAGAAATAATCTAGAAATCTTTCTACTCAAAGATACTTATGTCATTGTAAATAATATTGAAGGGATAGCGCATGCTCAAGAGTCCAGCGGTGCTCTTCGGCGCGGGCTCGGATGAAACGTCGCCCCGCGGGGCATTTCATCCGAACCAGCGCCGAAGAGCACCGATGGACTCTCGATCATGGGGATTAACGATGAATGACGATCTTCTATTCATTCACGACTCTGTTGTTTCAATATCAGGTCGATGGCGCAAATTGAGAGCTGTGTGGACTGGCTTGAACGATCTGTCCACAGAGAAAACTTTCACATTCAGCGACGGATCACACATGTCTTACCAAAACTGGCTGAGTGGAAATCCAAACGATCGGTTCAAGTATGAAGATTGTGTAGGGTTCTCTATGCTACACGCGAACCATACGTGGATGGATCTGTCGTGTGGAAATGAACTACCATTTATTTGTAGAAAAAAGGCCAATGCATAAGGCTCGGACTAGTAACAAGCCCAGTAATCAAACGTAGCGAGCCGTAGAATCGACAGAAACAACCGCACTGAGCAGGGACGGATCTAGAGATTTTCAAAGGAGGTAGGGGGGCACCAATAAGGGGCCGTAAGGCTCCTTCTTCAAGGGGGTATGGGGGCATGCCTCCCCAGAAAATTTTGAAATCTAGAAGCTCGAAAATGCAATTTCCATCCATTCTGGGCATCAAATGGTGGGGAATAAAGCGTTCAATCACGGACCAGCTTTTACTTACGGTCTATCGCGCATGTAAGGCTAGGGTCAAACGTCGAACCAGCTGTCATGTGCCGTACCTAATTGTTGAATTAAGTTCTACAAAAGAGCGGCGTCTGACTCAGTTTGGTGCAGCAGATTCTATTTGGTTCGACATTATAATAAATATGACAGGGCCTGGCGCACTATGCGACATTAGAGCGGCAACTGAGTCAGACGGCGCTCTTCCCATGTGCCGAACTAATAAAGTTTTCCCACAAATTCTCCAGTACGTTCTTCTGCGCATGCTCAACTATGCTTTCATTTGCATTTGTTTAAGTTCGACCGAATTAAGTTCGACGTTAGACTAAAAACCTGTCGAACTTAACTATTTGGGTCGAATCGAATTGCAATTAGGTACGGCACATGACGGGTTCGACGTTTCACCCTAGCCTAAGAAGAACGGTTGTTTCCACTACTCCAAAAAAAATATCGGGCCCCCATACATTCACACTAAATAATGCGCACATTTGATCGCTCGTATCTCGGCATTGAAAGCTTCTTATAACTCAAACTTTGGTTGGGATACATGATTTTGACTGCTCTTTTGGTTGTAAGACCTTTTGTTCAATTATACTCACTATTTAGCCCAATTTTTTTTTACGATGACGTAAGTGCAAACGATCTATATCGTCGTTTTCGTATGAGTGGGAAGTAGTTACGATACGGTTCGTGCCCTGTAATGCTTATCCAATACATTTTATCCGTTGGATAGGACTTATCCATGCAGTGGATAGCGCTATTCATCTTTCGTGCATCCGGGGCCAGGTTTATACCTATTCAATAATAGACTGTTGTTACTTTATTATATTAGTGAATGTGAAACTGATTTCTTCTTCGATCGACTCACACACATCAAATGCTTGGAACATTACTGCGATTCTCAGTAATATGCGAACTCGGACATTCAAGCAGTCGGCTGAAACTTGGTTTTTCGCTGCCGTCAATCGACATAAAAAAAACAGTAAACTTATAAATAAAAGTCAGAAGACCCACCAAATGGAAACCAAATATGATTTTGAGCTAAATTATGGATCATTTGGTCGAAGAATGTATTTAGTTTTGAATTTGTTTGAGTTTTGAATTTGATTGACGGCAGCGAAAAACCAAGTACCAGCCGACTGTTTGAATGTCTGAGTTCGCATAATACTGAGAACTGCAGTAAACAATATATTATTGGACGAGGCTGAGTATGAAGACCAAGGTTGATGTTATCTGCTGAAGCTGATTGCTGACGTGCCTCTTACTGAACACCCATCAAAGTCTGCCTAATTCTTCATATCGTACGAAATTCGAATCCAGTAACTGTTTTATTGAAGAACGTGTACTTTATTATTTACCGAGGCTGGTTTGTTAACATGACGACAATACATGAACACTGTTTACAAGACAAGTGACTAATTCAATAAAAGGAGACGATTTTTTTTGGTATTCTGCTGCCTTTGTGGCTCAGTGATTGAATTTCGCAATATACCTTTTTACCGATACGGCGGCCATTTTGGATTCTATTGTTTTGGCTAAAACATTATGGGATGCCCAGGGTGCAAATGACCCAAAAACTGTAGAGAGTGGAGTCGCGCCAATATATTATTTTTTCTATGTCACTTTAGCCATAGTGTTGTGTGACTTAATATCTACATGTGTTGTGTATTGTTGTATAATTTGGTACAAATTCATTGCTTTAAATTAGGTTTTCGTAGTTTTTGAAGGCCAAATGGTTACTAGCTTGCACCCTGGGCATCCCATAATTTCTTCATAATTCAAGATGGCCGCCGTATCGGTAAAAAGGTCTATTGATTCACCGCTAAGCGAGGGAAATATTATTTGACAGCATGAAGCCATTTTCCTTACCTCTGTACGTGACGTCAATCACCAAATTTGGTCAGCTTTAAAGTGCCTATGAAACGAAAATGTCGATCCTTGTTTTATTGTACATTTTTGTTGTTTGGTCTTTCTCTGAACATTTGCTGTATCATAAACGTCGACTTTGAGCGTGCGAACATTTTCTTTTCGCGGTTCGAAAATTATCATTTTCAACCATGGCCAGAAATTCCGGTCATCCTGATCGGCAGCCAGTCAGCGGTTTCACCCAAGTGAGCATCAAATTCACGAATAATTTTTACAAAGAAATGTATATGTTTGTTCAAACCATAGCAAATATAATCGTATCCGTTCAATATTTCTAATTTTCCCAGGTGGATATAGTTTCTTCGATATCTTTTTAACGTATATGAAGACAAATAACATTCAAAATCAAGTTCCTTACCTTTCCTTTATTCAGTTTTCTATACTACTACAATTCTCACGCAAAGCGACATACATGATCACCAAATCATTGACAAATTGGTCATCAACCGGTTCAACCGATGTGAGTCTTGGCCGGACTGCAAGATAATCCATTGCTTCATCAAATTTTCCCAGGTGGATTCGTATAATAGACATATTAGTTCTTCTAGATCCATTAAATTGAACTGGTTTACTGCTCTATAAACCTTTCCTTTTTGACTTCAAACTTTACACTTTTTGGGAGTTGTAATAGAGTCATCTTGTGAAGTAATGAACCTTGAAACTTGGACATTTTAACCGAACTGCTGCATGTTTGGCATCAAAATAAAGCTCAGACATCCATCTTTCATTTGCCGTAAAGCCCATGGGATAGCTGTTAAAGCACAGGCATACCGTCGCATATTAGTTTGATTTCTCCGAGTCCGGGCCTGAGGGCGCTTGGGCTCCCTGTGCTATTCATTGATTTCGTCGACATGAGTCAGTATTTCGCTTCTAAAATGTTTATTCGATAGTATTGAGCTCTAAATATACCTTACACATACAGTTTGCTAGTTGTTTTCAATTCGAATGGTGTTTAATTCACTAAATGAGCCTTCTTGAACGTGTTTAGGAGCGAATTTGACTGACACTCGAAGTATACTTCCAAATGAAAACCGTTGCGTGACTTCCAGCTCAGGATGACCGGAATTTCTGGCGATGCAAAATGTGCGGCAAGAGACTGGGCCCTTGACAATGGCTCGGTGACGTCAAGAGGTTGTGTGCATGCGTTTGTTTGCACAACTCTTGACGTGATCACATTTCTATACAGTTTGACCGAGCGGGAATTGTCCCTCTTTGAAACCCAAAATGCCCAACTTCGTGCGCGAAATAAAAAATGTTCCCCTAGCTCAATTCACTTTTTATTAACGCCATGTAAACAAGCAAATAGTAAACTTTCGTAGTAGCAAATAAAAACGGAGTCTGTTTTTTTCGCTTCATAGACACTTTAAACAATAGAATGAGTAGACAATAGTAAATAATGAATTCTATTGTGTGTATTATCCAATCACAACAGATCTTCTAAGCAGCTGCGTGTCACCTCAATAGAAACAAAACAATAGAACGAGTAGACAATAGTAAATAATGAATTCTATTGTGTGTATTATCCAATCACAACAGCTCTTCTTCTAAGCAGCTGCGTGTCACCTCAATAGAAACAAAACAATAGAACGAGTAGACAATAGTAAATAATGAATTCTATTGTGTGTATTATCCAATCACAACAGCTCTTCTAAGCAGCTGCGTGTCACCTCAATAGAAACAAAACAATAGAACGAGTAGACAATAGTAAATAATGAATTCTATTGTGTGTATTATCCAATCACAACAGCTCTTCTAAGCAGCTGCGTGTCACCTCAATAGAAACAAAACAATAGAACGAGTAGACAATAGTAAATAATGAATTCTATTGTGTGTATTATCCAATCACAACAGCTCTTCTTCTAAGCAGCTGCGTGTCACCTCAATAGAAACAAAACAATAGAACGAGTAGACAATAGTAAATAATGAATTCTATTGTGTGTATTATCCAATCACAACAGCTCTTCTTCTAAGCAGCTGCGTGTCACCTCGTGGCTCACTCGGGTGATCACATGCATTGTGTCCTTGGGCAAGACATTTTACTTTTTAACGTTGTAGTACCTCAGTATACTCCTCCTTTGCAGGCGTCATTAGGGGCGGTTCTAAAAATCACGCCTGCAAAGGAGGCTAATTAAGGTATACACCTATTTCAAAAAATGTTGGCATCTGAAATCTGAATCTGAATCTGTGACCTAAAAACACTCGTAGCCACACTATTCGCCAAGGCAGGTGTTCGCCTAAAGGTCGTGGCATATTACAAATATTATATTACCTGCGTTGGTGAATAGTGTGGCTACGAGTGTTTTTAGGTCACAGATTCAGATTCAGATTTCAGATGCCAACATTTTTTGAAATAGGTGTAAATGAGTACCAGTGGATTGTTAGAGTATTCTAATTGACTAATATACAGCCCAGGGGGAGTAACAATACTTGTAAGTCGCTTCATGGGCTACAAAAACTGCAGCTAAGCAACGACCCCATGGGCCACCTGGCCCGATAATGAAATGAGCGATAAACGCCATGACAGTTTAGTGAAGATCGTATTTATTTGATGTAAACTTCGATTCATAAGCTTAATGTCAGATCTGCAATAACGATAAACAAATATCTGGCTTACATTTACTTTTGTAACATTACATAGCATCTTGAACTTTTTTACTTACTCGAATGCGTTCTAAACGGTAGTGATTGCACAGCTGTGATTGTGTACTTGGTATTACTAGTGTGTGGACGGCAACGGCTGACAGCGACGGGAGAAAAGGCTGTGCGAATTAGCGTGAATAGAAGCAAATAGAAAAAGAAGAAAGAATAACAAAATAACTGACATGTGTCAGTTACCGGCTATTTTGAAGTTCAACTGATATCATTAACAATTTCAATGGCTTCACAAACTACTTTTTTATTCAGTCTTTTTCAATACATATATTACGTACGTCGCGTTTACCGGTCTATTAAGCATTGTCAGTTATAATAAACTGCATCCAATAAACAGTGGATTGGGGCCAAATGCACTTACACAGCTGAAACCGATGGATTTTTTTTCTATACGCTCCAACGGATGATTAAAGTTTGATGAGCATTTTGCATGACAAACGGCTTGCTGACTGGCAAGGGAACTCACTTTCACATCGTCGGTCCTTCAACGGAAGATGGTCTCCAACTCACCCTCGAATGAGTCGTACTTTTTGAGAGCGCTTTTGTCAATTCAAGGAAATTCCTCACTACAAAACAACTCTGCAAAATGTCACAAGCCTTGCAAGCAAGCACCGACCGACTTGGTACTGGATTTTGAGAGGAGTTTTTGGCTTTTTGACGGTGTTTGGAAATGGTTTGGTTATTTACATTATAGCTTCACGACGGCGTCTCCGCTCGCAGCCGTCGCCAAATTGGTTTATTCTCTCGTTAGCCGTCGCCGACTTCTTCGTTGGTGCTTTCAACGCCCCGTCCATCTTCTTCTACACCTTCTACGTGAAGAACAATGCCACTGTATGGATGAGTTTTGAGTTTTTCTGGAACGTTTTCTTGATTGCCTCGAGCACTAATATTTGCGTTTTAACGCTGGATCGCTATATCGCAGTTTTACACCCTTTTAGACATACGAACTTTTCAAGAGAATCGTGTTGTGCTAAAGTCATTGCAGTTGCTTGGGTGCTTCCGGTCTTCCAGCGGATTCCTTTCTTAGTTTTGCGCATCGAGAAAGCCTCAAAGGAGGAATACTTTGGCTACCAAATCTTCTACGTATTTGTCTTCATACTTTTACCGAATTTGTTTTTGTTATTTGCTTATGTTAGGATCATTTGTGTTGCCAAAGAGCATCGCCACCAAATACGAGCACAAACGTGGCAGCAGGAAACCTCGGGTATTAGCATGGAGTCTTCTACAAACTCAAGGAGGGTGCAACGGAATCGAATTCGCTACTCATACAACGGTACCATAGCCGTTGGTGTCGTTGTACTAATATTTCTTATCTGTAATGGATTTGTATTGTACTGGCTTGTATGCCACTACCTGTTCCCGGCCTGTAAAGAAAGCGAGACAACTGAAACTTTCTTTGCCATGGTTTTGCTTCGATACATCAACTCAGCGCCAAACTTCTTCGTGTATTCTTTGATAAAGTCAGACTTCAGACGAGAACTGAAACGTTTATTGAAATGTCAGTAGACTGTACTCCACATGAGATGTTTGATATAAGCGAGCGAGAAAACAGCCGAGAACTTTCTCACAGTCGACAATACAATATACCAGTTTTGACTGGTTTGTTAAAAACAAACCAAATAAACGACATTGTAAAGCTTAAATAATCGAGTTGTAAACTACTAGAATAAAATCTAAAATTGTCAATAGTTTGTGTCTTTATTTGACTGTACAAAGGCTACATTTTCGTCATTTAATATTCCGTTATTCCCGCTCAAGAACAATTTCAAGTTTAATGATTGACAGCTCTACAGGAGTTCCCGGTTGAGAGTTGAGAGAGTAAAATAATAGAGCTTTCAGAAGCTCCGTGAAAACCAAACCATTTGACGTTTTTACTGTATTTCTATGTATTTTGTTTATATGACATCAATAAGCCACTTCACCATGTCGTCCGCCATTTTGAATTGGGACAAACGCGGCAAAATTTTTATAGAAATCTGGATCACTTTGACTTGCTGTAACTCCGCTCGATTTTGTTGGATTTTTAACATTTAAACTTCGATAGTCAGCAGGCATGCATATCAGTTGTCATCCTGAAAATAAGACCAATGTATCTGTTTTAACTATACCTTTTTCGAGTCAATCTTTTTTTCACGAATGTATCTTAAAATTTCCAGCTATATTCACGTGCAGAACGTTTTATTTTGAAAACAAAAATATTTTTGTCTCGTTTTGTAGCCTTCCAATACCCATTATATTATAGGTCATAAATAACAAAGAAAAATATTTTCTAAAATGGTAAGTTTTTAAAAATCCCTGAACGAAATCGAGCGGAGTTACGGCAAATCAAAGTGATCCAGATTTCTATAAATTTTGCCGCGTTTGTCCCAATTCAAAATGGCGGACGACAGCGTGAAGTGGCTTATTGGCGTTGTCTTCATTCCCAAAAATCGTGTTTTTTAACAGAGGGCTTTTATTACTGCTTCTGACATTTTAATGTAAGATAGCCGATAGGCTATTAAAAAAGAAACTATAGGAAATTGCGACGATTAAAATGACAATTTACTGTCAAATCCTTGTCTATTATTTATAGGGTTTTTCCGTGAAGAAAATTAATATTATTACTGGGCCTTTGCTCATTGACTGAGACAAACCTGAGCTCTGGGCCGACGCAATCAAAAAAGGTAATAGGCGCAAATCAACCATTCAAAATGAGGACAGGAGGTCAAAACTGACACTGAAACAGCGGGCAAAACTTTGTGAAAAGTAAATACTAAAAAAAATTACTGTTTACGATAGAACAGTAAATTGCTTAAAATGAAAATACGGAAAAAAACAATTAAAAAAGAGATTATTCAAATATCCTAGTGGAGAATGCAATTCCATGTAATTTTGGTTGTTTGTTAATGTTTTTGTGTGTGTCTGCTCGTTCATTATCAAATAAAACAGATAATGAATATGCTGCAACAGAGACATCGGAGAAACTTCATGCGAAATTAACTGATTTTTAAATTCTCTCTCGAAAACATTTATGTCCATGTCTTCATCAGGCGTAGTTGTAACTATATTATAAACAATTTCAACTGCAAAGGAAACGACGATAGAAGCCAGTTATAAGTGCCTTCCAAACACTACAAACAGTCCAGTAACACCTGGTTGCCATTAGACACTGAGAAGTCGTCTATTTATGAAGCCTTAGTTCTATGATATTATTTTCATCATTTTCACTGCCAAACAAGATGGCAAATAATAGTTCTTTGTCAACCTTCTGTTAGTGAGAACAGTCAATGCCTTTTGGATCGTGTGATCAGCCTAGACTTAAAAGCGCTGGTAGTTTTTCAAATTTCAGAATGTAATTTCAAAGCTATTCAGTTTATTATTCAATTTTGAAAATAAAGGCATTGGAATATATATTGAGTATTAGTAGAAACCAACTAGCATACTATCACGAATCCTGCAATCTGATTGGCTAACGTACTCACTATTTATTGAGAGTGATAGATAGTGAGTGTCGAAAAAGCCGGCGTTTTGAACACACACAAAAAAAAAGCAGAAAATCAATAAATATTGGTATAAATTCGAAGGTAGTATGCTAGTTGGTTTCTACTAAAACAATAGTCCATTTCCGAGTTCCTTTTTCTCTGTTTCAAAACGAGTCTACGTGCGAAACCTTTCATTTGAAAATGAGTTTTATTTACATGAAAAAGGAAAACAGATTTGCATAAGAAAGGTTTCGCACGTAGACTCGTTTTGAAACAGAGATCAGAGGAACTCGGAAATGGACTATTAGACTACTCGTTCTCGTTTTCTATGAGTTGAAATAGTCAACTCGACGCTACGCGCCTCGTTGACTATTGACTCATAGAAAACTCGAACTCGTAGTCTAATTGATTAAAACATTATTTTCTTTCTTGTTAACACATGAACAAATACATTCATGTGGAAATACGTTGAACAAAGAATGTTGATCGCACACCGCGAGGTTTGAGGCAAACGGAATCGAAAAGGTCCATTGAACAAAATTTTCGACATGGTCGCTCAAGCTAAGATGCGAATGAGTTTGAGAAGTAATGTTTAAAGTGCAAAGGAAATGAAATATTTCATTGCATTTTATATTATAGCTAGATTATTCAAAGAAATCATGTTATCATAAAGATATTTTTGTAAAATGATTGCTTTCTAAGATATTCAAGAAAAACATGTTGCAGAGTGTGACGTCACAAGGTTTGTAACTCGGTACAAAATACAAAATACAAAATACATTTCTAAATGTATTTTGACTTTTTTACGCTGGAGAAAGAAAAGAACATCAAACAACTTTTAGCTGAGTAAAAGCTCACATCTTATGCCTGCAAAAAAAGCTAAAATTGTTTTATTCTTTTCTTTTTCTAGTGTAAAAGTCACAATACATTTAGAGGATTTGAGTGAAACAAAGTACTTTACAAACCTTGTGACGTCACACTCTGCAACATGTTTTTCTTGAATATCTTAGAAAGCAATCATTTTACAAAAATATCTTTATGATAACATTATTTCTTTGAATAATCTATAATATAAAATGCAATAAAATATTTCATTTCGGTTGCACTTCAAAGGCCGGCAATGAGGACTGATATGACTGATTTTTAAAAATATATATTTTTTAGTATTTAGTATTTAGTATTCACATGTTTTTTTCAGTTTTTTTACCGATATGATGAATTGCATCACAGTAAGAAAACTAATCAGGTATCCTGATGAGAAATAATTATATCATGAAAAATAATTACATTGTGGAAAATATTAGAAATTTGAAAATAAATTTGAAAAGATCATTTACGAAATTTATCAGGATAGAAAAATAAAAAATAAAATCGAGTAACTGTTTAGTTAATGACCAGGATTAGTCCACGGACTTTGAACATAGATATTTCAAAGTACTTTTTCCTGGTTTCAAAGGATGTCACGTGGTACAAATAAAGAGCTCTGATTGGCTGTTTTCCTTATGAATTAATAATGAGTATTTGAAAAACCAAATACAAATTTTCACTAAATATTTTCGATTTCAGGATACACGATTGAAGGAGACGTGCGTATATAGTCAACCGTTTTTATTTTGACCGTAGCTGCAGACAAAAACGGTGCTTTGAAAGCCATTCAAATGCTTCGCGGTGACTGCTCGTTTCATTTTGCTACATAGCCGATGTCATAGAACCATGTTGGTTTTCTTACGTTTTTATGTGCTTAATTAGAAAGCCATTGAAATGTTTCTGACTTTCAGCACTTTAATGGTTTACTTAGAGCATGCGCGCTGAGCTACCATCTGGTATAATCAATAAAGTCCTGCTTAATTAAAATGCCATTGAAATGTTTCTGACTTTCGGCACTTTAATGGTTTACTTAGAGCATGCGCGCTGAGCTACCATCTGGTATAATCTATATAGTCCTGCTTAATTAAAATGCCATTGAAATGTTTCTGACTTTCAGCACTTTAATGGTTTACTTAGAGCATGCGCGCTGAGCTACCATCTGGTATAATCTATTATATAGTCCTGCTTAATTAAAATGCCATTGAAATGTTTCTGACTTTCAGCACTTTAATGGTTTACTTAGAGCATGCGCGCTGAGCTACCATCTGGTATAATCTATAAAGTCCTGCTTAATTAATATGCCATTGAAATGTTTCTGACTTTCGGCACTTTAATGGTTTACTTAGAGCATGCGCGCTGAGCTACCATCTGGTATAATCAATAAAGTCCTGCTTAATTAAAATGCCATTGAAATGTTTCTGACTTTCGGCACTTTAATGGTTTACTTAGAGCATGCGCGCTGAGCTACCATCTGGTATAATCTATATAGTCCTGCTTAATTAAAATGCCATTGAAATGTTTCTGACTTTCAGCACTTTAATGGTTTACTTAGAGCATGCGCGCTGAGCTACCATCTGGTATAATCTATTATATAGTCCTGCTTAATTAAAATGCCATTGAAATGTTTCTGACTTTCAGCACTTTAATGGTTTACTTAGAGCATGCGCGCTGAGCTACCATCTGGTATAATCTATAAAGTCCTGCTTAATTAATATGCCATTGAAATGTTTCTGACTTTCGGCACTTTAATGGTTTACTTAGAGCATGTGCGCTGAGCTACCATCTGGTATAATCTATATAGTCCTGCTTAATTAAAATGCCATTGAAATGTTTCTGACTTTCAGCACTTTAATGGTTTACTTAGAGCATGCGCGCTGAGCTACCATCTGGTATAATCAATAAAGTCCTGCTTAATTAAAATGCCATTGAAATGTTTCTGACTTTCGGCACTTTAATGGTTTACTTAGAGCATGCGCGCTGAGCTACCATCTGGTATAATCTATATAGTCCTCCTTAATTAAAATGCCATTGAAATGTTTCTGACTTTCAGCACTTTAATGGTTTACTTAGAGCATGCGCGCTGAGCTACCATCTGGTATAATCTATTATATAGTCCTGCTTAATTAAAATGCCATTGAAATGTTTCTGACTTTCAGCACTTTAATGGTTTACTTAGAGCATGCGCGCTGAGCTACCATCTGGTATAATCTATAAAGTCCTGCTTAATTAATATGCCATTGAAATGTTTCTGACTTTCGGCACTTTAATGGTTTACTTAGAGCATGCGCGCTGAGCTACCATCTGGTATAATCTATATAGTCCTGCTTAATTAAAATGCCATTGAAATGTTTCTGACTTTCAGCACTTTAATGGTTTACTTAGAGCATGCGCGCTGAGCTACCATCTGGTATAATCTATATAGTCCTGCTTAATTAAAATGCCATTGAAATGTTTCTGACTTTCAGCACTTTAATGGTTTACTTAGAGCATGCGCGCTGAGCTACCATCTGGTATAATCTATATAGTCCTGCTTAATTAAAATGCCATTGAAATGTTTCTGACTTTCTGCACTTTAATGGTTTACTTAGAGCATGCGCGCTGAGCTACCATCTGGTATAATCTATATAGTCCTGCTTAATTAAAATGCCATTGAAATGTTTCTGACTTTCGGCACTTTAATGGTTTACTTAGAGCATGCGCGCTGAGCTACCATCTGGTATAATCTATATAGTCCTGCTTAATTAAAATGCCATTGAAATGTTTCTGACTTTCAGCACTTTAATGGTTTACTTAGAGCATGCGCGCTGAGCTACCATCTGGTATAATCTATATAGTCCTGCTTAATTAAAATGCCATTGAAATGTTTCTGACTTTCTGCACTTTAATGGTTTACTTAGAGCATGCGCGCTGAGCTACCATCTGGTATAATCTATATAGTCCTGCTTAATTAAAATGCCATTGAAATGTTTCTGACTTTCGGCACTTTAATGGTTTACTTAGGGCATGCGCGCTGAGCTACCATCTGGTATAATCTATATAGTCCTGCTTAATTAAAATGCCATTGAAATGTTTCTGACTTTCGGCACTTTAATGGTTTACTTAGAGCATGCGCGCTGAGCTACCATCTGGTATAATCACAGGTAGCCCAAGCTCAGTATCAGTGGCGTAAATACAGTAAATGTATAGGCTTTCTTGTTCTGGTGTACTTGAATAAATAAATAAAAAATCGTTTGCCTTTATTCGACTCGTACTTGTTCCTTGTGTTGTCCTTTACCTCTAGGAATTTCTAGGCCATTCCGCTTGAAATTGAGAGAGTTACGGCGGTTTAAAAAAAAATCCCCTACCAGTAAGAAAATATAGAAGGTAGGTCACTCATGGTCGCCAGCGAACTCACATGGTCCCACTCAAATGCTCGTAAATCTCTCGAAACTAGACATAGCGCCAAATTTCTTTCGGTAAACTGTAGTCCAATACAAGTCCGATAAATCACACTGCCATTCCCTTCTCTTACTCATCGCTATCTGCATCCAAGAGCAAGGTTTTTGTGACTTTCATCAGCAACATGAACCTCTGTACCTTCAAGTCTGACACGGATTTTGAACGGCCGTACAAAAAATGCACACACCGGGGAGGGACAGACGTACATTTGACACTTGAATACAATTTCCGTACCCTCCCGTGAGGATTGCAACCATATCTTGTCAGAGATTATAACAAAATATTTTCTTCGAATTCGTGTTGATTTTCAATACCCCATTTGGAATTTGCTCCAAAGGCCTTTTCCTTGAAATCAGAAGCATTAATTTGACAGAAGAAATACTGTAATCTATGATAGAACGAAATTTTATTCAAGTGTCAACTTGATTAGATTCTTATATACTGCACGTTCGTATTTTGAACGAGCTTCACGCTCCTGGACGACACGTGTTGAAATAAACTATTGTATTGTATTGTACCTCTGTCCCTCCCCGGTGTGTGCATTTTTTGTACGGCCGTTCAAAATCCGTGTCAGACTTGAAGGTACAGAGGTTCATGTTGCTGATGAAAGTCACAAAAACCTTGCTCTTGGATGCAGATAGCGATGATTAAGAGAAGGGAATGGTAGTGTGATTTATCGGACTTGTATTGGACTACAGTTTACCGAAAGAAATTTGGCGCTATGTCTAGTTTCGAGAGATTTACGAGCATTTGAGTGGGACCATGTGAGTTCGCTGGCGACCATGAGTGACCTACCTTCTATATTTTCTTACTGGTAGGGAATTTTTTTTTAAACCGCCGTAACTCTCTCAATTTCAAGCGGAATGGCCTAGAAATTCCTACAGAGGTAAAGGACAACACAAGGAACAAGTACGAGTCGAATAAAGGCAAACGATTTTTTATTTATTTATTCAAGTACACCAGAACAAGAAAGCCTATACATTTACTGTATTTACGCCACTGATACTGAGCTTGGGCTACCTGTGGTATAATCTATATAGTCCTGCTTAATTAAAATGCCATTGAAATGTTTCTGACTTTCGGCACTTTAATGGTTTACTTAGAGCATGCGCGCTGAGCTACCATCTGGTATAATCTATATAGTCCTGCTTAATTAAAATGCCATTGAAATGTTTCTGACTTTCAGCACTTTAATGGTTTACTTAGAGCATGCGCGCTGAGCTACCATCTGGTATAATCAATAAAGTCCTGCTTAATTAAAATGCCATTGAAATGTTTCTGACTTTCGGCACTTTAATGGTTTACTTAGAGCATGCGCGCTGAGCTACCATCTGGTATAATCTATATAGTCCTGCTTAATTAAAATGCCATTGAAATGTTTCTGACTTTCAGCACTTTAATGGTTTACTTAGAGCATGCGCGCTGAGCTACCATCTGGTATAATCTATATAGTCCTGCTTAATTAAAATGCCATTGAAATGTTTCTGACTTTCAGCACTTTAATGGTTTACTTAGAGCATGCGCGCTGAGCTACCATCTGGTATAATCTATTATATAGTCCTGCTTAATTAAAATGCCATTGAAATGTTTCTGACTTTCAGCACTTTAATGGTTTACTTAGAGCATGCGCGCTGAGCTACCATCTGGTATAATCTATAAAGTCCTGCTTAATTAATATGCCATTGAAATGTTTCTGACTTTCGGCACTTTAATGGTTTACTTAGAGCATGCGCGCTGAGCTACCATCTGGTATAATCTATATAGTCCTGCTTAATTAAAATGCCATTGAAATGTTTCTGACTTTCAGCACTTTAATGGTTTACTTAGAGCATGCGCGCTGAGCTACCATCTGGTATAATCTATATAGTCCTGCTTAATTAAAATGCCATTGAAATGTTTCTGACTTTCTGCACTTTAATGGTTTACTTAGAGCATGCGCGCTGAGCTACCATCTGGTATAATCTATATAGTCCTGCTTAATTAAAATGCCATTGAAATGTTTCTGACTTTCGGCACTTTAATGGTTTACTTAGGGCATGCGCGCTGAGCTACCATCTGGTATAATCTACATAGTCCTGCTTAATTAAAATGCCATTGAAATGTTTCTGACTTTCGGCACTTTAATGGTTTACTTAGAGCATGCGCGCTGAGCTACCATCTGGTATAATCTATATAGTCCTGCTTAATTAAAATGCCATTGAAATGTTTCTGACTTTCAGCACTTTAATGGTTTACTTAGAGCATGCGCGCTGAGCTACCATCTGGTATAATCTATATAGTCCTGCTTAATTAAAATGCCATTGAAATGTTTCTGACTTTCAGCACTTTAATGGTTTACTTAGAGCATGCGCGCTGAGCTACCATCTGGTATAATCTATATAGTCCTGCTTAATTAAAATGCCATTGAAATGTTTCTGACTTTCGGCACTTTAATGGTTTACTTAGAGCATGCGCGCTGAGCTACCATCTGGTATAATCTATATAGTCCTGCTTAATTAAAATGCCATTGAAATGTTTCTGACTTTCAGCACTTTAATGGTTTACTTAGAGCATGCGCGCTGAGCTACCATCTGGTATAATCTATATAGTCCTGCTTAATTAAAATGCCATTGAAATGTTTCTGACTTTCAGCACTTTAATGGTTTACTTAGAGCATGCGCGCTGAGCTACCATCTGGTATAATCTATTATATAGTCCTGCTTAATTAAAATGCCATTGAAATGTTTCTGACTTTCAGCACTTTAATGGTTTACTTAGAGCATGCGCGCTGAGCTACCATCTGGTATAATCTATATAGTCCTGCTTAATTAAAATGCCATTGAAATGTTTCTGACTTTCAGCACTTTAATGGTTTACTTAGGGCATGCGCGCTGAGCTACCATCTGGTATAATCTATATAGTCCTGCTTAATTAAAATGCCATTGAAATGTTTCTGACTTTCGGCACTTTAATGGTTTACTTAGAGCATGCGCGCTGAGCTACCATCTGGTATAATCTATATAGTCCTGCTTAATTAAAATGCCATTGAAATGTTTCTGACTTTCAGCACTTTAATGGTTTACTTAGAGCATGCGCGCTGAGCTACCATCTGGTATAATCTATATAGTCCTGCTTAATTAAAATGCCATTGAAATGTTTCTGACTTTCAGCACTTTAATGGTTTACTTAGGGCATGCGCGCTGAGCTACCATCTGGTATAATCTATATAGTCCTGCTTAATTAAAATGCCATTGAAATGTTTCTGACTTTCGGCACTTTAATGGTTTACTTAGAGCATGCGCGCTGAGCTACCATCTGGTATAATCTATATAGTCCTGCTTAATTAAAATGCCATTGAAATGTTTCTGACTTTCAGCACTTTAATGGTTTACTTAGAGCATGCGCGCTGAGCTACCATCTGGTATAATCTATATAGTCCTGCTTAATTAAAATGCCATTGAAATGTTTCTGACTTTCAGCACTTTAATGGTTTACTTAGAGTATGCGCGCTGAGCTACCATCTGGTATAATCTATTATATAGTCCTGCTTAATTAAAATGCCATTGAAATGTTTCTGACTTTCAGCACTTTAATGGTTTACTTAGAGCATGCGCGCTGAGCTACCATCTGGTATAATCTATAAAGTCCTGCTTAATTAATATGCCATTGAAATGTTTCTGACTTTCGGCACTTTAATGGTTTACTTAGAGCATGCGCGCTGAGCTACCATCTGGTATAATCTATATAGTCCTGCTTAATTAAAATGCCATTGAAATGTTTCTGACTTTCAGCACTTTAATGGTTTACTTAGAGCATGCGCGCTGAGCTACCATCTGGTATAATCTATATAGTCCTGCTTAATTAAAATGCCATTGAAATGTTTCTGACTTTCGGCACTTTAATGGTTTACTTAGAGCATGCGCGCTGAGCTACCATCTGGTATAATCTATATAGTCCTGCTTAATTAAAATGCCATTGAAATGTTTCTGACTTTCAGCACTTTAATGGTTTACTTAGAGCATGCGCGCTGAGCTACCATCTGGTATAATCTATATAGTCCTGCTTAATTAAAATGCCATTGAAATGTTTCTGACTTTCAGCACTTTAATGGTTTACTTAGAGCATGCGCGCTGAGCTACCATCTGGTATAATCTATTATATAGTCCTGCTTAATTAAAATGCCATTGAAATGTTTCTGACTTTCAGCACTTTTAATGGTTTACTTAGAGCATGCGCGCTGAGCTACCATCTGGTATAATCTATAAAGTCCTGCTTAATTAATATGCCATTGAAATGTTTCTGACTTTCGGCACTTTAATGGTTTACTTAGAGCATGCGCGCTGAGCTACCATCTGGTATAATCTATATAGTCCTGCTTAATTAAAATGCCATTGAAATGTTTCTGACTTTCAGCACTTTAATGGTTTACTTAGAGCATGCGCGCTGAGCTACCATCTGGTATAATCTATATAGTCCTGCTTAATTAAAATGCCATTGAAATGTTTCTGACTTTCGGCACTTTAATGGTTTACTTAGAGCATGCGCGCTGAGCTACCATCTGGTATAATCTATATAGTCCTGCTTAATTAAAATGCCATTGAAATGTTTCTGACTTTCAGCACTTTAATGGTTTACTTAGAGCATGCGCGCTGAGCTACCATCTGGTATAATCTATATAGTCCTGCTTAATTAAAATGCCATTGAAATGTTTCTGACTTTCAGCACTTTAATGGTTTACTTAGAGCATGCGCGCTGAGCTACCATCTGGTATAATCTATATATAGTCCTGCTTAATTAAAATGCCATTGAAATGTTTCTGACTTTCAGCACTTTAATGGTTTACTTAGAGCATGCGCGCTGAGCTACCATCTGGTATAATCTATATAGTCCTGCTTAATTAAAATGCCATTGAAATGTTTCTGACTTTCAGCACTTTAATGGTTTACTTAGGGCATGCGCGCTGAGCTACCATCTGGTATAATCTATATAGTCCTGCTTAATTAAAATGCCATTGAAATGTTTCTGACTTTCGGCACTTTAATGGTTTACTTAGAGCATGCGCGCTGAGCTACCATCTGGTATAATCTATATAGTCCTGCTTAATTAAAATGCCATTGAAATGTTTCTGACTTTCAGCACTTTAATGGTTTACTTAGAGCATGCGCGCTGAGCTACCATCTGGTATAATCTATATAGTCCTGCTTAATTAAAATGCCATTGAAATGTTTCTGACTTTCAGCACTTTAATGGTTTACTTAGAGCATGCGCGCTGAGCTACCATCTGGTATAATCTATATAGTCCTGCTTAATTAAAATGCCATTGAAATGTTTCTGACTTTCAGCACTTTAATGGTTTAGTTAGGGCATGCGCGCTGAGCTACCATCTGGTATAATCTATATAGTCCTGCTTAATTAAAATGCCATTGAAATGTTTCTGACTTTCGGCACTTTAATGGTTTACTTAGAGCATGCGCGCTGAGCTACCATCTGGTATAATCTATATAGTCCTGCTTAATTAAAATGCCATTGAAATGTTTCTGACTTTCAGCACTTTAATGGTTTACTTAGAGCATGCGCGCTGAGCTACCATCTGGTATAATCTATATAGTCCTGCTTAATTAAAATGCCATTGAAATGTTTCTGACTTTCAGCACTTTAATGGTTTACTTAGAGTATGCGCGCTGAGCTACCATCTGGTATAATCTATATTATATAGTCCTGCTTAATTAAAATGCCATTGAAATGTTTCTGACTTTCAGCACTTTAATGGTTTACTTAGAGTATGCGCGCTGAGCTACCATCTGGTATAATCTATATATATAGTCCTGCTTAATTAAAATGCCATTGAAATGTTTCTGACTTTCAGCACTTTAATGGTTTACTTAGAGCATGCGCGCTGAGCTACCATCTGGTATAATCTATATAGTCCTGCTTAATTAATATGTCCTGCTTAACTTAACTTAGCATGCGCGCTGATTGAAATGTTTCTGCCACTTTCGGCACTTTAATGGTTTACTTAGAGCATGCGCGCTGAGCTACCATCTGGTATAATCTATATAGTCCTGCTTAATTAAAATGCCATTGAAATGTTTCTGACTTTCAGCACTTTAATGGTTTACTTAGAGCATGCGCGCTGAGCTACCATCTGGTATAATCTATATAGTCCTGCTTAATTAAAATGCCATTGAAATGTTTCTGACTTTCAGCACTTTAATGGTTTACTTAGAGCATGCGCGCTGAGCTACCATCTGGTATAATAATCTATATATAGTCCTGCTTAATTAAAATGCCATTGAAATGTTTCTGACTTTCAGCACTTTAATGGTTTACTTAGAGCATGCGCGCTGAGCTACCATCTGGTATAATCTATATATATAGTCCTGCTTAATTAAAATGCCATTGAAATGTGTTTCTGACTTTCAGCACTTTAATGGTTTACTTAGAGCATGCGCGCTGAGCTACCATCTGGTATAATCTATATATAGTCCTGCTTAATTAAAATGCCATTGAAATGTTTCTGACTTTCAGCACTTTAATGGTTTACTTAGAGCATGCGCGCTGAGCTACCATCTGGTATAATCTATATAGTCCTGCTTAATTAAAATGCCATTGAAATGTTTCTGACTTTCAGCACTTTAATGGTTTACTTAGAGCATGCGCGCTGAGCTACCATCTGGTATAATCTATATAGTCCTGCTTAATTAAAATGCCATTGAAATGTTTCTGACTTTCAGCACTTTAATGGTTTACTTAGAGCATGCGCGCTGAGCTACCATCTGGTATAATCTATATAGTCCTGCTTAATTAAAATGCCATTGAAATGTTTCTGATTTCAGCACTTTAATGGTTTACTTAGAGCATGCCGCTGAGCTACCATCTGGTATAATCTATATTGCTTAATTAAAAATGCCATTGAAATGTTTCTGACTTTCAGCACTTTAATGGTTTACTTAGAGCATGCGCGCTGAGCTACCATCTGGTATAATCTATATAGTCCTGCTTAATTAAAATGCCATTGAAATGTTTCTGACTTTCAGCACTTTAATGGTTTACTTAGAGCATGCGCGCTGAGCTACCATCTGGTATAATCTATATAGTCCTGCTTAATTAAAATGCCATTGAAATGTTTCTGACTTTCGGCACTTTAATGGTTTACTTAGAGCATGCGCGCTGAGCTACCATCTGGTATAATCTATATAGTCCTGCTTAATTAAAATGCCATTGAAATGTTTCTGACTTTCAGCACTTTAATGGTTTACTTAGAGCATGCGCGCTGAGCTACCATCTGGTATAATCTATATAGTCCTGCTTAATTAAAATGCCATTGAAATGTTTCTGACTTTCGGCACTTTAATGGTTTACTTAGAGCATGCGCGCTGAGCTACCATCTGGTATAATCTATATAGTCCTGCTTAATTAAAATGCCATTGAAATGTTTCTGACTTTCAGCACTTTAATGGTTTACTTAGAGCATGCGCGCTGAGCTACCATCTGGTATAATCTATATAGTCCTGCTTAATTAAAATGCCATTGAAATGTTTCTGACTTTCAGCACTTTAATGGTTTACTTAGAGCATGCGCGCTGAGCTACCATCTGGTATAATCTATATATAGTCCTGCTTAATTAAAATGCCATTGAAATGTTTCTGACTTTCAGCACTTTAATGGTTTACTTAGAGCATGCGCGCTGAGCTACCATCTGGTATAATCTATATAGTCCTGCTTAATTAAAATGCCATTGAAATGTTTCTGACTTTCAGCACTTTAATGGTTTACTTAGAGCATGCGCGCTGAGCTACCATCTGGTATAATCTATATAGTCCTGCTTAATTAAAATGCCATTGAAATGTTTCTGACTTTCAGCACTTTAATGGTTTACTTAGAGCATGCGCGCTGAGCTACCATCTGGTATAATCTATATAGTCCTGCTTAATTAAAATGCCATTGAAATGTTTCTGACTTTCAGCACTTTAATGGTTTACTTAGAGCATGCGCGCTGAGCTACCATCTGGTATAATCTATATAGTCCTGCTTAATTAAAATGCCATTGAAATGTTTCTGACTTTCAGCACTTTAATGGTTTACTTAGAGCATGCGCGCTGAGCTACCATCTGGTATAATCTATATAGTCCTGCTTAATTAAAATGCCATTGAAATGTTTCTGACTTTCAGCACTTTAATGGTTTACTTAGAGCATGCGCGCTGAGCTACCATCTGGTATAATCTATATATAGTCCTGCTTAATTAAAATGCCATTGAAATGTTTCTGACTTTCAGCACTTTAATGGTTTACTTAGAGCATGCGCGCTGAGCTACCATCTGGTATAATCTATATAGTCCTGCTTAATTAAAATGCCATTGAAATGTTTCTGACTTTCAGCACTTTAATGGTTTACTTAGAGCATGCGCGCTGAGCTACCATCTGGTATAATCTATATAGTCCTGCTTAATTAAAATGCCATTGAAATGTTTCTGACTTTCAGCACTTTAATGGTTTACTTAGAGCATGCGCGCTGAGCTACCATCTGGTATAATCTATATAGTCCTGCTTAATTAAAATGCCATTGAAATGTTTCTGACTTTCAGCACTTTAATGGTTTACTTAGAGCATGCGCGCTGAGCTACCATCTGGTATAATCTATATAGTCCTGCTTAATTAAAATGCCATTGAAATGTTTCTGACTTTCAGCACTTTAATGGTTTACTTAGAGCATGCGCGCTGAGCTACCATCTGGTATAATCTATATAGTCCTGCTTAATTAAAATGCCATTGAAATGTTTCTGACTTTCAGCACTTTAATGGTTTACTTAGAGCATGCGCGCTGAGCTACCATCTGGTATAATCTATATAGTCCTGCTTAATTAAAATGCCATTGAAATGTTTCTGACTTTCAGCACTTTAATGGTTTACTTAGAGCATGCGCGCTGAGCTACCATCTGGTATAATCTATATAGTCCTGCTTAATTAAAATGCCATTGAAATGTTTCTGACTTTCAGCACTTTAATGGTTTACTTAGAGCATGCGCGCTGAGCTACCATCTGGTATAATCTATATAGTCCTGCTTAATTAAAATGCCATTGAAATGTTTCTGACTTTCAGCACTTTAATGGTTTACTTAGAGCATGCGCGCTGAGCTACCATCTGGTATAATCTATATATAGTCCTGCTTAATTAAAATGCCATTGAAATGTTTCTGACTTTCAGCACTTTAATGGTTTACTTAGAGCATGCGCGCTGAGCTACCATCTGGTATAATCTATATAGTCCTGCTTAATTAAAATGCCATTGAAATGTTTCTGACTTTCAGCACTTTAATGGTTTACTTAGAGCATGCGCGCTGAGCTACCATCTGGTATAATCTATATAGTCCTGCTTAATTAAAATGCCATTGAAATGTTTCTGACTTTCAGCACTTTAATGGTTTACTTAGAGCATGCGCGCTGAGCTACCATCTGGTATAATCTATATATAGTCCTGCTTAATTAAAATGCCATTGAAATGTTTCTGACTTTCAGCACTTTAATGGTTTACTTAGAGCATGCGCGCTGAGCTACCATCTGGTATAATCTATATAGTCCTGCTTAATTAAAATGCCATTGAAATGTTTCTGACTTTCAGCACTTTAATGGTTTACTTAGAGCATGCGCGCTGAGCTACCATCTGGTATAATCTATATAGTCCTGCTTAATTAAAATGCCATTGAAATGTTTCTGACTTTCAGCACTTTAATGGTTTACTTAGAGCATGCGCGCTGAGCTACCATCTGGTATAATCTATATAGTCCTGCTTAATTAAAATGCCATTGAAATGTTTCTGACTTTCAGCACTTTAATGGTTTACTTAGAGCATGCGCGCTGAGCTACCATCTGGTATAATCTATATAGTCCTGCTTAATTAAAATGCCATTGAATGTGTTTCTGACTTTCAGCACTTTAATGGTTTACTTAGAGCATGCGCGCTGAGCTACCATCTGGTATAATCTATATAGTCCTGCTTAATTAAAATGCCATTGAAATGTTTCTGACTTTCAGCACTTTAATGGTTTACTTAGAGCATGCGCGCTGAGCTACCATCTGGTATAATCTATATATAGTCCTGCTTAATTAAAATGCCATTGAAATGTTTCTGACTTTCGGCACTTTAATGGTTTACTTAGAGCATGCGCGCTGAGCTACCATCTGGTATAATCTATATATAGTCCTGCTTAATTAAAATGCCATTGAAATGTTTCTGACTTTCAGCACTTTAATGGTTTACTTAGAGCATGCGCGCTGAGCTACCATCTGGTATAATCTATATAGTCCTGCTTAATTAAAATGCCATTGAAATGTTTCTGACTTTCAGCACTTTAATGGTTTACTTAGAGCATGCGCGCTGAGCTACCATCTGGTATAATCTATATATAGTCCTGCTTAATTAAAATGCCATTGAAATGTTTCTGACTTTCAGCACTTTAATGGTTTACTTAGAGCATGCGCGCTGAGCTACCATCTGGTATAATCTATATAGTCCTGCTTAATTAAAATGCCATTGAAATGTTTCTGACTTTCAGCACTTTAATGGTTTACTTAGAGCATGCGCGCTGAGCTACCATCTGGTATAATCTATATAGTCCTGCTTAATTAAAATGCCATTGAAATGTTTCTGACTTTCGGCACTTTAATGGTTTACTTAGAGCATGCGCGCTGAGCTACCATCTGGTATAATCTATATATAGTCCTGCTTAATTAAAATGCCATTGAAATGTTTCTGACTTTCAGCACTTTAATGGTTTACTTAGAGCATGCGCGCTGAGCTACCATCTGGTATAATCTATATATAGTCCTGCTTAATTAAAATGCCATTGAAATGTTTCTGACTTTCAGCACTTTAATGGTTTACTTAGAGCATGCGCGCTGAGCTACCATCTGGTATAATCTATATAGTCCTGCTTAATTAAAATGCCATTGAAATGTTTCTGACTTTCAGCACTTTAATGGTTTACTTAGAGCATGCGCGCTGAGCTACCATCTGGTATAATCTATATAGTCCTGCTTAATTAAAATGCCATTGAAATGTTTCTGACTTTCAGCACTTTAATGGTTTACTTAGAGCATGCGCGCTGAGCTACCATCTGGTATAATCTATATATAGTCCTGCTTAATTAAAATGCCATTGAAATGTTTCTGACTTTCAGCACTTTAATGGTTTACTTAGAGCATGCGCGCGCTGAGCTACCATCTGGTATAATCTATATAGTCCTGCTTAATTAAAATGCCATTGA
This sequence comes from Actinostola sp. cb2023, assembly GCA_033675265.1. Classification (NCBI taxonomy): domain Eukaryota; kingdom Metazoa; phylum Cnidaria; class Anthozoa; order Actiniaria; family Actinostolidae; genus Actinostola; species Actinostola sp. cb2023. The sequence continues at coordinate 170,744 of JAUJYZ010000744.1, read as the reverse complement.
AATGTTTCTGACTTTCAGCACTTTAATGGTTTACTTAGAGCATGCGCGCTGAGCTACCATCTGGTATAATCTATATAGTCCTGCTTAATTAAAATGCCATTGAAATGTTTCTGACTTTCAGCACTTTAATGGTTTACTTAGAGCATGCGCGCTGAGCTACCATCTGGTATAATCTATATAGTCCTGCTTAATTAAAATGCCATTGAAATGTTTCTGACTTTCAGCACTTTAATGGTTTACTTAGAGCATGCGCGCTGAGCTACCATCTGGTATAATCTATATAGTCCTGCTTAATTAAAATGCCATTGAAATGTTTCTGACTTTCAGCACTTTAATGGTTTACTTAGAGCATGCGCGCTGAGCTACCATCTGGTATAATCTATATAGTCCTGCTTAATTAAAATGCCATTGAAATGTTTCTGACTTTCAGCACTTTAATGGTTTACTTAGAGCATGCGCGCTGAGCTACCATCTGGTATAATCTATATAGTCCTGCTTAATTAAAATGCCATTGAAATGTTTCTGACTTTCAGCACTTTAATGGTTTACTTAGAGCATGCGCGCTGAGCTACCATCTGGTATAATCTATTATATAGTCCTGCTTAATTAAAATGCCATTGAAATGTTTCTGACCTTTCGGCACTTTAATGGTTTACTTAGAGCATGCGCGCTGAGCTACCATCTGGTATAATCTATATAGTCCTGCTTAATTAAAATGCCATTGAAATGTTTCTGACTTTCAGCACTTTAATGGTTTACTTAGAGCATGCGCGCTGAGCTACCATCTGGTATAATCTATATAGTCCTGCTTAATTAAAATGCCATTGAAATGTTTCTGACTTTCAGCACTTTAATGGTTTACTTAGAGCATGCGCGCTGAGCTACCATCTGGTATAATCTATTATATAGTCCTGCTTAATTAAAATGCCATTGAAATGTTTCTGACTTTCAGCACTTTAATGGTTTACTTAGAGTATGCGCGCTGAGCTACCATCTGGTATAATCTATTATATAGTCCTGCTTAATTAAAATGCCATTGAAATGTTTCTGACTTTCAGCACTTTAATGGTTTACTTAGAGCATGCGCGCTGAGCTACCATCTGGTATAATCTATATAGTCCTGCTTAATTAAAATGCCATTGAAATGTTTCTGACTTTCGGCACTTTAATGGTTTACTTAGAGCATGCGCGCTGAGCTACCATCTGGTATAATCTATATAGTCCTGCTTAATTAAAATGCCATTGAAATGTTTCTGACTTTCAGCACTTTAATGGTTTACTTAGAGTATGCGCGCTGAGCTACCATCTGGTATAATCTATTATATAGTCCTGCTTAATTAAAATGCCATTGAAATGTTTCTGACTTTCAGCACTTTAATGGTTTACTTAGAGCATGCGCGCTGAGCTACCATCTGGTATAATCTATAAAGTCCTGCTTAATTAATATGCCATTGAAATGTTTCTGACTTTCGGCACTTTAATGGTTTACTTAGAGCATGCGCGCTGAGCTACCATCTGGTATAATCTATATAGTCCTGCTTAATTAAAATGCCATTGAAATGTTTCTGACTTTCAGCACTTTAATGGTTTACTTAGAGCATGCGCGCTGAGCTACCATCTGGTATAATCTATATAGTCCTGCTTAATTAAAATGCCATTGAAATGTTTCTGACTTTCGGCACTTTAATGGTTTACTTAGAGCATGCGCGCTGAGCTACCATCTGGTATAATCTATATAGTCCTGCTTAATTAAAATGCCATTGAAATGTTTCTGACTTTCAGCACTTTAATGGTTTACTTAGAGCATGCGCGCTGAGCTACCATCTGGTATAATCTATATAGTCCTGCTTAATTAAAATGCCATTGAAATGTTTCTGACTTTCAGCACTTTAATGGTTTACTTAGAGCATGCGCGCTGAGCTACCATCTGGTATAATCTATTATATAGTCCTGCTTAATTAAAATGCCATTGAAATGTTTCTGACTTTCAGCACTTTAATGGTTTACTTAGAGCATGCGCGCTGAGCTACCATCTGGTATAATCTATATAGTCCTGCTTAATTAAAATGCCATTGAAATGTTTCTGACTTTCAGCACTTTAATGGTTTACTTAGGGCATGCGCGCTGAGCTACCATCTGGTATAATCTATATAGTCCTGCTTAATTAAAATGCCATTGAAATGTTTCTGACTTTCGGCACTTTAATGGTTTACTTAGAGCATGCGCGCTGAGCTACCATCTGGTATAATCTATATAGTCCTGCTTAATTAAAATGCCATTGAAATGTTTCTGACTTTCAGCACTTTAATGGTTTACTTAGAGCATGCGCGCTGAGCTACCATCTGGTATAATCTATATATATAGTCCTGCTTAATTAAAATGCCATTGAAATGTTTCTGACTTTCAGCACTTTAATGGTTTACTTAGAGCATGCGCGCTGAGCTACCATCTGGTATAATCTATAAAGTCCTGCTTAATTAATATGCCATTGAAATGTTTCTGACTTTCGGCACTTTAATGGTTTACTTAGAGCATGCGCGCTGAGCTACCATCTGGTATAATCTATATAGTCCTGCTTAATTAAAATGCCATTGAAATGTTTCTGACTTTCAGCACTTTAATGGTTTACTTAGAGCATGCGCGCTGAGCTACCATCTGGTATAATCTATATAGTCCTGCTTAATTAAAATGCCATTGAAATGTTTCTGACTTTCGGCACTTTAATGGTTTACTTAGAGCATGCGCGCTGAGCTACCATCTGGTATAATCTATATAGTCCTGCTTAATTAAAATGCCATTGAAATGTTTCTGACTTTCAGCACTTTAATGGTTTACTTAGAGCATGCGCGCTGAGCTACCATCTGGTATAATCTATATAGTCCTGCTTAATTAAAATGCCATTGAAATGTTTCTGACTTTCAGCACTTTAATGGTTTACTTAGAGCATGCGCGCTGAGCTACCATCTGGTATAATCTATTATATAGTCCTGCTTAATTAAAATGCCATTGAAATGTTTCTGACTTTCAGCACTTTAATGGTTTACTTAGAGCATGCGCGCTGAGCTACCATCTGGTATAATCTATATAGTCCTGCTTAATTAAAATGCCATTGAAATGTTTCTGACTTTCAGCACTTTAATGGTTTACTTAGGGCATGCGCGCTGAGCTACCATCTGGTATAATCTATATAGTCCTGCTTAATTAAAATGCCATTGAAATGTTTCTGACTTTCGGCACTTTAATGGTTTACTTAGAGCATGCGCGCTGAGCTACCATCTGGTATAATCTATATAGTCCTGCTTATTAAAATGCCATTGAAATGTTTCTGACTTTCAGCACTTTAATGGTTTACTTAGAGCATGCGCGCTGAGCTACCATCTGGTATAATCTATATAGTCCTGCTTAATTAAAATGCCATTGAAATGTTTCTGACTTTCAGCACTTTAATGGTTTACTTAGAGCATGCGCGCTGAGCTACCATCTGGTATAATCTATATAGTCCTGCTTAATTAAAATGCCATTGAAATGTTTCTGACTTTCAGCACTTTAATGGTTTACTTAGGGCATGCGCGCTGAGCTACCATCTGGTATAATCTATATAGTCCTGCTTAATTAAAATGCCATTGAAATGTTTCTGACTTTCGGCACTTTAATGGTTTACTTAGAGCATGCGCGCTGAGCTACCATCTGGTATAATCTATATAGTCCTGCTTAATTAAAATGCCATTGAAATGTTTCTGACTTTCAGCACTTTAATGGTTTACTTAGAGCATGCGCGCTGAGCTACCATCTGGTATAATCTATATAGTCCTGCTTAATTAAAATGCCATTGAAATGTTTCTGACTTTCAGCACTTTAATGGTTTACTTAGAGTATGCGCGCTGAGCTACCATCTGGTATAATCTATTATATAGTCCTGCTTAATTAAAATGCCATTGAAATGTTTCTGACTTTCAGCACTTTAATGGTTTACTTAGAGCATGCGCGCTGAGCTACCATCTGGTATAATCTATAAAGTCCTGCTTAATTAATATGCCATTGAAATGTTTCTGACTTTCGGCACTTTAATGGTTTACTTAGAGCATGCGCGCTGAGCTACCATCTGGTATAATCTATATAGTCCTGCTTAATTAAAATGCCATTGAAATGTTTCTGACTTTCAGCACTTTAATGGTTTACTTAGAGCATGCGCGCTGAGCTACCATCTGGTATAATCTATATAGTCCTGCTTAATTAAAATGCCATTGAAATGTTTCTGACTTTCTGCACTTTAATGGTTTACTTAGAGCATGCGCGCTGAGCTACCATCTGGTATAATCTATATAGTCCTGCTTAATTAAAATGCCATTGAAATGTTTCTGACTTTCGGCACTTTAATGGTTTACTTAGGGCATGCGCGCTGAGCTACCATCTGGTATAATCTATATAGTCCTGCTTAATTAAAATGCCATTGAAATGTTTCTGACTTTCGGCACTTTAATGGTTTACTTAGAGCATGCGCGCTGAGCTACCATCTGGTATAATCTATATAGTCCTGCTTAATTAAAATGCCATTGAAATGTTTCTGACTTTCAGCACTTTAATGGTTTACTTAGAGCATGCGCTGAGCTACCATCTGGTATAATCTATATAGTCCTGCTTAATTAAAATGCCATTGAAATGTTTCTGACTTTCAGCACTTTAATGGTTTACTTAGAGCATGCGCGCTGAGCTACCATCTGGTATAATCTATTATATAGTCCTGCTTAATTAAAATGCCATTGAAATGTTTCTGACTTTCAGCACTTTAATGGTTTACTTAGAGCATGCGCGCTGAGCTACCATCTGGTATAATCTATATAGTCCTGCTTAATTAAAATGCCATTGAAATGTTTCTGACTTTCAGCACTTTAATGGTTTACTTAGGGCATGCGCGCTGAGCTACCATCTGGTATAATCTATATAGTCCTGCTTAATTAAAATGCCATTGAAATGTTTCTGACTTTCGGCACTTTAATGGTTTACTTAGAGCATGCGCGCTGAGCTACCATCTGGTATAATCTATATAGTCCTGCTTAATTAAAATGCCATTGAAATGTTTCTGACTTTCAGCACTTTAATGGTTTACTTAGAGCATGCGCGCTGAGCTACCATCTGGTATAATCTATATAGTCCTGCTTAATTAAAATGCCATTGAAATGTTTCTGACTTTCAGCACTTTAATGGTTTACTTAGAGCATGCGCGCTGAGCTACCATCTGGTATAATCTATATAGTCCTGCTTAATTAAAATACCATTGAAATGTTTCTGACTTTCAGCACTTTAATGGTTTACTTAGGGCATGCGCGCTGAGCTACCATCTGGTATAATCTATATAGTCCTGCTTAATTAAAATGCCATTGAAATGTTTCTGACTTTCGCACTTTAATGGTTTACTTAGAGCATGCGCGCTGAGCTACCATCTGGTATAATCTATATAGTCCTGCTTAATTAAAATGCCATTGAAATGTTTCTGACTTTCAGCACTTTAATGGTTTACTTAGAGCATGCGCGCTGAGCTACCATCTGGTATAATCTATATAGTCCTGCTTAATTAAAATGCCATTGAAATGTTTCTGACTTTCAGCACTTTAATGGTTTACTTAGAGCATGCGCGCTGAGCTACCATCTGGTATAATCTATATAGTCCTGCTTAATTAAAATGCCATTGAAATGTTTCTGACTTTCGGCACTTTAATGGTTTACTTAGAGCATGCGCGCTGAGCTACCATCTGGTATAATCTATTATATAGTCCTGCTTAATTAAAATGCCATTGAAATGTTTCTGACTTTCAGCACTTTAATGGTTTACTTAGAGCATGCGCGCTGAGCTACCATCTGGTATAATCTATTATATAGTCCTGCTTAATTAAAATGCCATTGAAATGTTTCTGACTTTCAGCACTTTAATGGTTTACTTAGAGCATGCGCGCTGAGCTACCATCTGGTATAATCTATATAGTCCTGCTTAATTAAAATGCCATTGAAATGTTTCTGACTTTCGGCACTTTAATGGTTTACTTAGAGCATGCGCGCTGAGCTATCATCTGGTATAGTCTATATAGTCCTGCTTAATTAAAATGCCATTGAAATGTTTCTGACTTTCGGCACTTTAATGGTTTACTTAGAGCATGCGCTGAGCTACCATCTGGTATAGTCTATATAGTCCTGCTTAATTAAAATGCCATTGAAATGTTTCCCATTTTCGGCACTTTAATGGTTTACTTAGAGCATGCGTAGAGCTACTTTCTAGTACAGTCTAGTCTTCAAGATAAGCCATAAATAGATTTTCCAGCATAAAAGTCAAGTCGTCAAACTTTGGGCGTTGATTTGGGTCGGCCAGCCAACAGTCTTTCATGATGGCATATCTGAATAAAAAAATGAATGTTTGCCTTGGGATTCCTGTGTCGGAGAGTATTTTCCCGTTCCTGGTATTTTCTCAATCTCCTTATTTACACCACAGGGTTCCCACAGTAAGGACAGTAAAATAATCTGCACGGGTGAAGGTAGAGAAATGTAGCTTTTAAACATGTGATCAAGGAATAATAAAAACAAAGGCATTACAATTACTTTGAAGCTGATATTAGTAAATAACTTTGTTTCTTAAAAATGATTCATCGAGTGAAAACGCCTGAGAGGGGTGGGGTTGGGGTGTAGGGAGTTTAAGATTTGCAAAATCTACGACGGCGACGTCAACCTTAAGTAACTTCCGTTCAGGGTTTTATACATTAGAGATTTAGTCCAAGTCTAAGCCTGTGAGGTTACTTCATCCACAGGGAATACCAACTATGCGAAGGTATGATTTTGGGGATGGATGGTGTACTGATGTACAAACTCGATTGCACTGGAGAAAATGCACGCACTTCAAACCTTGGAAATTCAGTGGAATTTCCAGTTTTGTACGTTTTCAAGTTTCCAGTGAAATTCCAAGGTTTGAAGACCGCACGTTTTTGTCAGTGTTGTGTGCATACTTACGTCTTGTCAATGCAATAAGCAGGTTGTGGTAACCTTACGCCAGCCTTGAGGCACTTGAGAAGCTCAGTGAAAGCTAGTCCAGCGTATGGCATTTTACCTGAAAATAGACACCCACAATCTCATTCAAGAAAGAAAGAAAGAAAGAAAGAAAGAAAGAAAGAAAGAAAGAAAGAAAGAAAGAAAGAAAGAAAGAAAGAAAGAAAGAAAGAAAGAAAGAAAGAAAGAAAGAAAGAAAGAAAGAAAGAAAGAAAGAAAGAAAGAAAGAAAGAAAGAAAGAAAGAAAGAAAGAAAGAAAGAAAGAAAGAAAGAAAGAAAGAAAGAAAGAAAGAAAGAAAATAAATAATACCCTCGATTGGATTACAACACTATTGCTTTACTCACCACCTGTTTCTATTTCCCACATCAGAACACCGAATGACCATCTGAAAAGGTGGGAATTGGAAAGAAGATAAGTTAATTATACAAACTGCGATTTTCAGAAGCAATTGTTGCGCTTCTTGTGATTTGAAAGTTGTGTGAATTTAAAAGTTCTTGTTCTTACACATCACTTTTGGACGTAGCAATCATTGTCTCTAGAGCCTCAATGGACATCCATTTCGCTGGTAATTTACCCTGCAGAAGATTAAATCACCGTCGTCAGTCACCATCATTATCATCATCGTCATCATCATCATCATCGTCATCATCATCATTAACAACGTAACATTGCAGAACAAGAAACAAACAGAATGACAGACAATCAGACAGATCGATTTACTTTTAATTTGTAGTTCCATAAGTTACAATTGACTCAGTCAGTCAGACAGACACACAAACAGTAGGACAGAAAGAAAGACACACAGACCGGAGTCAGTCATGCAGCCAGTCAGATGTACAGATTGACAGACAAACCGGCAGTAGGACAGACAGAGAGAACGTAGGACAGACAGACAGTCGGTCAGTCAGTCAGACGGACAGACAGACAGTCGGTCAGACGGACAGACAGACAGAGCGAAATCATACCCCTGCTGTCGACTTCTCGTAGAATCCTTGTTCATACACATCCCTGGCGAGACCAAAATCAGCTATCTTGGCTATCATATCTCTACCAAGCAGGACATTCCTTGCTGCCAGGTCACGATGGACGCACTAAACAACAAACACACAAAGTTAACCACCTTATTTGAACAGAAAAACCACAGTAAGCCCAACCATTCTTTTCTGTGGCTCGGCTTATAATAAAAATATATATATTTGTTTGCGCGCGTCTTTTAATGGGTTTCCTGTGGTAAAGCGCGCGCGCAATACGTATTATGTTGGGCTCCCTGTGCGCGTCCCGCAAGACCGTATAGAAATTCAATACTGCATTTTCACGGTAAATTACATACATGCACGGGCTTACACAAACCCACCTTATGACGCCCCAAGTGCTGCATACCACGTGCTACTTCAAGGGCATACTTTATCTTCTCGTGATGAGGAAGTGATGACGCTTCGTCGACAGAAGAGGCGTAGGTCCTGTGCTTACGTAGGTAATCAATTAGGCAGCCATGTTCTGCAAACTCTACGATTACGTACAGGGGTCCTTCTACGGAACGAAAAACTAGAATAAATTCCTGTGCCGAAATGGTATTTATTTGCGTGTGTGTGTGTGTCTTTTCAGTTAGTGTCTGTCTTTAATGTATGTCTGTCTTTAATGTATGTCTGTCTTTAATGTATGTCTGTCTTTAATGTATGTCTGTCTTTAATGTATGTCTGTCTTTAATGTATGTCTGTCTTTAATGTATGTCTGTCTTTAATGTATGTCTGTCTGCCTGCATGTTTGCCTGTCTGGCTATCTGTTTTGTTGAAGCTGTTTTTCTATCTTTTTGTTCGTCAGTCTATCTGAATGCCTTATCCAATGTCCAACCATCCGTGTGTCTGTGCGTCCGCCGCGGCTCTGTCTGTCTGTCTTCTTTCTGTCCGTACCTGCCTTTCTGTCTATTCGTTCCACTTGTTCAGTATCAGATGGTGCTCTTTAAAATGTGCCTCTGTTTGGTGTCTGTCTGTCTGTCTTCTTTCTGTCCGTACCTGCCTTTCTGTCTGTCTGTCTATTCGTTCCACTTGTTCAGTATCAGATGGTGCTCTTTAAAATGTGCCTCTGTTTGGTGTCCGTCTGTCTTCTTTCTGTCCGTACCTGCCTTTCTGTCTGTCTATCTATTCGTTCAACTTGTTCAGCATGATGCGCTTTAAAATGTGTCTCTGTTTGGTGTCTGTCTGTCTGTCTTCTTTCTGTCCGTACCTGCCTTTCTTTCTGTCTGTCTGTCTGTCTGTCTGTATCTTTCTGTCGTTCTGACGGTCAGTGGTCTTACCATTGTCTGTGCAGGCACCTAACAGGTTTACAATATGCCGATGTTCGTCTACAGACGACATAACGACAAGCTCATTGTAGAGGTCTCTAGCATCTTCCTGTGATGCCGCAGCTGGGAACAGAAACCAACAAACAAAATCCATTACTAAACAACTTTGCCTGTGTACTCCCTTTATAACTATACTCTTCAGTTCATATTGTTAATCCAATGCTTTAAAGCAGGACACTGTACGAGTAAAATGCTTCTTACATGCATCGAAGAGAACGCAGGAATAGCTGACTTTGAGTTCGCGAGGCCCGTTTTCACAGTGATATAACAGCTCTTTTGTTAATTTGCCAACTTCGGTGCTTATGCGGCGCGGCGCTATTGCGTAGCTAGTGAATTCAGGCTTTTCTAAAGTTCATTTTCCTTTACGCTTGAAAATTCACATACTTCTCACATCAAGTCACAGCAAAAACGTCTACCTTTTAACATCTTTACAGCGCAAGGAATTCGACTAGCTTCTTTTCCATTGATAAGCATTCCCTTGAATACTACGCCAAAGGCACCAGATCCAAGCTCTATGCCAAGTTCAAGGTTTGCACGCGAGACTTCTTTCCATTTTTTCGGTAGTTCTGACAATTCTAGACAGTTCTCGCCAAATTTGTTTCCTTGGGTGTTGAATTCCTCAGACTAGTTTGAAAGTGGGCATCGGTTAAGCAAACAAATAAACGAACATTGAATAAATGAAGGAATGAAGGACCCAATGAATTAAGGAATGAATGAGTAGAGTTAATGCAAAAGTAAGACAGAAAAAGACGAAAAGAACAGAAAAGAAAAAAGAGACTGCATAGCATTCTATTGTATAGCAGAATATTCAAGATGGCGGCTGTATATTTTACCACAATCCTTCGCGAGCCTACATCAATATTGCAATATCGCAGCTACCTTTTGAAGGTAAAAAACAAGAAAGCTAAGGAGAAATGCTGTGTTATCGGGAACCAACATGGCCGCCATGACGTCACGTGACTTTCACATAAATCACCAAAGTTCTAAAGTTTCTACGAGGTATAGTAGTTTGAACGCGCAAAGGATTATGGGTACATGTACTGTGCCGCCATCTTTCTCCGTCTAGTGGATTGATTTGACTGAGAATTACAACTAGACATAAGAAGAAGAACAACAACAACAACAACAACAACAACAACAACAATAACAACAAACCAAACAACATACTCCTTCTTTCTGGTCTTCTTTCCTTCGTCTTCGAAGCCGTCTCCAGTAAAGTACAACGACAACAAATATAATTATAACAACAATGCAACTCGGAGTGAATACTTTGGTAAACGTTGCCCAGAAATCTAAAACAGGAACAAAACTGCGATTAATGAGTAGTGTACAACAAGGGCGCCAATTCTACTATCAGAATGAATACATAATTAAAGTCGTAGTGTACTTTGAAGTCCATCTGAAGAGCAATAGAGAGTTACAGTTGCAGCTTTCTGCTGTGTGAGAATCTGTGAGAATCACTCATGATGAGAGGTTGTTTCTCCTTGATTGATTTGCAAATGCATGTCTTGTCAGTCAGTCGTGTCGTTGTTGTTTGCTCTGTATACTTGATGGTTGGTTAGGTTATTCACTGTTCTCTGTTTACTTTGTTCGTGTTTTGTTTGCAATTGCTTCGTTCACGACAACGGTTTTTATCTGGTTTAAGTGTGGTTTTTACTAGGGACTCAGGCATAAGCGCATACACAGGAAATGAAACACTCTGGAACCTTGTGCATGTCAAGCTTGCTTCAGGTCCGGTTTAGTTTCACAGTGAAATACCGCCTCTTGTGATTACGCTTATGCTTGCATCGCTAGTGACAACAAGGCTTTCTAAGAGCCGTGATTCGACCCATTCCTACCTGATAATGTTTCAATTTCCAATTCACGTGGAATCCCTTCGCCAACATGGTTTATGCCAAATGCTGTGATGGTGTAACTGGTGCCGGCGTCCAATCCAGTAAATTCGAAGCTGTTCACAGGAGTTCTAACAGTATGCCTCTCCTTAAACGAGTCACCAAATCCTCGCACATCGACGATGTACGACCTCACATCGTAGTGTAGATGGTAAAGCGGAGGAATCCATTGAATAGTGACTTGTCTTTTTCTAATTTCTACTGCTTTCAGGTTTCTTACTTCTGGAGGTTTAACTTGAGAAAGAAAGCCAAGAATACGTGTTAATATTTGCACAATGAGCATGCGCAGAAGTAGTTGTTTTTTAATCAATCAAATATATAAATTCCAATTAAAGGAAAAGACCACTTTGATTTGAGTTCACTCAGTACACTAAAAGCTGGCAGAAGGAAAAACAAACAAACAAACAAACAAACAAACAAACAAACAAACAAACAAGCAAGCAAACAAGCAAGCAAACAAACAAACAAACAAACAAACAAACAAACAAACAAACAGACAGACAGACAGAGAAACAAATGAGCAAACAAACGATTAAATAGGCAGGCAAGCAGGCAAGCAGGCAAGCAGGCAAGCAGGCAAGCAGGCAAGCAGGCAAGCAGGCAAGCAGGCAAGCAGGCAAGCAGGCAAGCAGGCAAGCAGGCAAGCAGGCAAGCAGGCAAGCAGGCAAGCAGGCAAGCAGGCAAGCAGGCAAGCAGGCAAGCAGGCAAGTAGGCAAGCAGGCAATTCTGCATATCATTGCCATGGATACACAATCTTTACTACCTTGTGGTTTGATAGACTCTGCTCTTATCTTGATCGTTCCAATTATACCACGTAACTCAGTGACTTTACGAACCACTGTGTTTGCTATTTCAATCTTTTTCTCGGGCCGAGGCTTCTCCGAGGGATCGTTGACCTTGACCTTGAAGATGACGCGGAAGCGCACTGCAACGCTACCATTACTGGAAGTAATAACGACACGTTGTAGAGAATTACAACATATTATACCTAACTGACAAGACGCTCTATAAGCGTTCACTCGTCGGGCTACAGAAATCAATGAGCCTTCGGTTTCCTCAGCGGTACAGAGCGCATGCGCCTTGGTACCCAGTTGGCGATTTGTAGCCATAAGAAAAAGAAAGCCCATTTTTCAATTCGGCGTGCCACAGGCAACCCGCCGAGTAATAATAAGTGCCCCTCCTGGCGCCGGTTGTTCAGAGTGTGGACAGCGGTATCGACTCTTTGAACAACAGGGGTCTGGGTGTGTAGAGCGCTTGGAGATGTTAACATGCAGACCCACCCAGTGCAACGGGATGTCTTACCTAAAACCCAAAACTTCAACTCTGTCAAACTCTGAATTGTTAGCATAGATCTTGGCGAGCTGAAAGGAAAGAAAATCGATTTAGGTCCGAGAAATCAGTAAAGCTTGCTAATACACAACCAATCGAAAAGTGTTTAATATATATATATATATGAAATAAATAACTTTATTTAAAGTGGTCAGATACACTTAGCTGGGAAGCTACTTTTCAGGTCAGGTATGCCAATAAATTTAAATACTAGAGTCGTTTTCGTACGAGTGGGAAACCTACGGTACCGTGACACTCAAATGGCTTCCTTTCTGAACCAATCAAAAAGCGTGCAGATGTATCTCATCCAATCAAACTCTTTCAATACGGCAAGGCGCGGTGCAGTGATGGTGCGGTAACTTTCCCACTCATACGAAAACGACTCTAATAGATTGCTTTACTTTACATTGAGCAGTTCTTTCCACTTCTTTCAAGAGTGTTTTAGTATAATTACTTGGGTAAATACTTGTACGTTATGACGTTAATAAATTGATTAATATTGATTAATATTGATTAATATTGATTGAAGGACACAGGATGTACTTAGAACCACTTGAAGGACAAATCATCCCAGATTCAGAGACTTTTTTTTGAAATGCATTTCCTTTATTTTCGTGCGAAACATCGATAAAGCGACACACGGTCATTTTCGTAGATAACTATTCTTTTCGAGTCGTTTTCACACGAGTGGGAAGTTAGTTACGGTACGGTTCGTGCCGTGCGGTGATCGGTGCCGTGTCTGAGCATTCTGATTGGTTGAGCAATGATTTTGTGCGCTGTGATTGGTTGAATAGATGTGTTCGATTCCGTACCGTGACCATAACTCCGTGCCGTAGGTTTCCCACTCATACGAACACGACTCTGTATTCACCTCGCGCGGTGACTATTGCAACATATGACGTAATTATTGACCAATCAGAGCGCGCGTATCTCTATATTCACCGCGCGGTGACTATTGCAACATATGACGTAATTATTGACCAATCAGAGCGCGCGTATCTCTATATTCACCGTGCGGTGACTATTGCAACATATGACGTAATTATTGACCAATCAGAGCGCGCGTATCTCTATATTCATCGCGCGGTGACTATTGCAACATATGACGTATTATTGACCAATCAGAGCGCGCGTATCTCTATATTCACCATGCGGTGACTATTGCAACATATGACGTAATTATTGACCAATCAGAGCGCGCGTATCTCTATATTCATCGCGCGGTGACTATTGCGACATATGACGTAATTATTGACCAATCAGAGCGCGCGTATCTCTATATTCATCGCGCGGTGACTATTGCAACATATGACGTAATTATTGACCAATCAGAGCGCGCGTATCTCTATATTCACCGTGTGGTGACTATTGCAACATATGACGTAATTATTGACCAATCAGAGCACGCGTATCTCTATATTCATTGCGCGGTGACTATTGCAACATATGACGTAATTATTGACCAATCAGAGCGCGCGTATCTCTATATTCACCGTGCGGTGACTATTGCAACATATGACGTAATTATTGACCAATCAGAGCGCGCGTATCTCTATATTCACCGTGCGGTGACTATTGCAACATATGACGTAATTATTGACCAATCAGAGCGCGCGTATCTCTATATTCATCGCGCGGTGACTATTGCAACATATGACGTAATTATTGACCAATCAGAGCGCGCGTATCTCTATATTCACCGTGCGGTGACTATTGCAACATATGACGTAATTATTGACCAATCAGAGCGCGCGTATCTCTATATTCACCGTGCGGTGACTATTTCGACATATGACGTAATTATTGACCAATCAGAGCGCGCGTATCTCTATATTCACCGCGCGGTGACTATTGCAACATATGACGTAATTATTGACCAATCAGAGCGCGCGTATCTATCTTCATCGCGCGGTGACTATTGCAACATATGACGTAATTATTGACCAATCAGAGCGCGCGTCTCTATATTCATCGCGCGGTGACTATTGCAACATATGACGTAATTATTGACCAATCAGATCGCGCGTCTCTATATTCATCGCGCGGTGACTATTGCAACATATGACGTAATTATTGACCAATCAGAGCGCGCGTATCTCTATATTCACCGCGCGGTGACTATTGCAACATATGACGTAATTATTGACCAATCAGAGCACGCGTATCTCTATATTCACCGCGCGGTGACTATTGCAACATATGACGTAATTATTGACCAATCAGAGCGCGCGTATCTATATTCATCGCGCGGTGACTATTGCAACATATGACGTAATTATTGACCAATCAGAGCGCGCGTATCTATATTCATCGCGCGGTGACTATTGCAACATATGACGTAATTATTGACCAATCAGAGCGCGCGTATCTCTATATTCACCGCGCGGTGACTATTGCAACATATGACGTAATTATTGACCAATCAGAGCGCGCGTATCTCTATATTCACCGCGCGGTGACTATTGCAACATATGACGTAATTATTGACCAATCAGAGCGCGCGTATCTCTATATTCACCGCGCGGTGACTATTGCAACATATGACGTAATTATTGACCAATCAGAGCGCGCGTATCTCTATATTCACCGCGCGGTGACTATTGCAACATATGACGTAATTATTGACCAATCAGAGCGCGCGTATCTCTATATTCACCGCGCGGTGACTATTGCAACATATGACGTAATTATTGACCAATCAGAGCGCGCGTATCTCTATATTCACCGCGCGGTGACTATTGCAACATATGACGTAATTATTGACCAATCAGAGCGCGCGTATCTCTATATTCACCGCGCGGTGACTATTGCAACATATGACGTAATTATTGACCAATCAGAGCGCGCGTATCTCTATATTCACCGCGCGGTGACTATTGCAACATATGACGTAATTATTGACCAATCAGAGCGCGCGTATCATTATATTCACCTTCTTTATAACTGATGTTTTTACCTTGTTCAAATAAATAAAATGGGTATATGTATGTATGTACTAATAAAGTATTATTATGTAAATATTGTAAGCTACAGGCCAGTAATGAATCGTATACGTTCAAACCAAAAACAAATAAAAGATTTAATAAATGGGGGGAAAAAAATTTCCGATTAAAAAAAATTCAACACAATATTTTTTTTTTTGGCGGATATGCATATGTGGAATTAAAGAAATCTGTCAAACTCTTGCGAAACTATCGGGCACAAGATCAATAATCATAATATTCACCATATTTTGAAATGTGGAAAATACGTGTCATATAAATGTATTTGCAGATGATAAATGGACTGCAGTGTACCTAAGTATCTACTTTTTCGAGCTGTCACCGATATGAGAAATTACTTTCAGGAAATGAAATGAACAAATTAACTAAGACAATACGCGCGACAGTTCCTTGCATGAGTGTACAGTGCCGGCCTCGATAGGCAAATAATCAATGTCAGTGAAAAAGACTTCAGTTCCGCTATGCCACTGTGTTTCCTCAGTGTCCCGCGTTGAACGAATTATCCAATTGATTAGACATACGTACAAATGCAATATCCGTTGTCAAAACACTTCTGCAACCTCTTCAGTTTCCTAATTTAAGCTTTATACAATCTTCCGAGATTAGATACGAGCGAGGAATTGAGATCATCTGCTTCTAGTGAGCTCTTGTTCGTTCATTGATCGTTTCAAGTATGACTTCGTGTTTCTTTTTGGATATCTCCGCGGAGAAGAAGCATTCAAACTTGGCTCTGGACGTTGTTCTCTGTTTGATCAACTTTAGTTTTGGTTTTCTAGCAACGTTCTCAAATGCTCTCGTCGTTCGAGCAATAACGCGAACCCCATCGCTGAAATCATCGTCGAATACTCTTCTACTTTTCCTCGCAGTGTCGGATTGCATGGTGGGATTGTTAGTGCAGCCTTCGTTTATCTTCTACAGGATCCTTCTACACACCGATATTACCCAGGCATGCATTGCAGGGTTGGTGTTTGAAATCACAGGCTGGTTTCTCTCAGCGGTGACGTTCTTCACTCTCTTTGCCATCAGCATTGAGCGATGCATCGCCATCTCGTATCCCTTGCGCTATCAGTGCATCATAACTGGAACTCGAGTACTGAAGGTTTTTGGTGGTATTGTATTCACATCAGCAGCTATCGCCTCGTGCAGACTCTACCTTCTCAACAACAAGGCCCTGCGTGCCATCAATACCGTTCTCATACCCGTCAACTCCGCGACTCTGTGCTGCATTTATTTGAGGGTATTTCTCATAGTCAGGCAAAAGCGAGCCGCGTCAAAAAAACTCCACGATAGGCTTGATTCCGACGCATGCGCAGTCGAGGGCAAGATGGTGTCAGAAATGGAGCTCAAGCGTTTTACCAAGTCTACCATCACAATGGCGCTGATAGGCGGCGTGTTTTTGGTCTGTTACACGCCTTTCTTTTGTACTATGGTCGCGTATCTCAGACTCGGTGAAGTTTACAGTATTGCTGTATCGTATAATATCACATTGACGATACTCTTTATTAACTCAGCTATCAACCCGTTTATTTACTGCTTTAGAATCAAGCCTATTAGAACAGCCATGAAACGGGCCTTCAGGGATGTGTTGGTTTGGCTAAAAATTGTTCGTAAGGATGACTATTGCCTGTAAGGAGATCTTTGTTCATATTAACTTCATAGTAACTTTTTTTTTTATAATCCACTAGTTTTTAGTTCTTTTTCTTATTGTAAAGCGCATCGAGGTTCCAGGATGCACTATATAAATACTCTATTCAGTATTATTAGTTGTGCTTCCTGTGGTCAAGTCACCATCTGATCGATTTCATTGTTGATAAAGTTAAATAAAAACAGAGAATAACTATGAATAATTATAAGACCCAGAGAAAGAGCTAAAACAGGGAATACTTTCTTTCTTTTCTTCGCAATTTTTGTTTCATATTAGAGGCATTTTGTAGCGAAACAATAATCACAGAAAACGACGGTTTCACGGCGTCAAGTAGTCCAGGAGAATTCCCGTCTGGGCTCAGTATTTTTCTGAGTCTTTTTACGCTTGACGAAACCTTACCAACTACTTTACTAACTATTACCAAGCGACAAATTACCTTATAACCAATACTAATTTGTTTTCGTGAATGCTTTCAGGCATAATGGCAAACCCAGTGAGCTAGGGAGTGGTTGCCCAAATCTCCTGTCACAGAGGCTCATGGCAAAATAAAGTGGTTGACATCTGCTTAACGTTCCGGCAAGAAATTACTATATTTTATTGTGACTTCGATTATTCTATTGTGTTAAAACCTCGCCATCGGTTTTGTGGGTTTACATAGGTTTTGGGTGTACGGACAGAAACAAAGACATAGTTCTGTAGATCGACACCATGGAGTCTGGAAATGGACCTCACACATCTGTTGCTATGATACTGAACTATCAGCCGTACCGTGTAGAATGAACCTTGAACACAGTTAAAAACAAACACTAAATTTACAGACGTTTAGGAGTACTGAGGAAGAATTGGATATTCGATCCTGTTTGATTGAATTAAAATATAACTGAAATGTAGTGGTTTTTTTTACATTTGTTTGATATGATTGATACCGCACCGACGCAGTCTCTAATCCCTATCAATCTCTATACTATAGTTTAAACCGCTAGCCCCTGTCTGTTTATGGTATACATGGTATAAATAGTGTAGACAAGGAAAAACGCCATACAGCTACGATCAATTTTATATCCAAAGGCCTTTCGACCGTTTAATAGGTCCTCATCAGTGGTATGAATAAATATTTGGTACATGGTATTCACTTTACGCACAATAGTTATCAAACAAAGACAATGTTGACCCACGTTCACGACAGTTTGGTCCGTACTAATAGTTTGGTCAACCAGTCCGTGGTTCTATTGTCTTGCAAATTCAAGCTAAGAAAAGCTGTTTGGGATTATGTACATAGTGGCCAACTGACTCTCTGAGCAACTAACCGTTTGTAGAATTACACATTTACGTCCCACTAGTTTAGAACGGCCTTTTAGAGATCGATGATGGAATCTTTAAGGCTTATGGGAGCGATGTTGGTCTTGGTACTACTATATGTACCTACCATACAAGCATTTGGTAAGTGAATCAGTCGGTACGGTGATGAGCTTTCGGTATACGCCGCATCACCAAATAGAACGTTCTTCGAAAGTATTTCTTAAAATAGTGCGTTTCCAAATTTTAAAACAGCCAGCATGAGACCAAATTGTAGATGAGGTATTCTCGTACTCCGAAGAAGGGCTAAGGCTGGAAACGTCAGTAAAGTTATTAATAAGTACTCTTTTTTACGGTGTTATAGATTTCCTTCCCATACTGGTACTCGCTAGTTTCCATTTATATTTGAGGTATTCTATAATCAACTTACAAATATACAAAACGATAAATTGTACAGTTTATTTTTGTGACGGTTAGAAGATCTTAGAATGACAACCGAGCCAGGTACACGGACATGCAACATATATTTGATGGATGAAAAGTTTTCGGCGCTGGTGAAATGATATTTTAAGACGCTGTTTTACGTTCATATCTACTTCCTTTAAACAACTCTCAGAGATGTACTTTTTTTAATTTTTAATTTTTGAATAAATCTGAAATAATTTTTTTTTTTAATTTTTTTTCTAAAACTGGCATATATCGAACATGTTTAGCGAATTGGTTCAAACAAGCTAAACGTACTATACTTTCTGTGGTGTCAGCTATCGTTACTTTGGTAATTTGTTAGTTTTACGAGCCGGGCATAATGATCGGCAGTTTTCCGTGTTTGCATAGCCTGATGTAAACACTCGGGAGTTTCCTGCGGCTTGGTTTTACGCAGAGCTCGAGACTTCTCCCAATCCCCCGAGTGCCTGCATGCATGCAAACTCGGGAAAACGTTTTATGTTTCTTTTATAAAATAAATACAACTGTAACGTCATTGCCGTGTTTGCATGGCCTGATGCAAACACTGTTTAACAGCCAATCAGATCACAGAGATTTCTGAATGTATTTTACAATTGCAGATCGTTGTCTGTACACTCACAAGGACAAGCCATGCGTTGGTAAGTAATCGAGACGTCCAATTCATACTTAGCCAAGATATCACTGAAGTACGGTAATGATTATATCATCCTCAAAGTTACCTTATAAAAACATGAATACATTGAATTGGAATTGAGTGTTAATGGCTGAAGCACGGCCACAAGGAATGATGGGATATCACAGAAAGAAGAACAATTTTAAGCTCCGCCATCTTGACCAATACAGACTTTGATTTCGAGAGGATTTTGTTTTTATTTCTTTAAAAAGCAACAAAGTTAAGAATAGTTATATATTCCGATTTCATGTAGAAACAATACAAACAAATAATAAAGACTATTGAATCAGAATCATCATCATCATCATCATCAGTCTCATCATCATCATCATCATCATCATCATGTCTCATCATCATCATCATCATCATCAACATCATCATCAACATCAGTCTCATCATAATCATCATCAACATCATCATCAACATCATCATCATCATCAGTCTCATCATCATCATCATCATCATCATCATCATCATCATCACTAACTTTATTTTCAGAGGGTACCGCTAAATAGCAAGCAAGGAGATGGTGCATCTCTGGCACACTTCTCTTGTTAGAGGCTTCGGCAGACATTTGCCACTATAGTTATCCATCATACCATATTCCAACTATACATTCATCTTACACCACAGTTACTGGCCCACTTCCAGTCACCTTAGAGTGTCAATATCCTGGCCAATGGTTTAAGGTTAAGAAAACCGAAATCCAGAAAAGCACAGGGGAATGGATACGAGTTGACCGAGAGAAGACCGCTGACTCGCAGTGCAAGACGACCAAAGGCTCAACTAACAATGCACCGCGCAACTACAAGTGTGAGGTTTCTGATCTTGGAGCTCAAGCTGCTACTAATGTCAGAGTTATATACTACTGTTGGGAGTTTGGTAAGCCGAATACAGCTATTTCAAAAAAAAAGTTGCCTCAATTATCTCAATGTTGTAACTATATTGATATGTTTGTAACAATACATTGTAAAATTTACAAAATCATTGAATAAAACTGTGGGGGAAAAAAAAAAAAAAAGGTTGCTGAAGGTTTTGTTGGATATGTTGCCCATCTTGCATACCAAGCCCGAAATGTATTGTGGATCATATATAAATAATGTCAGCATGCGCATACAGAAGAAAATATGCTGGCTCCATATTGCGAAGACAAAGTTTGGGAAAATTCCCAGAGTCGATATTGTTCAAGTGACCTTTCGCTGACTCCAGTCACATCGCCCATAGTGCATTTCGGGCTTGGTATGCAAGATGCAACAAAACCTTCACCAACCTTTTTACAAATAGCTTTTTATCAAACACGAGAAAGAGTTCTGCCGAATACAAAACACTGAGCTGGTTGAAAAAACGATGCGCAGTCGAGGTGTTTGTATATCGGATGAAACACTCTTTCTCGTGTTTGATATAGCTTCTCAAACCATTAATAATTCTGGGAGAAATTCAAAGTTAAAGTTGACCAAATTGTATGCTAATTAAGACCATACAAACCTACTTCACGGTAGTGATTTCCTTGGTTCTGTCCTCGTGAATTATTAATGAGTTGACAAACCTCTGTAGAGACTTATATTCACCTTTACTAAAAAACAGCAGTTGAAATGATCCGAGTACTTTCAATATGGCGGACCTGTCCATCCAAACAAGCCATGATGCTTTGCGGTCACGATTCGAACCCAGTTCTCCACTTAATTCAGTAAAGGGGAATTCCATTGTCTGATTTTGCTGTCCGATTTCTCCCGTTTAAACTAGCAGTAAAAGTGTTAACTGCTCTGCGAATGATAAATCAGCTGTTAAAAGTCCTTGACTCTCATTATTTATCAGTTATATATTAATCCTTAATTTATAGATTCAGTTCCTCCTTGTTATAGGCGTCGAACGGTCCCCGCAAAAAGTCAGAGTCTTGCAAACTTTCGGTCAAATCTCGAAGTCTCGTTTTTACGCAAAAAGCCGTCTCAGAGTCTCGATGTTGGTAATGATGATGACGATGATGGTGTTGGTAATGATGATGACGATGATGGTGTTGGTATGATGATGATGATGATGGTGTTGGTAATGATGATGACGATGATGGTGTTGGTAATGATGATGACGATGATGGTGTTGGTAATGATGATGACGATGGTGTTGGTAATGATGATGACGATGATGAATGATGATGATGATGTTGGTAATGATGATGACGATGATGGTGTTGGTAATGATGATGACGATGATGGTGTTGGTAATGATGATGACGATGATGGTGTTGGTAATGATGATGATGATGATGGTGTTGGTAATGACGATGATGATGGTGTGGTGGTAATGATGATGACGATGATGGTGTTGGTAATGACGATGATGGTGTTGGTAATGATGATGACGATGATGGTGTTGGTATTCAGTGAGGAAGATGATGGTGTTGGTAATGATGACGATGATGATGGTGTTGGTAATGATGATGATGATGATGGTGTTGGTAATGATGATGACGATGATGGTGTTGGTATTGATGACGATGATGATGGTGTTGGTAATGATGATGATGATGATGGTGTTGGTAATGATGATGATGGTGTTGGTAATGATGATGACGATGATGGTGTTGGTAATGATGATGACGATGATGGTGTTGGTAATGATGATGACGATGGTGTTGGTATGGTGTTGGTAATGATGATGATGATGTGTTGGTAATGATGATGACGATGATGGTGTTGGCAATGATGATGATGGTGTTGGTAATGATGATGATGTGTTGGTAATGATGATGGTGTTGGTAATGATGATGACGATGATGGTGTTGGTAATGATGATGATGATGATGGTGTGGTATGACGATGATGGTGTTGGTATGATGACGATGATGGTGTTGGTAATGATGATGACGATGATGGTGTTGGTAATGATGATGGACGATGATGGTGTTGGTAATGATGATGACGATGATGGTGTTGGTAATGATGATGGATGTGGTGTAATAATGATGATGACGATGATGGTGTTGGTAATGATGATGACGATGATGGTGTTGGTAATGATGATGACGATAATGATGATGGTGTTGGTAATGATGATGATGATGATGGTGTTGGTAATGATGATGATGATGATGATGGTGTTGGTAATGATGACGATGATGATGGTGGTGTTAATGATGATGATGATGATGGTGTTGGTAATGATGATGACGATGATGGTGTTGGTAATGATGATGACGATGATGGTGTTGGTAATGATGATGACGATGATGGTGTTGGTAATGATGATGACGATGATGGTGTTGGTAATGATGATGATGATGGTGTTGGTAATGATGATGGTGTTGGATGATGGTGTTGGTAATGATGATGACGATGATGGTGTTGGTAATGATGATGACGATGATGGTGTTGGTATTCAGTGAGGAAGATGATGGTTGGTAATGATGATGACGATGATGGTGTTGGTAATGATGATGATGATGATGGTGTTGGTAATGATGATGATGACGATGATGGTGTTGGTAATGATGATGACGATGACGATGATGGTGTTGGTAATGATGATGACGATGATGGTGTTGGTAATGATGATGACGATGATGGTGTTGGTAATGACGATGATGATGGTGTTGGTAATGATGATGACGATGATGGTGTTGGTAATGACGATGATGGTGTTGGTAATGTTGATGACGATGATGGTGTTGGTAATGATGATGACGATGATGGTGTTGGTAATGATGATGACGATGATGGTGTTGGTAATGACGATGATGGTGTTGGTAATGATAATGACGATGATGGTGTTGGTAATGACGATGATGGTGTTGGTAATGATGATGACGATGATGGTGTTGGTAATGATGATGACGATGATGGTGTTTGTAATGATGATGACGATGATGGTGTTGGTAATGATGATGACGATGATGATGGTGTTGGTAATGATGATGATGATGATGGTGTTGGTAATGATGATGACGATGATGGTGTTGGTAATGATGATGACGATGATGATGATGACGATGTGGTGTTGGTAATCAGTGAGGAAGATGAGGATGACGTGTGGACCGGAGCTACTGATGACGACGTCTGTAATAAGAATAAGACTTTATTTAAACACGGTAAATTCATCAGAAATTTGACGTATAATAATACTAATAAAACTAATTACAACACTTTTGAATCTGTAATGATGACAATGATGTTTGTCTTGAAAATAATAATAATAATGATAATGATAACGAAGTTTGTGATTTTATTTTCGTGGTTGTCGACTTCCGTGACTGTCGCGTCGACTCTTCCTTTTGAAGTGTTCAATCATCATCTCTAAACCTCCATATTGCGTATGTTAATAGGAGCTCAGTAAGTGTACTGGCAAATGTGATGACTGTAAGTGCAAGCGACAAGGAGCAGTGCCTAGAAACACTTCCGGTATTGAGTGGTACGCCCCAACATCACTGGTTCAACTATACGCCATCCTGGAGA
The DNA here is from genome assembly GCA_033675265.1 of Actinostola sp. cb2023. Classification (NCBI taxonomy): domain Eukaryota; kingdom Metazoa; phylum Cnidaria; class Anthozoa; order Actiniaria; family Actinostolidae; genus Actinostola; species Actinostola sp. cb2023. The sequence goes on along the minus strand of JAUJYZ010000744.1, from coordinate 146,626 downwards.
AACACGGCCAGAATAACGTAAAACTTATTGCAGGCAACACAGGAAAGGTACGATGGAGAGGTTTCGTATTGTAAAGTAACGCTGATGAAAATAATGGTATTTCATGCATTGTGTTTGTAGGTGTCTACAAACAGGAAGGTCCATTCCAGGTTATGGTGGACATCAACGCTGTACAAGAACTACACTGCTCAACGGTAAGAAGACACCGACAGACCTATCGACCAACCGATCGACAAACCGACCGACCGACCGATCGACAAGTAATCAGTTCATCTTGTTTTCTAAATCTCTAGGAAGTCAGCAGCAACAAACCGACCGACCAACCGACCGACCGATCGACAAGTAACCAGTTATTCTTGTTTTCTAAATCTGTAGGAAGTCAGCAGCCACGTGGTTGTTGGTGGCAGCGTGTCACTGTCGTCATTTATCAAACTGTGCGAATCAAAATCAAGCAAATCGTCATCGTTCGCTGTCATCGCCAAGCATTTGAGAGTGGTAAGCACCGACGCCACATGATGTCCGAGAGGCTGAGAAACTAATTTATTCACTCTTTCTTGTGTAGGTCGCTAATACTCCAGTCCGCAATGTAAGTATCCAATGGTAGTTGTCTTGTTGTCGACAGACAGACAGACAGACAGACAGACAGACAGACAGACAGACAGACAGACAGACAGACAGACAGACAGACAGACAGACAGACAGACAGACAGACAGACAGACAGACAGACAGACAGACAGACAGACAGACAGACAGACAGACAGACAGACAGACAGACAGACAGACAGACAGACAGACAGACAGACAGACAGACAGACAGACAGACAGACAGACAGACAGACAGACAGACAGACAGACAGACAGACAGACAGACAGACAGACAGACAGACAGACAGACAGACAGACAGACAGACAGACAGACAGACAGACAGACAGACAGATAGACAGATAGACAGATAGACAGATAGACAGATAGACAGATAGACAGATAGACAGATAGACAGATAGACAGAAATAAAGACAGATAGACAGACAGAATAGAATAGAATAGAATAGCACCTTTATTTGGATAGGATAGTACTTGTCACGTTCGTCGTGCCACAATAGTTCCACAATATTTTACCTCGTATTGTTCATCCAGGCAGCTTTTTTGAGTCCCAGTCCCAAGACATGTTTCTTTGGTTTTGTTCTTTGTTCTTTTTCTATTTCGTGATGATTTCTTTGTCAGAGCCGGGTTTTGTGAACTCTCAGTGCGGCTGATTTCTGTCTCTTCGTTATTCAGGTCGGATCTCTGGCTGGAAATCTGATGTTGGCGCATGCGCATTCGGACTTTCCATCAGACCTCGTGACTATATTTGAGGCAACTGGGGCAACTCTTTTGATTGGTTAGTATAAGTATTAATTTCGATGTGACGTGATGTAATGTGTATTGAGCAAACACAATGTAAAAAGATGACGATTATTTTACAAGTGAAAATCTGTATATGTAGTGCATATTTGTTGTTGTTCAGGGTCACAGGTTTCTTTGTTACTAGCACGTGTCACCCTCGTGAACTAACGTTCATTCATTCATTCGTTCATTCATTCATTCGTCCGTTCATTCATTCATTCATTCATTCATTCATTCATTCATTCATTCATTCATTCATTAATATATTCGTTCGTTCATTCATTCATTCATTCATTCATTCATTCATTCATTCATTCATTCATTCATTCATTCATTCATTCATTCATTCATTCATTCATTCATTCATTCATTCATTAATATATTCGTTCGTTCGTTCATTCATTCATTCATTCGTTCGTTCATTCATTCGTTCATTCATTCATTCGTTCATTCGTTCGTTCATCCATTCATTCGTTCACTCATTCATTCGTTCATTCATACATTCCTTCAAACAAGGTCAACGTAACGATTATTTGAATAACTTTGTTGTGTTCCAGGAGGCCCTATGCTAAGCCAAGTGTCCTTGAAAGACTTCAGAAATGTTGACATGAAAGGAAAGGTACCAACGTCAACAGTTGTATACATTTCTCTTTTACGTATTATTTCTTTCTTTTTTGGAAATATAATTGTTATTGGTATTATTTTTGTGGTTATTATTATTATTATTAATTAGAATAAGAATAATAATAATAATAATTATTTATTATTATTATTATTTATTATTATTATTTATCCTGCTGTTCTTCATTATTATTATTATTATTATTATTATTATTATTATTATTATTATTATTATTATTATTATTATTATTATTATTATTATTATTATTATTATTATTATTATTATTATTATTATTATTATTATTAATATTTATTATTATTATTATTATTATTATTATTATTGTTTATTATTTATTATGGTTGCTATATTACGTTTATATGTGCAGGTTATCGTAGCTATAGCTCTGCCCTTTCTTCCTGACAACGTCTTCGTAAATACATTCAAGATCACACCACGATCACAGGTACAGTAACAGTAAGGTACAGTAAGGTACAGTAAGGTACAGTAAGGTACAGTAAGGTACAGTAAGGTACAGTAAGGTACAGTAAGGTACAGTAAGGTACAGTAAGGTACAGTAAGGTGCAGTAAGGTGCAGTAAGGTGCAGTAAGGTGCAGTAAGGTACAGTAAGGTACAGTAAGGTACAGTAAGGTACAGTAAGGTACAGTAAGGTGCAGTAAGGTACAGTAAGGTGCAGTAAGGTGCAGTAAGGTGCTGTAAGGTACTGTAAGGTGCAGTAAGGTACAGTAAGGTACAGTAAGGTGCAGTAAGGTGCAGTAAGGTACAGTAAGGTGCAGTAAGGTGCAGTAAGGTACAGTAAGGTACAGCAAGGTACAGCAAGGTACAGTAAGCTAGGTACAGTAAGGCACAAGTAAGGTAAAGTGCATTCGTATAATTGACGTCGTTGAATCACTCTCACTGTTTTGCCGTTCTTGATTTTTTTTCTATGTGATAGAATGCGCATGCGTACGTAAATGCAGGGTTCGCCATTCCTATTGATAAGGCAACCATGACCGTGACGTCACAACCACGTCTTGTTTATGGTGGAATTACCTACAACTTTGTAAGTTATCATCCATTCATTTTACCATCCATTCATTTTTCCATCCATTCATTTTTCCATCCATTCATTTTTCCATCCATTCATTTTTCCATCCATTCATTTTTCCTTCCATTCATTTTTTCTTCCATTCATTTTTCCATCCATTCACTTTTCCATTCATTTTCATTTTTTTTTCATCCATTCATTTTTTCATCCATTCATTTTTTCATCCATTCATTTTTCCATCCATTCATTTTTCCATCCATTCATTTTTTCATCCATTCATTTTTTCATCCATTCATTTTTTCATCCATTCATTTTTCCATCCATTCATTTTTCCATCCATTCATTTTCCCATCCATTCATTTTTTCATCCATTCATTTTTCCATGCATTCATATTTTCATCCATTCATTTGTTCTCATTTCGTTCGCTCGTTTGTTTGTTCGCTCGTGTTAATCCCATTGTCTTGATAGTTCCGTGCAGAAAACACTGAAAAGTTTCTTGTTGGGAAAAACCTTACAGATGCCGATACATTAAAAGGTATTTCAATCAGTACTTTGACTTTGAGAATTCTGAGTGTATTCTTGGGGTGCAATCACGTGACCGAAAATCCCTTGATATCTAGGAATAAATAACAGAGATGCTGTTGGATGAACCAACAAGAGAAGCTAATGAGGACTGTTTTGTTATTGGGAACCAACATGGCGGCCATGACGTAACGTACACCCGAACATTTCGATGTGGCCGCCATGTTGGATGAACCAACAAGAGAAGCTCATGAGGACTGTTTTGTTATTGGGAACCAATATGGCGGCCATGACGTAACGTACACCCGAGAAATTCGATGTGGCCGTCATGTTGGATGAACCAACAAGAGAAACTAATGAGGACTGTTTTGTTATTGGGAACCACCATGGCGGCCATGACGTAACGTACACCCTGGGAACCAATATGGTGGCCATGACGTAACGTACACCCGAACATTTCGATGTGGCCGCCATGTTGGATGAACCAACAAGAGAAGCTAATGAGGACTGTTTGTTATTGGGAACCAATATGGCGGCTATGACGTAACGTACACCCGAGAAATTCGATGTGGCCGCCATGTTGGATGAACCAACAAGAGAAGCTAATGAGGACTGTTTTGTTATTGGGAACCAATATGGCGGCTATGACGTAACGTACACCCGAGAAATTCGATGTGGCCGCCATGTTGGAAGAACCAACAAGAGAAGCTATTGAGGACTGTTTTGTTATTGGGAACCAATATGGCGGCTATGACGTAACGTACACCCGAGAAATTCGATGTGGCCGCCATGTTGGAAGAACAAGAGAGAAGCTATTGAGGACTGTTTTGTTATTGGGAACCAATATGGCGGCTATGACGTAACGTACACCCGAGAAATTCGATGTGGCCGCCATGTTGGATGAACCAACAAGAGAAGCTAATGAGGACTGTTTTGTTATTGGGAACCAATATTGCGGCCATGACAACGTACACCCGAGAAATTCGATGTGGCCGCCATGTTGGAAGAACCAACAAGAGAAGCTAATGAGGACTGTTTTGTTATTGGGAACCAATATGGCGGCCATGACGTAACGTACACCCGAGAAATTCGATGTGGCCGCCATGTTGGAAGAACCAACAAGAGAAGCTAATGAGGACTGTTTTGTTATTGGGAACCAATATGGCGGCCATGACGTAACGTACACCCGAGAAATTCGATGTGGCCGCCATGTTGGAAGAACCAACAAGAGAAGCTAATGAGGACTGTTTTGTTATTGGGAACCAATATGGCGGCCATGACGTAACGTACACCCGAGAAATTCGATGTGGCCGCCATGTTGGAAGAACCAACAAGAGAAGCTAATGAGGACTGTTTTGTTATTGGGAACCAATATGGCGGCCATGACGTAACGTACACCCGAGAAATTCGATGTGGCCGCCATGTTGGAAGAACCAACAAGAGAAGCTAATGAGGACTGTTTTGTTTTTTGGAACCAATATGGCGGCTATGACGTAACGTACACCCGAGAAATTCGATGTGGCCGCCATGTTGGATGAACCAATAAGAGAAGCTAATGAGGACTGTTTTGTTATTGGGAACCAATATTGCGGCCATGACGTCACGTGCATATTTACAGAATTGGTTGTACACATAAAACCTTGTCATTCGAATAAATAATCCGTTTTCTCTTCTTAAAGCTGCTCTTGAGATCCTTGATAACGAAGTCGTCCCTGAGCCTAAACTCATTGCCCATAACGGTAGCACTGTGGCGTACCATAAGGATCTTGCCTTGACACTCTTCTACAAGGTAGGTTTGATTGTAGTTTACAGGCTCATTGCCCATAACGGCAGCACTGTGGCGTACCATAAGGATCTTGCCTTGACACTCTTCTACAAGGTAGGTTTGATTGTAGTTTACAGGCTCATTGCCCATAACGGTAGCACTGTGGCGTACCATAAGGATCTTGCCTTGACACTCTTCTACAAGGTAGGTTTGATTGTAGTTTACAGGCTCTTGTTGTGATAAATAGACAAGACGACTCAGCTTTGCGTTAAATAGTACTAATTAAATAATAGAAAACAATAGAAATATCACTATTTAGAACTAAATAAATAGCACAGCTGCGCACTACGCATGCGCGTTCCTGTAATATAATCCAATCAGACATTGTTGAATAAATCCACAATCCACAAGTAACATTTGTATTGTTGTACAGGCCTATGTCGGTGCCCTTGGTGACCGCGCACCACCCAGGATCCAGTCCGCAGGGAATTCTATTCTTCAAGAGAGAGCTGTTTCAAGTGGCATACAAAACTATGATACCAGGCCTGATATATATCCTGTTAGCAAACCAATGACTAAAATTGCTGCTCAACTTCAGGTACTTTGGAGACAGTCCTTTCTCCTTGCTTGCTTGCTTGCTTGCTCGCTCGCTTGCTTGCTTGCTTGCTTGCTTGCTTGCTTGCTTGCTTGCTTCCTTGCTTCCTTGCTTCCTTGCTTCCTTGCTTCCTTGCTTCCTTGCTTCCTTGCTTCCTTGCTTCCTTGCTTCCTTGCTTCCTTGCTTGCTTGCTTGCTTGCTTGCTTCCTTGCTTCCTTGCTTCCTTGCTTCCTTGCTTCCTTGCTTCCTTGCTTCCTTGCTTTCTTGCTTTCTTGCTTTCTTGCTTCCTTGCATTCAAAATAAAAGTCTTCCTTCCTTCCTTCTTTATAATAATAATAAATTTCCCTCATTCATCAATTCACTCGTTCGTTCGTTCTTTTGTTCGTCCATTCATTCGTTCATTCTCTTTTTCTTTCTTGTATTTGTTTATTGACTTCAGTGTTAAAATGATGTTGTTTTTCAGGCGGCTGGCGAAGCTGAATATGTCAACGACATTCCAACCCGAGAGGGGGAGGTGTATGCAGCTTTTGTCACGAGTACCAAGGTACCATAATCAGTATTAGACCTTTTACAAATGCGTGAAATGTGTCTATAGTACTTATCATTCTTTCTCTCCAGGCAAATTGTAAAATCGACGAGATTGACCCCTCTGAAGCACTGGTACGTATTGCTCTTTTCTAGCAGTCTTGTTCACCTCTCGGGCTCCCTGTGGAAAAAGCACAGGGATCCCATAAAACTAAGAAACCTTTGTGTTTGACTGTGATATTTAGGCCATACCAGGGGTGATACGATTCTTTGACGCGAGTGACATACCAGAGGGAGGAGTCAACGAACTGAAGTATTTGGGCGCAAATGGTCCAAGTGAAGGGGTAAGTTGTAATAATAATAATAATAATAATAATAATAAATAACATTTATATAGCGCTTTAACTATAACTAATAACATTGATCTTTGTGTATTAACTGAAACATGGCTTAAAGACTGCGACTCTGTCAGCGTTTCTGCGCATGTCCTGTGGGATTCCTGTGTTGTAATTTGACACCAGCATACACTAAGAAAGTTGTCTGTCGATGTGAAAGATAATGTGCTAATTGATGGTTGTTCGACCACGGTTTGCAATTATATTTTGAAGCTCTTTGACAGGCTTGTTTATCCACAGGTAGCCCAAGCTCGACCATTGAATCATTGCCATACATTCTCTTATACAAGCATCAAGAGTTCCAAACTTCCGGTACGCGCGCAATGCATTATGATATTATTACAAAGGAAAAGTGAGCACCAAGTGAGCAAAAACATAGCTTGGGTTCCCTGTGTCTAGAATTGGTGCTCACTTTTCCTTTGTAATAATCTGATAATGCATTACGTGCGTACCGGAAGTCTGGAACTCTTGATGCTTGTATACAAACGTTGAGCTTGGGCTACCTGTGGTTTATCGTCCCAAACTTAGCTTACTGATATAATTGTTGGATTGCTACTGTCTGCATAGTCGCGGATTTTAATGGAATTGCTTTGTTTTTTAGGTGTTTTGTCAAGAAGACGTGTTGTTTGTCGGTCATGTCCTCGGTATAATAGTAGCCGGTAAGACTATTAACAATTTATTCATCAAAGTGATTCAGTTATTGCATGATGGATTAAATGAACAAATGAATGGATGGATGGATGGATGAATAAACAAATGAGTTAACGAACGAACGAATGAATAGGTCGATGAATGGATGAATGAACAAATGAATGGATGGATGAATGGATGAATGAACAAATGAATGGATGGATGAATGGATGAATGAACAAATGAATGGATGGATGGATGGATGAATAAACAAATGAGTTAACGAACGAACGAACGAATGAATAGGTCGATGAATGGATGAATGAACGAATGGATGGATGGGACAATAAACGTTGTGAAAGTAATTACTAGCTATTATGTTACCATGGTTACAGATACTCAAGGCCTGGCTGACCAGGCTGCCAAGGTCGTCAAGGTTACGTACAAAGACTGCAAGCCTCTTATTCTGACTATTGCCCAGGCCATCGAAGCTAAGTCATTCGCTCCACCAATGACGCCACCGATGTCTCTATATCTGTATGATGTTGATGTTGGTGATGCACAAGGTTAGTGGACAGCGGTCTGTCGCTATCGCTGTTCGATACACGTAGAGAATACGAGCAGTCCCTTGATTATCTCATCTCTCAACTATCGATATATGTCAACTGTTGTTGTTGTTGTTGTTGTTATTTATCTCTAGATTATAGTGTTAACATTTTATAGTATAATTGTAATGCGCATTAGATCATTCTATGTATTGTGCGCAATATAAATTATTATTATATTTATTATTTATTATTTATTATCCTTTACTCGTAGAAGAAACAGATCTTTATTCTAACGTATGTTGTTGTTAAAAGGTGCAATGACGTCGTCTTCTCACGTCATCACGGGCGAAGTTGAGTGTGGCGGGCAGCATCATTTTCACATTGAAACACAGGTAACCCAGTATTGCTGCAGCATACGGGATCTGTTCTTACGTACTGACGAATATATCATCAATCAATTGCATTCGAAGGAATAAAAACACAACAAAAAACACAATTCCGCGAGTTAACTTGACGCCTAATTGTTCTTGATCATGAGCCCCCCCCCCCCCCCCCCCCCCCCCCCACCCGTGTAGTTACCCATAATTCTTTAGGATTTCGCGCGTGAAAGCGCAGACATTGGCGAACTCGTGGCGAAATATTTGATGATGACGTCATTGCAGGTTTCTTTGACCGTTCCACAAGAAGACGGTCTCACCGTCTACACCGCAAGCCAGGGAATAACTCTCGTCCAGCAAATTGTCAGCGAGTTTTTGGGCGTCTCAGCCACTAGGTGAGTATATAGCAGTGTATTCTATGCACGTCAAATTAACCATTATTTCATGACGTAGAGCTTACGTCACAGACGCACATGCGTATTGTACTTCCAAACCCATCCCACATTTGAACCAAAGTGAGGCCTTAAAGAAAATACGTTGTACTGGTCTTGCTGAGTCTTTCATTCGATTATATATACTTTTGACCATTTAGATCCAACGTTTTCTTGCAGGTTATTCGTAGGTTATTCGGCTCTTGCTACTTTTGAAGCCTTACCGGGTTTGATTACCAGATTGACCTGTCTAGATTGATAACAACAAGAAATGACTAAAGTGAACATGATTCTATTCATTGTATTGAATCTTAGTGAAAACGATTGCTCCTATTGAGTGAGTGAGTGAGTGAGTAGCCAATCAGAGCCCTTGAAAGTACTATTCACTTGTGTGGTATATGCTAAAGAAAATAATATTCCTGCTTGTCTATGTTTTTATTTTTACTCGATGGGCGTAGCCCGATCGAGTTATAAAATGGGCTCTTTTCTTCGTCGTTGTACGTTACAAACCTGCATTCCTCTCATGCGCAACACCGCTGGACGGCTCAATGACTCCGACAACGCTACGAACAAGCCGAATGTAGTGACACGCATGTCCTTGCATGGAGCACATGGTTTGAAATCTTGTCGAGGATATAACGTTTTGTAAAGCCATGAATGCTGCCAGGTCTAATACGCTCAATCCACATACAAACGCACACGACGTTCGCGGTAGATCTACGTAACAGAATATAAAGATCTCGTTCTGCCAAGATTATTTATTTATTATAACTGATCATAGTCTAGCCTGCGGTAGATCCACGTAACAGAATATAAAGATCTCGTTCTGCCAAGATTATTTATTTATTATAATAATTCATAACCATTTTGTCCAATCCGATGCTCCTCACTGGTCACGAGGAAAGCACTCTATACTACATAAAATGCGTTTGAAACTTAAAGCCCGGGGAGGGATTTGAATGCGGCCCAGGGGAATAGTGGGGTAGAATAGAAGAACAATAGAAAGTAAATGAACATGAAGCATTATATAATAGAGTTATTCCGCATAAGAACACTAAATATGCAAATGTACACTTTTAGACCGTAGGCATGCAAATTATAGTTGATAATGTAAAAAAGCGTGCAGCTTTCATTAACAGCTCCATTGTGCAATATCTCACAACTCATGAAGTTCGAAAGCGCGTATTCAAGCCGTGTTTGATTGTTTATTTGATTTATAATATATATACAGTGGAATCCCGATTTTTTAGGCTATATGGGAAAATATTTGATAGAAATCACATGTGAAAATGGATAGAAATCACAATTGCTCAAACAAAGCAATTCTGCGCTCGGTCAAAAATGTACATAGTTCTATCACAGTGGGAAGCAGCCATCTGGGATGGCGCCATATTCCAGTTGTACATTTGTAGATGTTTAAATATATGTTCGATTTGTACACGTTTGCGGGAGTGTTCAATATTAAATTTTCTAGCCAACCTCCTTGCTCTGTAGTTTCCTAATCTCCTTATTTGCACTTGTCTGAACGGGTAAGCAGGGGTGGTGTATCTGGGTAGCCCATATCGGCTAAGATAAACACACCCGGGGGTACGTCGAGTGCTCGGCCAGGTCCGAGCGGCACCATTAAACGAAAGCTTTGAGAGTCATGAGTACTCACCTAAAAAACGAATATGACCTCTGTTATCGCAAATCATCTGTGTATTTAAGAGGTGAAAATGTCGGTGTCCAATTCACGTTGTGGTTCAGTCGACGGGATTTGAATTTCGTGTGGTGTTACATCTATGCTAACAACAGCGTTAGGAAACTTTGGCCAAGTATTGCGCATTCCATTCCATTCTCTAATACTTGGCCAGGTCACTTCTGAGTGAAGATGGTGCCAGAGGACATTAATTCCCTGATAGAGTAGAGCAGAAACAGTCTGAGGACTGATGTCGAACATTAAAGAAAGAGTGTCTATGTGCGGGTACTTCCGAAGCCATATAAAAACAAGTAGAACTCTGTTGACTATGTTAAGCTTTAATCTTTTAACTCGTTGCCTTTGATTGCCACATCTTGTTATCGTGAAAAATCGTGGGGCCGCTCGATAAACAATATCCAAAAACGTTTCTGGAGTTGCACCTGTATTTAGCCAGAAGAGGTACCGCTGTTGGCAGATAAGGGTAAACAGGTCTCTCCCATTAAAGTTATGACCATGAAAATCATAAAATAGTCTATCTCTAAGTGTTAATTCTGCTACACTTGGAGGAGCTAAAGAAGTGATTAAGCACATGAACTGATGCAAGACATTCAACAGCATGGGTATTCGTAGGCATATCTCAATGGGCCCCATGATAGCTACAGGTGGTGGTACCAGTATTAGTGCACGAATTGCTTCGGTTAAAACATAATGCATTGGAGGCACATACCGAATTCTTCGCGATCCATCTGTGCGGTTCTCTAAAGTTAGAAGCGTGAACTCAAGAACGGAAGAGAATTGGACAAGAATAATCCATATCGTAATAGGGGACGTGTGATTTAATGAACAATGTTTTGCTGAAACTTGACAAAAAAACTAGATGAGTGTTAGAGCCATCGAAAGAAATCGGTGTCCAATAAATATTTTCTTCTAATATATCAGTGCTGTCTTGTTTAGTCTATTACATGATACACAGAATTGAAATATCGATACGCGATAGCAGTAGACATGATATAGCCCGGCGTAGAAAGTGAATAGCAGCCGACGTTTCTAGCGATAGCTTATACAGGGGGCAAAATAACAATTCTTAGCTTCAAATTGGTCACGAACTTTCAATTTTAGACTGCCTTAGGGTATTGATTTTCAAGCTTAGGTCTGGGATAGGGCACGAAAATTTTCCGTGGGATAGGGTAAGGTTTTTAGGATCATGGTGGCACACCCCTCCCAAAAAATGTCAGAGTACCCGACCCCCACCCCCCCCCCCCCCCCCCCGCCCCCCCCCCCCCGGAGAGGGGAGCTAAAAACCAAATAAACAATCAAACACGGCTTGAATACGCGCTTTCGAACTTCATGAGTTGTGAGATCTTGCACAATGGAGCTGTTAATGAAAGCTGCATGCTTTTTTACATTATCAACTATAATTTGCATGCCTACGGTCTAAAAGTGTACATTTGCATATTTAGTGTTCTTATGCGGAATAACTCTAATGACACACGTTGCATTATATATTAATATTAATATATAATGCCACGTGTGATGCTATATAATGCTTCATGTTCATAGATAGTAGAAATAAAATATAACACCCATTAATTTGAATAATCAGAACATTTATTTTAATTGTGTGGCTTATTTATTGAAATAAAAAGTACAATTATTGAATACCGAGCCCGACGATACAACTTTGTCTACGTTAGAATGTATCTGGTAAAACCATGCTACCTAACAATTCATCTGCGACTTCGAAATCTAACGATTCAAGATCTAAATCGTTTAAGCCGCTCTCGGCACTTATATCTGTTTCAGGAGAACTAGCTTTAGTGGTAGTGGTAGCGTTTTGATTTGCGACCGGTGGTCCAAGCAGATTGCTGACCATCGTTTGTTGTTGTAAGCTAGATTTTTCATACTTAAACAAAGCATTCGATCGATGGCCTGTCCTATCACGTATCAATTTCTCCTCTACCTGATTTTGAAACAAACGCGAAGCGCAAGTTATTCTTAAACAATGTGACGTCTTACGTTCCAAACCAGCTTTTTCACACAAGTTAGGCAAAATTTTGTTTAGCGTATTAATACCTACAGGTGAACTGCAAAAAGTGAAAACCTGAGTATTTGGATTTGGCTTGAAATAAAATGCATCTATATCCTTAGCTAGATGTTTCACTTTCTCCATATAAGTTGCATAACAATTTACTATTCATAACACTCTAATGAGATGCAAAGATGAAATACGGTATTATAATGCCTCGTTAACACCCACGTGCACGTGTGCACGTGCACAGTGGCAATATATACGGCATCAAAGGCAGGACACTCCCTTCTTGCTCAGTTCCAGCGGAACAGTGGTCAGATGAACTCTTCTTTGTTTTTTCTTGATACGACCCACGCGAATCATTCTCAGGAATTCATGGCCGAAGTACGAAGGCCGATAGAACCTGCTCCTCTGGTAGAAGAAAGAGAACTTGAGGTATAAAGTTTTACGTTTTATGATTCATTTCAAGTCAGCAGCAACGTGGGTCCTTTGATGAATACCGCACAAATTTATATCTGATGATTGCCGAAGGTTATGATGTACAATTCCCTGAATTGCCAGCTCAACAAGACCCGCAAGCTGAACAGCCTGAACAGCAACAGCCGCCGAACACCAACAACCAAGTTCCAGTGTTTGATTTGTAAAATGATTTTCTCGGCGGAGGTTCGAGGAATGATTGCAAATGAGTTCTGTGTGAACAGGCATGGAATTGACAGTGATTGATTTGTAAAATGACTTTCTCGGCGGAGGTTCGAGGAATGATTGCAAATGAGTTCTGTGTGAACAGGAATGAAATTGCCAGTGTTTGATTTGTAAAATGACTTTCTCGGCGGAGGTTCGAGGAATGATTGCAAATGAGTTAAGTGTGAACAGGCATGGAATTGACAGTGATTGATTTGTAAAATGACTTTGTCGGCGGAGGTTCGAGGAATGATTGCAAATGAGTTCTGTGTGAACAGGAATGAAATTGCCAGTGTTTGATTTGTAAAATGATTTTCTCGGCGGAGGTTCGAGGAATGATTTCAAATCGGAGTTAAGTGTGAACAGGCATGGAATTGACAGTGATTGATTTGTAAAATGACTTTCTCGGCGGGAGTTCGAGGAAAGATTGCAAATGAGTTCTGCGGGAATAGGCATGAAATTGCCAGTGTTTGATTTGTAAAATGACTTTCTCGGCGGGGGTTCGAGGAATTATTGCAAATGAGTTATGCGTGAACAGGCATGAAAATGCCAGTGTTTGATTTGTAAAATGACCTTGTCGGGTTGGTTCAGAGAATATTGCAAATGAGTTCTTGTGAATAACTATTGTTCTTTGAAAACAGGCTTGACAATACCAGTGGGTAATTTGTAAAATGACCTTCTCGTCGGGTTGGTTCAGAGAATACTGCAAATGAGTTCTTGTGAATAGCTATTGTTCTTTGAAAACAGGCTTGACAATACCAGTGTTTGATTTGTAAAATTACCTTCTCGTCGGGTTGGTTCAGAGAATATTGCAAATTAGTTCTTGTGAATAGCTATTGTTCTTTGTAAACAGGCTTGACAATACCAGTGGGTAATTTATAAAATGACCTTCTCGTCGGGTTGGTTCAGAGAAGACTGCAAATGAGTTCTTGGGAATAGCTGTTCTGTGTAATCGGGTACTATATGCCGTCGCTTGATTGGCTAAATGACTGCTCGGGCGGGGTGTCCGATCGAGAAGAGATTGCAATTGTAATGAAGCAAATTTGAATTTCTAGTAGCTCTTCGGCTTGTCATTTATGGATTCAGACACGGAATGACAAGCTGTTAAAACCTTACAAGGCGATGGATACTTAATTTGACAAAGCCATCGGTTGAGAGCTTTCTGAGAATAATTATGAACCCGGCTTCCGGACTTCCCGGGCCCGAGTTTACATACCGAGTTTAACAAATATGAAGCGTTGGAGTTGGTGGTTTCGTGAAAGAACGCAGCTCATAATACTAATAATGGAAAGAGTAACTACTACCGAATTACCTATGAGACACTCCGGGATAAAGTTACTGAGGAAAATGTATATCACAGGGCACGGGTGTTTGCTGCTTGTACTTTCAATCAGTACCTGTTTCTACTTTCAAACAGTACGTACTGAAAGATTTGATCACTCTCGGCGCAAAAAATAATAAAGTTCGACTGTTGGTGCACGGAGTCATGAAAATGAGTTTGACCTACCAATAAACAGTGTATATACGTGTAAGATTTAATAGCTTCAACATATTTATATACAATAAAACGAATTAAGTCTCAGAGTTTTGATAGCTTTGAAAAAGGGGTATCTAAATCAACCCCCCCGGTAATACTGGGTCTTGGCTGTTATCTCTCTGCTGACTTGTCGGGGTTTGTTCTCGTAACACGTCATCCCGTTTCTTGATCTTTTATTCCAGGAGAGTATATCCTGGCCTGGGGAACGTGATGTTCAATTTTCACATACGGATCACCGCGCAAGCAGAAATAACGGAAAATGATCATGTGCCAAACCCCGTCAATGTCGGCAGATAGATGACACAGGTCAGGGCCGGATCCAGAAATTTGTGAGGGGGTGTCCAAATAAAAATAAAAATCGGAAACTGTTTTTATCAGTTTACACGATTCCTGGTTTCTCGAGGTAGCTATTGTCTTCGAGGCTAATTCGAGTTTACTAATTTTGAAGCGTCCCACCACGCCACCAATTGGCGCTTAGAAGAGCATGTCCACCAGCGTAAGACGTCTTGGATGCTTCCTGGCAAAGTTCGTTATTATGGTTTTAATATATGTCAATGGGCATGTCATAATGGACATGCGTTAACGCTAGATCGTTACGTCGGTCCTATCCCATAATGCTTCTCATGTAGGTCTTTTTAAAAGTAGGTGAGCTCACTGTTGGCTCTCTCGGTCTCACAAGATGACACTCCGATAGTATCTCTGTTGTAGCTCCTGTCAGCTGCCATTTCTCCAAGAGATCGTTCAATCGCAGGGGATAGCTCGCATATAAATACTTCGAAACTGTCGTGCCTCTACAGACCTGGTATGACGCGTGTCAAGAAGGCGTCTCCTTTCTGCATCTGACAGGACCTCCTTTATCCACTCCTGCAGGTCTTGTTTCTTTTTGGTGAATTGTTGAAGCTGATAGCACAACTTTCTCGGATGTGTCCATCATGTTTCTAACGGCAACCGTTGCTTGGAACACTAACTAATCTGATATTTAAATCCATTCAGTTGAGCAACTCAATTAGTGTTCACGCTACGATGAACGTACCTGTTTAAAGTTTCCAGAATGGAACGCTGTTTTGGAGCACGAGCTCTTTTTTATGATATATTTGAATTATTTAATTCTCGTCAAAAGAACTGAAGACTGAACGATACAGCAGCGTGTCAAAAGCTCGGCATATCAGACAGTTAATTATTGTAACGCAGAATTGGCTTGTTTGTCTAGCCTAATTTTCATCTCGTTTTTTTATTTTTTTTATTTGTTAACGTATTGGATCTAAAGATAATCACCGAAGGGCGAAGGCTCTAACAACATGATTTATCAACACGAGACATTGCTTCTGAATTCACAAACATTGTTGGAGGAAGGTTATGTCGTCTTGTTTTCAAAATAACCACAATAATTCATAGAGATATGGATATATCAATCCAATACTAGTACTTCAAAGGGTTTAGAGACCCTTAGAACTTAGAATAAAGTGAGTTGATACACGCAGTGAAGAACTGAAAATAAAAGCAATGCGAGCAGAGGTAAACCCATATTTACACTTAATTCTAAACATTGTTAATCACTTTGCGATGCCTAGTTTATGTATACGGTATTTGCATAATTTGTATGGATATATTTATGGTACCAATTAATCTATGTCATTGTCATTCATGATTCGCTGAGTTTGTGAAATCGCAGTACTGAAATTGCAAAGAAAACATGTTCTATCGAGTCACGCAACGAGCGACCAAACGCTGTTTTAATCGCACTAAGATATATCTATATTTAGTTCTGAAATAGGCTACATATCAGTTAGAAGCCCGACTTCACGCTAGTAGAGCATCTAGTTATATTATTATTTTCCCGTCTCTTCGTTTTCTTTCTTCTTTTGAGGGGTGGAGGTGAAAACATTTGGAAGTGAAAAGAAAAACCTCAGATCAGCCGAAGGGGGTATCCGTGGGGCACCCCCTGACTGATACCTCTGTCATGTTACTAATCCCTGACAGGATACCAATGAACTGAAACGCTTTGTGTGTGTGTTTCCTAATGCCAATCTGGCGTAAACTCGCCAGCCAGGATGAGTATCATAAAGTATACAGCTAAGGCATTTTTACCCCGATATTTGTGGTTTTAGTTTTGGGTGAGGATTGGGGAGTTATGAGGATTGGGGTATTATTTCTAGTGAAATAAGGTTTGGGAGAAGGAACTGATATGAGAATTGAGGGTTTGTGGAACTCACAGCAACAAAGTTGTAACAGACAGGTGCAAGGGCGGCTGATCAATATTTTATCCCATACCTTAATTCAGCTGAGCATGAATGAGAGTGTTATGTAATAGAATACTATTCATAACACTCTAATGAGATGCAAAGATGAAATACGGTATTATAATGCCTCGTTAACACCCACGTGCACGTGTGCACGTCGTGCACAGTGGCAATATATACGGCATCAAAGGCAGGACACTCCCTTCTTGCTCAGTTCCAGCGGAACAGTGGTCAGATGAACGGCCCACCCACCCGCCCAATAGATTCGCGTGGGTCGTATTCTCCTGACCACCTAAGCCAAGCTGTTCCAGCTTGGCTTAGACCGCTGATCAATATTTTATCCCATACCTTAATTCAGCTGAGCATGAATGAGAGTGTTATGTAATAGAATACTATACACGGCTGATGATTGACATCTTTGCCAGCGCAGCAAACGTGTTTAACTACTCTGGGCTTATACTTTAAATCTTTCAAACCACACGGTAGGTTTTTGAGAAACTTTCATCGTAGGTGACTGACTCAAAATCTATTCTAAAATTGTAGCACCTTAATTTCCTATGCTCTTTCGAGCGCAACCCAAATAATTTACCGTTGTAAAAGTAAAGAGTTGAAAGCAAAGACCTAGCTGATTGGCAACCCATGAGACCCATCTTCCACAAAGTAGCCTCGTCTTCTTCTGTTATTTCTTGTCGTTCCTCCATTTTCGACTGCATACCAACGCCTTGTTGGGTCGCCTGCCGCATTTCTGCATCCAAAGCACGTCTCAATATGTTCAACCTTTAAAGGAACAATTCAGTATTAATAAAAACTATTATTTTAAATGATTCTAACTCGAATTTACAAAGAGTCTAATCCAATTAACGCCAGAATCAAAGCTATACTCGTAAGAAATAAAGTTATTTACATCTTACCTTCTATCGTTTTGACTTAACAGTGAAATGGCATTTCCACTTTCAGCAAGATGGCGCTGAAGGCCCGCAACAATCATGTACAGACTTCTTCCTGGGATACCTCTCTCCATTTACCTTCACCACTTCTTCGACAAACTTTGTCAGCCAAAAGTTCAGGGATTCTTCATTCATATTGACGATATTCGTATCTAATGACTGTACTTTGGCAATGTCAATTTCAAACGAACGCTGCTCTTTCGAAGGATCTTTGTTGGCTCTACCTATTTGCCATTCGGAAAAGACTTTAAAAGACCACTTCGTAGATGAACGCGTGGACTTTGGAATACTCTCTTGCAATGTATTTTTTTCTTCTTCACTAGACTTCGGTGGCCTAAATTCCCGCTTCGGAGGCATGTTTTTACTTATCCAAAAGCGAAGAACCAAAAGACTTCACATGCGAATTGATACTGACAAAGTTCTGCATATTTAAATTTCAAATTTTATTCGTCTTTTATTGTTGTTCAATTCAATTCCCAAATGCAAACAACCTTTGATTCCTTTTTCTTTTGTTTTCTCGAATCACTTCATATAGTTTCATCGATATTGGACAAAATGGTTATGAATTATTAATGAGTTTTTTAAGTCATTCAATAAACTCGCAGCACGTGTTTTATCAGGTATAAAACACTGCTGCTCGTTTATTAAATACTACATAGTCTAGCCTGCGGTAGATCCACGTAACAGAATATAAAGATCTCGTTCTGCCAAGATTATTTATTTATTATAACTGATCATAGTCTAGCCTGCGGTAGATCCACGTAACAGAATATAAAGATCTCGTTATGCCAAGATTATTTATTTATTATAACTGATCATAGTCTAGCCTGCGGTAGATCCACGTAACAGAATATAAAGATCTCGTTCTGCCAAGATTATTTATTTATTATAACTGATCATAGTCTAGCCTGCGGTAGATCCACGTAACAGAATATAAAGATCTCGTTATGCCAAGATTATTTATTTATTATAACTGATCATAGTCTAGCCTGCGGTAGATCCACGTAACAGAATATAAAGATCTCGTTATGCCAAGATTATTTATTTATTATAACTGATCATAGTCTAGCCTGCGGTAGATCCACGTAACAGAATATAAAGATCTCGTTCTGCCAAGATTATTTATTTATTATAACTGATCATAGTCTAGCCTGCGGTAGATCCACGTAACAGAATATAAAGATCTCGTTATGCCAAGATTATTTATTTATTATAACTGATCATAGTCTAGCCTGCGGTAGATCCACGTAACAGAATATAAAGATCTCGTTATGCCAAGATTATTTATTTATTATAACTGATCATAGTCTAGCCTGCGGTAGATCCACGTAACAGAATATAAAGATCTCGTTATGCCAAGATTATTTATTTATTATAACTGATCATAGTCTAGCCTGCGGTAGATCCACGTAACAGAATATAAAGATCTCGTTATGCCAAGATTATTTATTTATTATAACTGATCATAGTCTAGCCTGCGGTAGATCCACGTAACAGAATATAAAGATCTCGTTATGCCAAGATTATTTATTTATTATAACTGATCATAGTCTAGCCTGCGGTAGATCCACGTAACAGAATATAAAGATCTCGTTATGCCAAGATTATTTATTTATTATAACTGATCATAGTCTAGCCTGCGGTAGATCCACGTAACAGAATATAAAGATCTCGTTATGCCAAGATTATTTATTTATTATAACTGATCATAGTCTAGCCTGCGGTAGATCCACGTAACAGAATATAATTTATTATAACTGATCATAGTCTAGCCTGCGGTAGATCCACGTAACAGAATATAAAGATCTCGCCAAGATTATTTATTTATTATAACTGATCATAGTCTAGCCTGCGGTAGATTATATTCGTTATGCCAAGATTATTTATTTATTATAACTGATCATAGTCTAGCCTGCGGTAGATCCACGTAACAGAATATAAAGATCTCGTTATGCCAAGATTATTTATTTATTATAACTGATCATAGTCTAGCCTGCGGTAGATCCACGTAACAGAATATAAAGATCTCGTTCTGCCAAGATTATTTATTTATTATAACTGATCATAGTCTAGCCTGCGGTAGATCCACGTAACAGAATATAAAGATCTCGTTCTGCCAAGATTATTTATTTATTATAACTGATCATAGTCTTGTTGTATGTGACATTTGTGAACCGGGTCGTGAGCCCAGTAGATTACTAGTACGAACGCTGAAACGTCTACCAAAGAAGAGCAGAAAGCTGAGAGCCTTCGTCTATGATCGTATTTGTAAAAACACACCAGTCATATCAACGAATATGGAAGTCATGGTGAGAATCTTAGGTAAATCGAAGAAAAAACGGGTTTGTTAACAAAGAAAGAATTGCTGAGCTTATAAATGGAATACAATAACTACAGACACAAGCCTAGTAAATATATTTATCATTGTTTACTTGTAATTTACCACTGTCTGTTTACAAGACTACATGTAAGACTCAGAACCATATGTATCTCACGGTTTTATAGTTTTATGTCAGTTTACAACATTTTACGGCAGCTTTTTTCAGCCCATCGAGTGCGCGCTACGTGGAGCGTCTAGTTTATTATTTGTTTATTTTTATTATTTTTATTAATAATAATAATTATTATTATTTTATTATTTATTTATTATTTATTATTTTATTTTTTATTTTTTCTGCTTGTCTATGTACTAATTTTACCATTCCTGTTCATTAGCGTTGATGTCATCGTCAGACGATGTGGTGGAGCGTTCGGTGGGAAGGCGTTGCGTTCCTGCCAGGTCGCATGTGCCAGCGCTCTGGCCGCTAAAGTCCTCGATAGGTACGTGATACATAAATGTAATAATGAATTAATTAACAGCCGTCTTTGTGTGAGTCAGGAACAATGCCATGGGAACTTCCCATTTGAAATACAACTAGACGCTCTTCTAGCGTGAAGTCGGGCTTCTAAATGAAATGTAACCTATTTGAACTAAATATAGATATCTTATAGTGCGATTTTCAGTGCGATTGAAACAGTTTTTGGTTGCTCGTCGTTGCATGACTCGAGCTCGATAGAACATGCTTTCCTTGCAATTTCAGTGCTGCGAACTTTACAGTATATCAGTAAAAACGTTAATAGCCCGACTTCACGCTACTAGAGCGTCCTGTTTCAATCTAAATTTAGATTTTGACGAGAAAAGACTTATATTTTGGCCCCTTGACCTCCGGTGCTTTCCCTGATTGGTTTGTGCTTTGTAATCTTTCTTGGCCAGATTTCATGTCTCCTTCGGCTTTAGCTCGACGTTAGCCTGCGTAGCTTAATATAAAATAAAACTAGACGCTCTACTAGCGTGAAGTGGGGCTTCTAACTCATATAGCCTATTTGAACTAAATATAGATATCGCAGTGCGATTAAAACAGAGCAATCTGATTTGTATGTGAAGAAAGAGGCCAACTGATGTCTCGTGTTGAAGAAGCCATTCCTCTCGCCCCAATCCCCGCGCCAACAAACAAGGAACGCCTGTTAATGTGACATGTCGATTTGAGGTCAAAGAATACGACGAAGAACGGCCTGCATTTTTAGAGTCGGAGCTTCCACAGGAAGCTCGACTAATAAAAACCCGCGTATAATTATAAGAACCTAGGTTTTTCCAGGTTAGCATATAAAGGTTATTATATATTTGGTGTCTACTGAAAACTTAAGCTATTTAGGTTGTTAGGTTAGAGACAAATATGCTTGTAACTGGTCCAACGGCTGTTTCAAAAATTCAATGGATTTTTCGATCACCAGACCCGTGAAGTTGAAGATGAATTTCAACGCCAACATGGCTTCCATGGGTGGACGAGCTCCACATATGGCCAAGTATAAGGTACTGATTGTAGGACAAAAGAAAATATCATTTATCCTCTGGGAGTTGAAGTCTATACTCTTATACAAAATGCTTCACTGTTCTTGCCCTTTTCTGGTCCCGGATGTTCAAGGAGTGGATATATAGCACTATTCTTGGGTTGCACGTTACGTCATAGCCGCCATGTTGGATGACAATAACAAAGCATTCCTCATTAGCTTCTCTTGTTAGAAATCCAACATAGAGTGCAATTTAGAAAAGCGTGAAAACTAACTAAATCTAAATAGTACTAATTTGTTAAAAATCCTTTGTTTTCTATTGTTTAATTACCACTATTTAGTACTATTTAGTCACTAATCTTTCACGCTTTTCTAAGTTGCACTCTAACGGCTGTTTCATTGTTATTACTCGGGCCCAGGCCGCAGGCCGCCCGAGTTAGAAAATGCGGATTTCGGTAGTAGTAGTAGTAGTAGTAGTAGTAGTAGTAGTTTTGTTCGGCTTCAAAATGACGAGTATGCGACGTATTTAATCGTATCCGGAGTTTCAAGATTACTCCGCAGATTTGAAAAGATAAAGGAGACACAGGACTCAAGTAGATTATGAATCTTAGTTTTGAAAGCAGCTGTAGATCTTCAAGCTATTAAAAGGTCAGGATTCTAGTTCATCGTTCAATGACTAGAAGTGGTAAAAGGACTAGAAGCTCGCTTAAAATATATATTTTTTTTAAACAAACGCGAGGCCGTTATCGGAACCATCTGACCTATGCAACCTCAAGACGTATCATGTTCGTACTCACCGGACTAATAGTCTCCCTCGTCACTCAACTGTCACTGATTGTCATGACGTCAGAGAAATTATATTGTATTGAAGAAGATGTCCTTGTTTTATTCGACGTTCGAACCGTAACTCGAACCCGAACTCGATTCCAAACTCGACGTTTCGGGATCTGAAGCTAGAGAGGGGGCCTTTACACAAACTCATCAAAATCAAATCAATTGAACTCAAAGTCAAAAGGTAATCAAATGAACTCAAAGGCAAATCAAATGAACTCGACACATACATGTATATACATAGTCTCCCTCGTCACGCAACTGTCAGTCATTGTCAGGTCTCTCCTCGCGCAGCTGACATTGTCCTTGTTCTTCAACCAACTGGCATTCATTTTCAAGTACTTCCTCGAACAACTGACATTTTCCTTTTCACAATGCCCGAGTGAACGCTCATTGAGCGTCTTGTTTATATATCTCAAGGGATTTTGAGTCATGTGGTTGCAACCCAAGAATTCGTGGCATAACAAGCGACTTGCATGATGACGATGTTTTACTACCGACTACCAGTATGCTTTGGGAATTTTCTTTCTTATTCAGATTTTTATTCCCTCATGAGAATAGTAACACAATTGGTGCTAATTATCTAACAAAAGAAAATGGACAAAGCATTCTGGTACTTGTAGTATATGACGCCAGCATGCAAGTCGCCTAATCCTGATCCAGATTATATTTATTTTACTCATTGTAAAGCGCCATTGGGCTATAAGGAAATGGCGCTATATAAATTTTTGATTAATATTATTATTATCCAATTATTAGATAACAGCATTAGGATATCTCCATTAGTTTGAAGGAACAGAATGTCATGTGTTGATCTTTTTAGGTTGCCTTCAACAACGAAGGAGTACTACAGGGGGTCGAGATGGACTACTACGCTGACGGGGGTTGTACACCGGAGGATAATGATATGCTGGGAGTCATGGGACATTGGGATAACTGTAAGTGTATATGGAAAAAACAATGGTAAACAAAATTATTTTAAGTGTCAATTGTATTTTTACAGAAGTTTCGGGCATAGCCCTTCATCAGTGTGATAAACCGTTGTGTTTACACGTACGTGATTATAATTAAAGGCGCGCGCGCTCCGCGCGCTGACTTACAAGCATGGAATTACAGTGAAATTGAATTGAAATAAAGGGTGTACAAGTGTATATGGAATGTATCTTCGTAGTACCGATGATTACGACATATAGTATTATCATATGTACCTTTTTTTCTACCTTATTTATTAATATTGTAAAGAATGGTGTAGATGGAATGTATCTTCGTAGTACCGATGATTACGACATACAGAAAATAGTATTATCATATGTACCTTTTTTTCTACCTTATTTATTAATATTGTAAAGAATGGTGTAGATGGAATGTATCTTCGTAGTACCGATGATTACGACATACAGAAAATAGTATTATCATATGTACCTTTTTTTCTACCTTATTTATTAATATTGTAAAAAATGGTGTAGATGGAATAACAAATCTTAATCTGAAAAAAATCTGAAAATCATCATATACCACTTCTCAGCCACCACCATTATCGTTATCATCATCATCCTCAACATCATCATCACCATCATCATCAACAAACCGCCACCACCATCAATCATCATTGTCATAATCATCAGCAACAACAACTACTAACCACCAGTATAGCATTATCTTTCATTCCGTTTGTTCGCAGTGTATTACTGTCCCAGCTGGAAGATTTCCCATCATACCTTGCTGACCAACAAAGCTAACACTACGTACTGTAGAGCGCCAGGTCAGTATGGGAACACCACATCCTTTTATCGACATTATACAACCAGTTCGACTATAAACATTTCGATCCTGGATCTCATTACTTTGGTTGTCGTTTCTGGGAGATTCGTCTGTTTGAATTTCAATGAATGCTTTTCTAGGTCAAGTTCAGAGTGTCTTCATCATTGAGTCTATCATGGAACACGTGGCCAAAGCTCTCAACAAGACACCCGAAGAGATTCGAGAGAAAAATCTGTACCAAGAAGGACAGGTAGGGAGATCCTCTTGCTTGATGTGTTTCTTGTTGTTGAAATTGAACAAACCACTTTTGTTGCTTGTTGCTTGTCTCACATTTATGGCTTGACCGAAAAAAGCAGGCAAGCAGGCAAGCAGCCAAGCAGGCAAGCAGGCAAGCAGGCAAGCAGGCAAGCAGGCAAGCAGGCAAGCAGGCAAGCAAGCAGCAAGCAGGCAAGCAGGCAAGCAGGCAAGCAGGCAAGCAGGCAAGCAGGCAAGCAGGCAAGCAGGCAAGCAGGCAAGCAGGCAAGGCAAGCAGGCAAGCAAGGGCAAGCAGGCAAGCAGGCAAGCAGGCAAGCAGGCAAGCAGGCAAGCAGGCAAGCAGGCAAGCAGGCAAGCAGGCAAGCAGGCAAGCAGGCAAGCAGGCAAGCAGGCAAGCAGGCAAGCAGGCAAGCAGGCAAGCAGGCAAGCAGGCAAGCAGGCAAGCAGGCAAGCAGGCAAGCAGGCAAGCAAGCAGGCAAAGCAGGCAAGCAGGCAAGCAGGCAGCAGGCAAGCAGGCAAGCAGGCAAGCAGGCAAGCAGGCAGCAGCAAGCAGGCAAGCAGGCAAGCAGGCAAGCAGGCAAGCAGGCAAGCAGGCAAGCAGGCAAGCAGGCAAGCAGGCAAGCAGGCAAGCAGGCAAGCAGGCAAGCAGGCAAGCAGGCAAGCAGGCAAGCAGGCAAGCAGGCAAGCAGGCAAGCAGGCAAGCAGGCAAGCAGGCAAGCAGGCAAGCAGGCAAGCAGGCAAGCAGGCAAGCAGGCAAGCAGACAAACAGACAAACAGACAAACAGACAAACAGACAAAGACAAGCAGACAAACAGACAAACAGACAAACAAAAGCAATCACACAATTGTTTGTTTTCCAGAAAACTCCAGCCGGTGGAACAATACCTTTCTGTAACATCCGGGATGTTTGGAAAGGTAAGTATAAAACAATCAATCTTGCAATCAGTATCACGTCACAGATGATGGCACGCAGGACAGAAAAAATATGATTGTCAATCAGATCAGTTTTAGCTAGTTGAGAATTGTAATCTCCACAAATCTGGTTTCTTGAATCAGAGCTCTTAACGTTGTTGATCAACTCTTCTAGAATGTCTTGAAACATCAGAGTTCAAAAAAAGACAAGCAGAAATTGATGAGTTTAACAAGGTATACAGGCGTTCCTTTCCTTTCCTTTCCTTTCCATCCCATCCCATCCCATCCCATCCCATCCCTTTCCTTTCCCGTCCTTTCCTTTCCATCCCATCCCTTTCAATCCCATTCCATTCCTTCCCTCTTCCTTCAGTGCTCACGATGCGTGATTGTTCTATTTCAGGTCAACCGTTGGAGAAAACGTGGCCTGGTGCTCGTTCCTGGTAAATACAACGTTGATACAGGCTTTGCAAATTTTACGGTTTTTGTGTCGATCTTCGCATCCGATGGAACCGTCGGCATTGCTCATGGCGGTGTTGAGGTGGGTCAAGGAATTAACGTGAAGGTAAGTTATGAGGGAAATAAAGTTTGTCTGAACAGTGCAGCCTGTTCGCTGATGGACACACCAGCGTTTGCGCATGCGCTAGATGGACCTACAAATCTTTTTTTTTTGTCACAGTGATTGGTTCTAACCTTTAGTAAATCTTTATACGTACATTAATTGAACTTCGAAATCTTTTGAAGTCCAATTAAGAAGAGTTTCAACGTCCTACAAATCGCGACGTGGTATCAAGGTAGTCGTTTTTGTGTTCAAGATGGTGACAGTCTGCATTGTATAAAAAGTTGGCCGACACTGAGACTGGTCAGTCGTCCGACCAAATACCCCTCCACTCGTTTCTGAAATGGATTATAGGCGGAGATAGTCAGGGAGTGTTCTTGTGTCGTTTGAAAGAGGTTCTTTTATACAAAATGCATCATACTGAATACAATCAATCATTCTCAAACTCATTAATAATTCATTAGCTCAATAACCAATCAGCTCTCACGATTCGAGTCAGGTGGATGTATCTTGATACCGGAGGAAGAACTGATCAAGACACTGATCAAGACACTGATCAAGACACTGAAATTATTGTATATTTACCATTATGTTACTTACTACCTCTTACTTATCATGAGAAAAAATATAGTGATAAATCATCAACCAGAGTTGAATCAGTGACCCCTCGCACATTACGCTCACTACTTATCCATTAGACTACCTGACTGCTTGTTCGATTTTGAAGCTCTTTTTAACAAACATAATACTTGCGAGGTGACTCATTAGGCCAAGACACAAAAGCAATTATTATGTTCTTTTCTCAGGAGACTCAAGAACAATTCAGATAATCATTCATTATTAATGAGTTTGAGAAGCAATATCAAAAACTCGTGCTTCGTGTTTCATCAGGGGATTCAAAACACCTCGAAACAATAAAAAGCACTCGGCCTACGGCCTCGTGCTTTCATTAGTTTCTCGGTGTTTTGAACCCCTGATAAAACACTTGCACTCTGTTGATATATTACTTCTCAAACTCATTAATAATTCATTAGCTCAATAACCAATCAGCTCTCACGATTCGAGTCAGGTGGATGTATCTTGATACCGGAGGAAGAACTGATCAAGACACTGATCAAGACACTGAAATTATTGTATATTTACCATTATGTTACTTACCTTTAACTTAGTAGACTTACTACCTCTTACTTATCATGAAAAAAAATCTAGTGATAAATCATCAACCAGAGTTGAATCAGTGACCCCTCGCACATTACGCTCACTACTTATCCATTAGACTACCTGACTGCTTGTTCGATTTTGAAGCTCTTTTTAACAAACATAATACTTGCGAGGTGACTCATTAGGCCAAGACACAAAAGCAATTATTATGTTCTTTTCTCAGGAGACTCAAGAACAATTCAGATAATCATTCATTATTAATGAGTTTGAGAAGCAATATCAAAAACTCGTGCTACGGCCTCGTGCTTTCATTAGTTTCTCGGTGTTTTGAACCCCTGATAAAACACTCGCACTCGTTGTTGATATATTACATCAAAACTTTATATATTTTTCAATATATTGGCCACTTGTGCCCTACTAAGCGGGTTACGAAATATACTAAATACTAAATATATAATATATTATTAATAATTGTAATAAACGTTCAATGTCATTCTTCTCGATTTTTCCTTTCTTATATTTAGCGCTATCTGATTGGTTGGAGAATAATATATGCATCATTTCTATAAATAGATTGGTCTCAGTACGCGCGGTGAACGAGCCCAGTGATGCTTGCATAATATACCGTAGAATCCCGGTTATAAGCCCCCCCGGTTATACGCTCCCCCCCCCATTATAAGCCTACCTGTCTGCTAACAGAAATTTCCTCCTGATTATAAGCCCTCCCGGTTATAAGCCCCTCCGTTTATAAGCCCCCCCCGGTTATGGGCCCCATTCATTTACTCCTCGCCATACGGGGTACCATATACAGGAAACAATAATCAGGCAATTAGGTGTACGTAGCAAACGAGACTGATATGATGGAGTCCAGTAGTATACGGTAGCGCATTGCTTGAAAATCCGCTCAGATTATAGTTTTTTTCTGAGCATATATATATATATATATTCACGTTTAAAAACTTTTACTGTTATTGTTGCATGAACACTGTTTAACTAAAATGGTCACGATTATAAACATTGTTTTTCTTAAATAGAACGGATTTCAGACGTTTTTTTACTCCCTTTTATAACCCCCCTCCCCGATTATAAGCCCCCTCCGATTGTAAGCCTCCCCCCCGATTATAAGCCCACCACAAAACCCTTACGAAGTTATATAAGCCCAGGGCTTATAACCGGGATTCTACGGCATTTCATGGTACTGGTTTATTTACAGGTCGCTCAAGCGGCGTCCTACGTGCTTGGGATTCCTATGGATTTAATCGTCATTAAACCAAACCACACTATGTATTCCACTAACAGTAAGTATGTCGAATGTCACGTGACTAGTCGATCATCATTAAACCAAACCACACTCTGTATTCCACTAACAGTAAGTATGTCGAATGTCACGTGACTAGTCGATCATCATTAAACCAAACCACACTATGTATTCCACTAACAGTAAGTATGTCGAATGTCACGTGACTTGTCAATCATCATTAAACCAAACCACACTATGTATTCCACTAACAGTAAGTATGTCGAATGTCACGTGACTTGTCAATCATCATTAAACCAAACCACACTATGCATTCCTCTAACAGTAAGTATGTCGAATGTCACGTGACTTGTCAATCATCATTAAACCCAACCACACTATGTATTCTACTAACAGTAAGTATGTCGAATGTCACGTGACTTGTCAATCATCATTAAACCAAACCACACAATGTATTCCACTAACAGTAAGTATGTCGAATGTCACGTGACTTGTCAATCATCATTAAACCAAACCACACTATGCATTCCTCTAACAGTAAGTATGTCGAATGTCACGTGACTTGTCAATCATCATTAAACCAAACCACACAATGTATTCCACTAACAGTAAGTATGTCGAATGTCACGTGACTTGTCAATCATCATTAAACCAAACCACACTATGTATTCCACTAACAGTAAGTATGTCGAATGTCACGTGACTTGTCAATCATCATTAAACCAAACCACACTATGTATTCCACTAACAGTAAGTATGTCGAATGTCACGTGACTTGTCAATCATCATTAAACCAAACCACACTATGCATTCCTCTAACAGTAAGTATGTCGAATGTCACGTGACTTGTCAATCATCATTAAACCCAACCACACTATGTATTCTACTAACAGTAAGTATGTCGAATGTCACGTGACTTGTCAATCATCATTAAACCAAACCACACAATGTATTCCACTAACAGTAAGTATGTCGAATGTCACGTGACTTGTCAATCATCATTAAACCAAACCACACTATGCATTCCTCTAACAGTAAGTATGTCGAATGTCACGTGACTTGTCAATCATCATTAAACCAAACCACACAATGTATTCCACTAAGAGTAAGTATGTCGAATGTCACGTGACTTGTCAATCATCATTAAACCAAACCACACTATGTATTCCACTAACAGTAAGTATGTCGAATGTCACGTGACTTGTCAATCATCATTAAACCAAACCACACTATGTATTCCACTAACAGTAAGTATGTCGAATGTCACGTGACTTGTCAATCATCATTAAACCAAACCACACTATGTATTCCACTAACAGTAAGTATGTCGAATGTCACGTGACTTGTCAATCAACGTTAGTTAATTCTCTACGACATGCATCTTCTAGACTAACCAAATAAACACGGCAGAAATCGGGCTTCCTGTGGATACGATAACGTGTTACGGTTTTCCAAAAGCGCACATTAATCAATGTCAACGGACAAACTCTGACTTCAATTTTCTGGCGTACTCTCTTTTTTTATCACGCGGATGCTCAGTCAGTTTCCCGTGCAGTTTGGCAGGCATGGACAGTTGTTTCGTCCTTATTAGGACTCATCAGAAATGGTTTAGCCAAAACAGAAGTGCTGACGCTGTCCATCTTGAAAGACCTGACTGTATTCTCAACTCCTTTTGTCTTGTCTTTTAAAGGTGCTCTTACTGGGAGCAGTGTTGGAAGTGAAGTTTGTTGTAAGGTCAGTACGGTTATAACTAAACAGATTTGTCTGTTCGTCCTTCGTTAATCAGTCAGTCTGTTTGTTTGTTTGTCTGTCAGTTTTTCAGTCAGTCAGTCAGTCAGTCAGTCAGTCAGTCAGTCAGTCAGTCAGTCAGTCAGTCAGTCAGTCAGTCAGTCAGTCAGTCAGTCAGTCAGTCAGTCACTCTACCAGTCTACCAGTCAGTCAGTCAGTCAGTCAGTCAGTCAGTCTGTCAGTCCAGTCAGTCAGTCAGTCAGTCAGTCTACTAGTCAGTCAGTCAGTCAGTCAGTCAGTCAGTCAGTCAGTCAGTCAGTCAGTCACCAGTCAGTCAGTCAGTCAGTCAGTCAGTCAGTCAGTCAGTCAGTCTACCAGTCAGTCAGTCAGTCAGTCAGTCAGTCAGTTTATCAGTCAGTCAGTCAGTCAGTCAGTCAGTCAGTCTACCAGTCAGTCAGTCAGTCAGTCAGTCAGTACTAGTCAGTCAGTCAGTCAGTCAGTCAGTCAGTTTATCAATCAGTCAGTCAGTCAGTCTTTCTATCAGTCAGTCAGTCAGTCAGTCAGTCAGTCAGTCAGTCTATCAGTCAGTAAGTTTATCAGTCAGTCAGTCAGTCAGTCAGTCAGTCACCAGTCAGTCAGTCAGTTTATCAGTCAGTCAGTCAGTTTATCAGTCAGTCAGTCAGTCAGTCAGTCAGTCAGTCAGTCTATCAGTCAGTAAGTTTATCAGTCAGTCAGTCAGTCAGTCAGTCAGTCTACCAGTCAGTCAGTCAGTCAGTTTATCAGTCAGTCAGTCAGTCAGTCAGTTTCTATCAGTCAGTCAGTCAGTCAGTCAGTCAGTCATTCTACCAGTCAGTCAGTCAGTCAGTCAGTCAGTCAGTCAGTCAGTCAGTCAGTCAGTCAGTCAGTCAGTCAGTCAGTCAGTCAGTCAGTCAGTCAGTCAGTCAGTCAGTCAGTCAGTCAGTCTACCAGTCAGTCAGTCAGTCAGTCAGTCAGTCAGTTTATCAGTCAGTCAGTCAGTCAGTCAGTACCAGTCAGTCAGTCAGTCAGTATCAGTCAGTCAGTCAGTCTTTCTTCAGTCAGTCAGTCAGTCAGTCAGTCAGTCAGTCAGTCAGTCAGTCAGTCAGTCAGTCAGTCAGTCAGTAGTCTACCAGTCAGTCAGTCAGTCTATCAGTCAGTAAGTTTATCAGTCAGTCAGTCAGTCAGTCAGTCAGTCAGTCAGTCAGTCAGTCAGTCAGTCAGTTATCAGTCAGTCAGTCAGTCAGTCTTTCTATCAGTCAGTCAGTCAGTCAGTCAGTCAGTCAGTCAGTCAGTCAGTCAGTCTACCAGTCAGTCAGTCAGTCAGTCAGTCAGTCAGTTTATCAGTCAGTCAGTCAGTCAGTCAGTCAGTCTACCAGTCAGTCAGTCAGTTTATCAGTCAGTCATTCAGTCTTTCTATCAGTCAGTCAGTCAGTCAGTCAGTCAGTCAGTCAGTCAGTCAGTCAGTCAGTCAGTCAGTCAGTCAGTCTACCAGTCAGTCAGTCAGTCTATCAGTCAGTCAAGTTTATCAGTCAGTCAGTCAGTCAGTCAGTCAGTCAGTCCAGCAGTCAGTCAGTCAGTCAGTCAGTCAGTCAGTCAGTCAGTCTTTCTATCAGTCAGTCAGTCAGTCAGTCAGTCAGTCAGTCAGTCAGTCAGTCAGTCAGTCAGTCAGTCAGTCAGTCACCAGTCAGTCAGTCAGTCAGTTTCATCAGTCAGTCAGTCAGTCAGTCTTTCTATCAGTCAGTCAGTCAGTCAGTCAGTCACCAGTCAGTCAGTCAGTCAGTCAGTCAGTCAGTCAGTCAGTCAGTCAGTCAGTCAGTCAGTCACCAGTCAGTCAGTCAGTCAGTCAGTCAGTTTATCAGTCAGTCAGTCAGTCAGTCGGTCAGTTTATCAGTCAGTCAGTCAGTCAGTCAGTCAGTCAGTCAGTCAGTCAGTCAGTTTATCAGTCAGTCAGTCAGTTTATCAGTCAGTCAGTTTATCAGTCAGTCAGTCAGTTTATCAGTCAGTCAGTCAGTCAGTCAGTTCTTTCTATCAGTCAGTCAGTCAGTCAGTCAGTCAGTCAGTCAGTCAGTCAGTCAGTCAGTCAGTCAGTCAGTAAGTTTATCAGTCAGTCAGTCAGTCAGTCAGTCAGTCAGTCAGTCAGTCAGTCAGTCAGTCAGTCAGTCATCAGTCAGTCAGTCAGTCACAGTCAGTCAGTCAGTCTTTCTATCAGTCAGTCAGTCAGTCAGTCAGTCAGTCAGTCAGTCAGTCAGTCAGTCAGTCAGTCAGTCAGTCAGTCAGTCAGCAGTCAGTACCAGTCAGTCAGTCAGTCAGTCAGTCAGTCAGTCAGTCAGTCAGTCAGTCAGTCAGGTCAGTTTATCAGTCAGTCAGTCAGTCAGTACAGTCAGTCAGTCAGTCAGTCTACCAGTCTACAGTCAGTCAGTCAGTCAGTCAGTCAGTCAGTCAGTCAGTCTACCAGTCAGTCAGTCAGTCAGTCACCAGTCAGTCAGTCAGTCAGTCAGTCAGTCAGTCAGTCAGTCAGTCAGTCAGTCAGTCAGTCAGTCAGTCAGTCAGTCAGTCAGTCAGTCAGTCAGTCAGTCAGTCAGTCAGTCAGTCAGTCAGTCAGTCAGTCAGTTAGTCAGTCAGTCAGTCAGTCAGTCAGTCTACAGTCAGTCAGTCAGTCAGTCAGTCAGTTTATCACTCAGTCAGTCAGTCAGTTTATCAGTCAGTCAGTCAGTTTATCAGTCAGTCAGTCAGTCAGTCAGTCAGTCAGTCAGTCAGTCAGTTTTTATCATCAGTCAGTCAGTCAGTCAGTCAGTCAGTTCAGTCTATCAGTCAGTCAGTCAGTCAGTCAGTCAGTCAGTCAGTCAGTCAGTCAGTCAGTCAGTCAGTTTTATCAGTCAGTCAGTCAGTCAGTCAGTCAGTCTACCAGTCAGTCAGTCAGTTTATCAGTCAGTCAGTCAGTCAGTCAGTCAGTCAGTCAGTCAGTCAGTCAGTCAGTCAGTCAGTCAGTCAGTCAGTCAGTAAGTTTCATCAGTCAGTCAGTCAGTCAGTCAGTCAGTCACAGTCAGTCAGTCAGTCAGTTTTCTATCAGTCAGTCAGTCAGTCAGTCAGTCAGTTCTATCAGTCAGTCAGTCAGTCAGTCAGTCAGTCAGTCAGTCAGTCAGTCAGTCAGTCAGTCAGTCAGTCAGTCAGTCAGTCAGTCAGTCAGTCAGTCAGTCAGTCAGTCAGTCAGTCAGTCAGTCAGTCACCAGTCAGTCAGTCAGTCAGTCAGTCAGTCAGTCAGTCAGTCAGTCAGTCAGTCAGTCAGTCAGTCAGTCAGTCAGTCAGTCAGTCAGTCAGTCAGTCAGTCAGTCACCAGTCAGTCAGTCAGTCAGTTTATCAGTCAGTCATTCAGTCTTTCTATCAGTCAGTCAGTCAGTCAGTCAGTCAGTCAGTCAGTCAGTCAGTCAGTCAGTCAGTCAGTCAGTCAGTCAGTCAGTCAGTCAGTCAGTCAGTCTATCAGTCAGTCAGTTTAGTCAGTCAGTCAGTCAGTCAGTCAGTCAGTACAGTCAGTCAGTCAGTCAGTCAGTCAGTCAGTCAGTCAGTCAGTCAGTCTTTCTAGTCAGTCAGTCAGTCAGTCAGTCAGTCAGTCAGTCAGTCAGTCAGTCAGTCAGTCAGTCAGTCAGTCAGTCAGTCAGTCAGTCAGTTTCATCAGTCAGTCAGTCAGTCAGTCAGTCAGTCTAGTCAGTCAGTCAGTCAGTCAGTTTATCAGTCAGTCATTCAGTCAGTCAGTCTATCAGTCAGTCAGTCAGTCAGTCAGTCAGTCAGTCAGTCAGTCAGTCAGTCAGTCAGTCAGTCAGTCAGTCAGTCAGTCAGTCAGTCAGTCAGTCAGTCAGTCAGTTTATCAGTCAGTCAGTCAGTCAGTCAGTCAGTCTACCAGTCAGTCAGTCAGTTTATCAGTCAGTCAGTCAGTCAGTCAGTTCTATCAGTCAGTCAGTCAGTCAGTCAGTCAGTCAGTCAGTCAGTCAGTACCAGTCAGTCAGTCAGTCAGTCAGTCAGTCAGTACCAGTCAGTCAGTCAGTCAGTTTATCAGTCAGTCAGTCAGTCAGTCAGTCAGTCAGTCTCAGTCAGTCATCAGTCAGTCAGTCAGTCAGTCAGTCAGTCAGTCACAGTCAGTCAGTCAGTCAGTCAGTCAGTCAGTCAGTCAGTCAGTCACAGTCAGTCAGTCAGTCAGTCAGTCAGTCAGTCAGTCAGTCAGTCAGTCAGTCAGTCAGTTTATCAGTCAGTCAGTCAGTTTATCAGTCAGTCAGTCGGTCAGTTTATCAGTCAGTCAGTCAGTCAGTTTATCAGTCAGTCAGTCAGTCATCAGTCAGTCAGTCAGTCAGTCAGTTTATCAGTCAGTCAGTCAGTCAGTCTTTCTATCAGTCAGTCAGTCAGTCAGTCAGTCAGTCAGTCTACCAGTCAGTCAGTCAGTCTATCAGTCAGTCAGTCAGTTTATCAGTCAGTCAGTCAGTCAGTCTACCAGTCAGTCAGTCAGTCAGTTCATCAGTCAGTCAGTCGTCAGTCAGTCTTTCTCATCAGTCAGTCAGTCAGTCAGTCAGTCAGTCAGTCAGTCAGTACAGTCAGTCAGTCAGTCAGTCAGTCAGTCAGTCAGTCAGTCAGTCAGTCAGTCTACCAGTCAGTCAGTCAGTCAGTCAGTCAGTCAGTCATCAGTCAGTAAGTTTATCAGTCAGTCAGTCAGTCAGTCAGTCAGTCACAGTCAGTCAGTCAGTTTATCAGTCAGTCAGTCAGTCAGTCTTCTCTATCAGTCAGTCAGTCAGTCAGTCAGTCAGTCAGTCAGTCAGTCAGTCAGTCAGTCAGTCAGTCAGTCAGTCAGTCAGTCAGTCAGTCAGTCAGTCAGTCAGTCAGTCAGTCAGTCAGTCAGTCAGTCAGTCAGTCAGTCAGTCAGTCAGTCAGTCAGTCAGTCAGTCAGTCAGTCAGTCAGTCAGTCAGTCAGTCAGTCAGTCAGTCAGTCAGTCAGTCAGTCAGTCAGTCAGTCAGTCAGTCAGTCAGTCAGTCAGTCAGTCTACCAGTCAGTCAGTCAGTTTATCAGTCAGTCAGTCAGTCAGTCAGTCAGTCAGTCAGTCAGTCAGTCAGTCAGTCAGTCAGTCAGTCAGTCAGTCTATCAGTCAGTCAGTCAGTCAGTCAGTCAGTCAGTCAGTCAGTCAGTCAGTCAGTCAGTCAGTCAGTCAGTCAGTCAGTCAGTCAGTCAGTCAGTCAGTCAGTCAGTCAGTCAGTCAGTCAGTCAGTCAGTCAGTCAGTCAGTCAGTCAGTCAGTCAGTCAGTCAGTCAGTCAGTCAGTCAGTCAGTCAGTCAGTCAGTCAGTCAGTCAGTCAGTCAGTCAGTCAGTCAGTCAGTCAGTCACAGTCAGTCAGTCAGTCAGTCAGTCAGTCATCAGTCAGTCAGTCATTCAGTCAGTCAGTCAGTCAGTCTTTCATCAGTCAGTCAGTCAGTCAGTCAGTCAGTCAGTCAGTCAGTCAGTCAGTCAGTCAGTCAGTCAGTCAGTCAGTCAGTCAGTCAGTCAGTCTATCAGTCAGTCAGTCAGTCAGTCAGTCAGTCAGTCAGTCAGTCAGTCAGTCAGTCAGTCAGTCAGTCAGTCAGTCAGTCAGTCAGTCAGTCAGTCAGTCAGTCAGTCAGTCAGTCAGTCAGTCAGTTTATAGTCAGTCAGTCAGTCAGTCAGTCAGTCAGTCAGTCAGTCAGTCAGTCAGTCAGTCAGTCAGTCAGTCAGTCAGTCAGTCAGTCAGTCAGTCAGTCAGTCAGTCAGTCAGTCAGTCAGTCAGTCAGTCAGTCAGTCAGTCTCTAGTCAGTCAGTCAGTCAGTCAGTCAGTCAGTCAGTCAGTCAGTCAGTCAGTCAGTCAGTCAGTCAGTCAGTCAGTCAGTCAGTCAGTCAGTCAGTCAGTCAGTCAGTCAGTCAGTCAGTCAGTCAGTCAGTCAGTCAGTCAGTTTATCAGTCAGTCAGTCAGTCAGTCAGGTCAGTTTATCAGTCAGTCAGTCAGTCAGTCAGTCAGTCAGTCAGTCAGTCAGTCAGTCAGTCAGTCAGTCAGTCAGTCAGTCAGTCAGTCAGTCAGTCAGTCAGTCAGTCAGTCAGTCAGTCAGTCAGTCAGTCAGTCAGTCAGTCAGTCTATCAGTCAGTCAGTCAGTCAGTCAGTTCATCAGTCAGTCAGTCAGTCAGTCAGTCAGTCAGTCAGTCAGTCAGTCAGTCAGTCAGTCAGTCAGTCTATCAGTCAGTCAGTCAGTCAGTCAGTCAGTCAGTCAGTCAGTCAGTCAGTCAGTCAGTCAGTCAGTCAGTCAGTCAGTCAGTCAGTCAGTCAGTCAGTCAGTCAGTCAGTCAGTCAGTCAGTCAGTCAGTCAGTCAGTCAGTCAGTCAGTCAGTCAGTCAGTCAGTCAGTCAGTCAGTCAGTCAGTCAGTCAGTCAGTCAGTCAGTCAGTCAGTCAGTCAGTCAGTCAGTCAGTCAGTCAGTCAGTCAGTCAGTCAGTCAGTCAGTCAGTCAGTCAGTCAGTCAGTCAGTAGTCAGTCTACCAGTCAGTCAGTCAGTCATCAGTCAGTCAGTCAGTCAGTCAGTCAGTTCAGTCAGTCAGTCAGTCAGTCAGTCAGTCAGTCAGTCAGTCAGTCAGTCAGTCAGTCAGTCAGTCAGTCAGTCAGTCAGTCAGTCAGTCAGTCAGTCAGTCAGTCAGTCAGTCAGTCAGTCAGTCAGTCAGTCAGTCAGTCAGTCAGTCAGTCAGTCAGTCAGTCAGTCAGTCAGTCAGTCAGTCAGTCAGTCAGTCAGTCAGTCAGTCAGTCAGTTTATCAGTCAGTCAGTCAGTCAGTCAGTTCAGTCAGTCAGTCAGTCAGTCAGTCAGTTTAGTCAGTCAGTCAGTCAGTCAGTCAGTCAGTCAGTCAGTCAGTCAGTCAGTCAGTCAGTCAGTCAGTCAGTCTCAGTCAGTCAGTCAGTCAGTCAGTCAGTCAGTCAGTCAGTCAGTCAGTCAGTCAGTCACCAGTCAGTCAGTCAGTCAGTCAGTCATCACTCAGTCAGTCGTCAGTCAGTTTATCAGTCAGTCAGTCAGTCATTCAGTCAGTCAGTCAGTCAGTCAGTCAGTCGGTCAGTTTATCAGTCAGTCAGTTTATCAGTCAGCCAGTTTATCAGTCAGTCAGTTTATCAGTCAGTCAGTCAGTTTATCAGTCAGTCAGTCAGTCAGTCTTTCTATCAGTCAGTCAGTCAGTCAGTCAGTCAGTCAGTCTACCAGTCAGTCAGTCAGTCTATCAGTCAGTAAGTTTATCAGTCAGTCAGTCGGTCAGTTTATCAGTCAGTCAGTCAGTCTACCAGTCAGTCAGTCAGTCTACCAGTCTACCAGTCAGTCAGTCAGTCAGTCAGTCAGTCAGTCAGTCAGTCAGTCAGTCAGTCAGTCAGTCAGTCAGTCAGTCAGTCAGTCAGTCAGTCAGTCAGTCAGTCAGTCAGTCTATCAGTCAGTCAGTCTATCAGTCACTCTGTTAGTCAGTATGTTAGTTAGTCAGTCAATCCGTCTGTCAATCTGTTTGTTTGCTTGTTTGTTTGTTTGTTTATCTCTTTCTATGTAAAGGAATAATTGAATGCCGAAGGCTTGCAGGCTTGAAGGGGCCTTTTAGCATCTCCTAAAATCAGACACTAGATAACATATCTATACATACATACATCTTAGCATATCTATACATATGTACATCTTAGCATGTCTATACATTTAACAAATAGAAAACGTTTTCCCGTGTTTACATAGCCTGATATAAACACGAGGGAAGTTTGGGAGAAGTCGAGAGCTATAGAGGCTCGGTTTTACACAGAGCTCGAGACTTCTCCCAAACTTTCCCGAGTGTTTATATCAGGCTATGTAAACACGGGAAAACGTTTTCTATTTGTTTTATAAAATAACTACAAGGATTTCTTTCGTAAAACTCCTTTATTTACGCGAGATTTTAGTGATCAAAATTTCAATTCTCCTGAAAAGCGTCAGAAATCGCCCATCATCCAATCAAATCTCACGAAAGAAATCAAAATGGCAAAGCGACTCGACAACTTTCATCTGTGCAGTTACTGTTTTGACACGAAAAACGATTTGAAGAATGCTATTTTCTGTCAGAAAATTGCAGAAGAATGCTTGTTACACTTTGTTTTTGTATCCTGTGAACACGAAACACGAAGAAAAGTGAGAAAAGCTGAGCCGAATCACGATCAATGACGAAGAGTCGTCAAACTTTCTGAAATATTTGACATCTTGATGAATGGAGCACGAAGTCAGGTAGCCAAATATCTACAGTTTTTGTCGTATTTTTGAATCTTTTCGTCGCTTTTCTCGACAAGAATGTATAAACGATGGACGTTTCTGAGACATTTCAAGATATTTTTTCTCTTTGACATATTTTACTAGAGATATGAATGTTCTGGCGAACCCGCCGTGTAGCTACAAGAATCGCTCTGTTTTTACTCTTTTGTGAGTATAAATACGGCTATCTTTTCTTGATATTTTCAGTCGTACTCTTGAGAAAATATAAGACTTATGTGTAGCTAAGTATAACTTACAAAATGGTTAGTATGTGATTGAAAAAACTGAGCCGTTATATCAGTTTAGTTTTCTTCGTTATTGTGGCAGAAATAATTGGACGATTCGTCGAGTTTCTTGCCGGCCGAGTTTGAATGAAGCTCAATTCTTGCAAAATTACTTAATTTTCGGGTTAAAATCATCAAAATCACATCTAGATAGAACTTGAACTTAACTAAACAAGAAAAACTGTAATTCTATGGCTTTTGTTTATTAAATAAAACATGTTTGACAACAGAAAAAAATACATTTGTGGTCAGTTATTTTTACAATCAAATCCACTGCATTGCTTCAAGGTTGTTCAAGGTCATGAACCATGTTTACATAGCCTCATATCAACATGGTAATTAACCAATCAGAGCGCGCGTTATATCTAAATTATTTTATAAACATGCATCTTAACATATACA
The DNA here is from genome assembly GCA_033675265.1 of Actinostola sp. cb2023. Lineage (NCBI taxonomy): Eukaryota > Metazoa > Cnidaria > Anthozoa > Actiniaria > Actinostolidae > Actinostola > Actinostola sp. cb2023. The sequence continues at coordinate 107,404 of JAUJYZ010000744.1, read as the reverse complement.
TACATACATATAATAATAATAATAATAAGTTCTTGTTTAACGCATTAAACTGACGTCTCAATGCGTTTTACATTACATAATAACATAAAATATATAGCTAATTGGATAATCGTTGTCGGGTTGAAAATCATAAATCATAGAAGCTGAGACCGCAAGGATCGATGGGAAATCAGTTACATATCTGCCTGCATATATTCAATGTTCTCGTAGTTTTGAAGGTATATGAGCTATATATTTAACTAAGAACCTACAAGTCTGCATAGAAAGGTCAATCATTTGACGGTGTTATTTGAGAGTTTTAATTTCCCAGAATTCCTTCTGGTCATAGCTTTCATGATTTTCAACCCGACAACGATTATGCAATTAGCTATATACATCTTTAGTGTTGTTCCCATGCGACTTTGATGTGACATTTCCGTTGAAACCCGCAATTGAACACCTGAATGTAAGTAAGACTCAGAGATTGTATTTTAAAGGGTACAATGGAATGTTGTAAAATGCTGAATGAGCGGATCAAGCCAATCCGTGACGCCAATCCTGGTATTCCGTGGAAGCAACTTATTACAATGTGTATGGGCCAACAGGTCGACCTCTCGGCCAAGTACAGGTAAGTGACGTAACTCGTGCTCCTAGACGTTTCTTTTTCTTTTCACTGTCATGCATGGAATCGCTTATTAGCCGGGTCGGTTGCTTTAGGGGATGATCGCTTATTAGAGTCGTTTTCGTATGAGTGGGAAGTAGTTACGGTACTGTTCGTGCCGTGCCGCTATCGCGCCATGATCGTACCGTATCCAGGCATTCTGATTGGTTGAGCAATGATTTTGCGCGCTGTGATTGGTTGAATACAATGTCTTCGATTCCGTACCGTAACTCCGTGCCGTAGGTTTCCCACTCATATGAAAACGACTCTATGGGTTGATCGCTTATTAGAGGTTGGTCGCTTAAGGGGGTTGATCTCTTATAAGGGGTTGGTCGCTTAACAGGGGGTGACGGCTTAACAAGGGTTGGTCACTTAAGAGGGGTGACCGCTTAACAAGGGTTGGTCGCTTAAGAGGGGTGACCGCTAAACAAGGGTTGGTCGCTTAAGAAGGGTGACCGCTTAACAAGGGTTGGTCGCTTAAGGGGGTTGATCTCTCATTAGGGGTTGGTCGCATAACAGGGGGTGACCGCTTAACAGGGGTTCTATTTATACTTCATTTTCCTAGTATCGAAGGTGCTCTAATGGGAGAGGGTTACTTGGCTTACGGAGTGAGCTGTACCGAGGCAGAAGTTGATATTTTGACTGGAGAGCGTCTCATCTTGAGGTCTGACATTTTGTACGACTGCGGTGAAAGGTACGAAAGTCTTACGTCGTCATGATTACTTGTAAATTGTAAACTTACTTTTCGCAAATTTATTTCAAATAGTTTGAACCCAGAAATTGACATTGGCCAAGTCGAAGGAGCGTTTGTGTTTGGAATGGGTTATTGGATGTCTGAGAAGGTCTACCACGATCCAGAGACTGGGGAGGAGCTGTCCACTGGGACCTGGGTAAGAGATCCATAATCTTGGACAAAACTGTTGAGACACATCCAAGTTTTTGGGTACAATTCGGCTCCCAAAGGGGATTACCCTCTCTCCCCTGCCCCCCCCCACCCTCCAAAACAATGTTGTTCGTTGTCCAACATCATACCTCGTGTGTCTAGTTTCTGAAACATCAACATTGAACAGGGGGGACGGGGGTTAAAGAAATATAAAGAAGTGTTTTTGCGATCCTATAAATTATCAGCTCTAATGTCTACATAATCATGTCTAGGGTGTCTAGTTTCCGAAACATCAACATTGAACAGGGGGGACGGGGGTTAAAGAAATATAAAGAAGTAGTAGGCAATGGCCGTTTCTGGCGCATTTTGAAAACAGGTGAAATATCGGGGTAAATATCAGGTGAAATATCAGGTGAAATATATCAGGTGAAAAATCAGGTGAAAAATCAGGTGAATATTATAGCTTATTTTATAAGATATAATTCCATATTTTCAAATCAGGGAAATCCGCTTATAGACACCTCAAAAAATTCCTCCAAAATTACCTTCTCTAGGAGTACCCCTTCAATTTTTTTCAACGACTATCTACACCCATTTAAATGCTTTATATTATACTGTTTACACCCTCTGAATATACACGTTTTCGACATCTACAGCCTATTTGTTGAAAATATCACCTGGATAATTCATATATAAAATCCTATCAATATTTTCAAAAAATAAAAATAAAAACCAAAATTTTTTTCTAAAAAGAAGGCTTTGGATACTTGTATGTAAATATTTTCAATCGTCTCAGAATTAGGATTCTAATACATATATGTTCCATTCTATCGAGGGGAAAACCACTAGTTTTCACCATCTAGACTCATTTTAAACAATTTCAAACTGGAATTTTATTTTAGCTCAAAAACACAGCTTTTTTCCAAAAAAATTAAATATTGGGGTAAAATCACACTTTTTTATTTTTCAGAGCTAAATTGATTGATTCACCTCCTAGACCCATATGATTGTTTACATCTACACCCGTTTGAGGGTAATTCCATCAAAAATTCCTCCTAAAATTCCGATCAAAAAAAATGAAAAGGGCTTAAAGAAACGGTGATTTAGTATATTAGGAAAAATAAAAAATGTCTGAAATTATTTTACGTCGAATTACTCATAATGGAAAAAATTATTATCGAGATTTGTCAGGTGGAATATGGAATCAGGCCTCTTCTTTAGTGGGTTCTACGTCTTTTAATAATGAGGTACAATTATTTACTGACTTACGAAAAAACCCTAAAAGGCGGTCTCCTCCTATAATTATACCTCCAACAAAAAAACCTACAAAACTTCATGCAAAAATTGCCAAGCAGAAAATTTTCAATGATCGAATTGCTAAGATGAAAAAAGATGGTATTAGCCGTTATTCATTACAGGATTCTGACTATAAGAAGCCGGTATATTTCCCTGAGATCGGTAAGGAGAATATTCACGATGATACTTTTAAGAGACGAAGAAAGAATACCTTTCACAAAATGGAAGCCGCGTTCAAGGGATTCATTAAATCATATGTCATTGAGAATAATACTAATGTAGATCCTAAGATTTATCTAGCAAGTAAAAAGAAGCAAATACTTAATCTTGTTCGTATAAATAAAAAACCTCTCAAATTTAAAATCATTCTTGAGGTCCAATTTTATAAAATTATTAATGGTGAAAAAGTGTATACATGGGCTTATTTTCACACCCCCATATCGCCAGTCCTAGAAGCTACCGATCGTAGTATGCTATATGATCAGATGATTGGAAATATACTCGAGAAATTCGACACCTATCAATCATCGGGGTCGGGGTGGATTTTTTATTCACTTGATAAAATAAATATTCATATTGACCGTTATAACCCAATTAAAGGTTCCTCGTATATTAAATTACCAAGCAGATTATTGTTGAAGAAAGCGGTTATAAATCTCAAGAATAGCGATAATCATTGCTTCAAATGGTCTGTTACGAGAGCTATATTCCCTGAGAAAAGAGATAATGAGAGGATAACGAAAACTCTTGTAGCAAATAGTAAGACCCTATTTTGGGATAAACTTCATTTTCCCGTACAGGTTGATAAGATCGGGGTCTTTGAGCGTAATAATCCCGAGTATCGAATTAATGTGTATGGATACGAGAAGGAGTTATATCCATTACGCATTAGTGATTACACGACTGATAGACAAACGATTAACCTATTACTCATTAGTAATAACACAACGAATCATTATTGTTGGATAAAAAATATTTCGAGATTATTGAGTTCCCAAGTTTGTACTAATACCCACAAACGGTTCTTTTGTGAACGATGTATGTTGTCATTTAAGACAAAATTATCATTAGATAAGCACTCAGAGTATTGTAAAAATCATGATGCTGTGAAAATAACACTCCCAAATAATGGAACCAAAATATCATTCAAAAATTGGAATCATTCTATGAGAGTTCCGTTTGCAATATATGCCGATATTGAATGCACCACTGAACCAATATCTTCTTGCCAACCGTCTTCAGATAGTTCATTCACTCAGAAATATCAAAAGCATAAACCATCAGGATATTCTTATATGATAAAATCTTATAACGATGAGCTATATCAACCAAAAATATTTAGATATACAGCTAAGTCAGATACTGATGATATAGGTAAACATTTCGTTAATTCAATCGAAGAAACCGTTAGAGATCTATATTCACGCTTTTTGAAATACAAAAAGAAGGTTAAAATGACTTCATATGATCGGAAGAAATATAATGAGGCAACCCATTGTCACATATGTGAAAAAGCGCTATTTGGTAATAAAATTCTTGACCACAACCATATCTCAGGTAAATATCGTGGTGCTGCACACAATGAATGCAATCTCAATTATAAGATACCGAAGTTTATCCCCGTTATATTCCACAATCTTAGCGGTTATGATAGTCATTTATTCATCAAGAATCTAGGTGTTAGTAATGGTAAAATTAATGTCATACCAAATAACGAAGAAAAGTATATCAGCTTCACCAAAGAAGTTCTTGTCGATACTTTTACTAATAAGGATGGCAAGCAGTGCAAATTGACACGTCAGATAAGGTTCATTGATAGTTTCAAGTTCATGGCCTCAAGTCTAGACTCCCTTGTTGGTAATCTCGAAAAGGAACAATTCAGAAATATGAGTTTATTCTATGTGGGAGAGGAACTGGATCTATTATTGAGAAAAGGGGTGTATCCATACGATTACATCTCAAGTTTAGATAGGCTAGACGAAACAAGCTTACCATCAAAGGATAAATTCTATAACAAGTTGAATAATAGTGATATATCTGATAGTGATTACAAACATGCTCATAATATTTGGAAAACATTCAATATCAAGACCATGCGTGAATATCATGATTTATATCTTAGATCGGATGTTATCCTACTAGCTGACGTATTTGAGAATTTCCGAGATGTGTGTATGAAGAATTATAAGCTAGATCCTTGTTGGTATTATACAGCCCCCGGCTTATCTTGGGATGCAATGTTGAAAATGACTAAGGTAGAACTTGAATTGCTGAGTGATGATCCAGATATGCTATTAATGTTTGAATCTGGTATTCGAGGGGGGGTTAGTACGATATCCCATCGATATAGTAAGGCCAATAATAAATATATGTGTGATTATGATAATACAAAGGAATCTACCTACATCAAATATCTCGATGCAAATAATTTATATGGTTGGGCTATGAGTCAGAAGCTACCCACAGGTGGATTCAAATGGATGAACGATAATGAGATTACCACATGGGAGAGCCATCCATGCATTCTAGAGGTCGATTTAGAATATCCCAACATACTTCACAATCTTCATAATGAGTATCCTCTCGCCCCAGAACGGTTGGTTATAAACAAGGTTGAAAAATTAGTCCCCAACCTAAATAATAAGACGAAATATATTATCCATCATGACACTCTTAAGCTATATATTAGTCTTGGTCTTAGAATAGCAAAGATTCATCGAGGTATCACATTTCAAGAATCAAACTGGCTGGCCCCGTATATAGCACTGAACACAACACTACGGACAAAGGCAAAAAATAATTTCGAAAAGGATTTCTTCAAACTTCTTAATAATTCTGTGTATGGCAAATGTATGGAAAATATTCGTAATCGACAGGATATTAGACTTGTTAATAGTCAAGCTCAAGCTGCTAAATTAATCAATAAGTCCAATTATAAAAAGCGGACGATATTCAGTGAAGATCTTGTTGCCATTCATATGGGTAAGACAGAGCTGGTATTCAACAAGCCTATATTTGTAGGTATGAGCATCCTTGATATATCTAAGAATCTCATGTATGATTTCCACTATAATTATATCAAAAATAAGTATGGGAATAAATCAAAATTGATGTTCACAGACACAGACAGTCTTTTGTATCAGATTGAAACTGATGATTTCTATAAAGATATCACCAAAGATATTAATGCTAAATTCGATACATCAGCTTATCCAAAAAATCATGCCGGAATCAAAAATTTTGTTAATAAAAAGGTTATCGGCATGATGAAGGACGAGACTGCCGGTAATGAGATTGTGGAATTCGTAGGCCTTAGAGCCAAGTTATATGCGTACAAGATTGATAATATTGAGGTGAAGCGTTGTAAGGGTGTGAAAAGATCTGTTGTTAAAAGTGAGATCACATTCGAGGATTATAAGAATTGTCTTGATACAGGAAAAAAGCAACTTCGGAAGATGAATGTTATAAGATCTCATAAACATCATATATATACAGAAACTGTAAACAAAATAGCATTATCTAGAGATGATGACAAACGGATTATACAACCAGATGGTATTCATACCCTAGCTATTGGATTCAAAAATCATACTGTATCAGGTGGTAGTTCAGTGTATTCAGGGACCACTTGTAATTCCTCCCGCACAAAATTACGTCTTGGTGATCCATTAGATAAGTAGTATAATACCGGTTGATTAGCCGATACTATTGCCCGGGATATATCATAAATATTCATTGACCATATAGGATCAGTGGCACGTCTTTTTTCACCGCCTTCCTGTTCACCAGGAGCATATAAATATCTAACTTTTACCTCTGCTGGTAATCGTTCTTCAACTAATCCAACAGGTCTTTTATAAACAACCTCTTTAGTATCAACTGATTTTAGCTTTATAGATTCAGTCGGTGTTTTACCAGTTATTCTCTTTACTCCACTATTAATACTTTTTATAACAGCAGGTAATCTCTGCACCCATTCACGGGATCTTTCATCTTCTACCAACATTTCTTGAGCATATTGATGGCTAAACAACTTTTCAGCAATGGTTCGATTAGCGCGTTCGACTAGAGCTTGTGCTCTATGGTTTCCAGCTTCTGATCTTTGTATTTTTATTCCATGTTTTTTCATAATAGATGTAACTTCGCCCATAAATTCAGTGCCTGGGTCTACCATCATTGTTTCAGGCCATTGTAATTTTCTAGAATATAGTTTATTGAAAGCTGTAGATACTTCTGTTGAATACTTAGACGTCAAGGGTTCAGCATCAACGTATCTACTAGCTATATCAACAACTACAAGAGCATATTTGTATGTTTTTCTTTTAACAAAATCATGTGGTAAAAATAATAGATCCGCTTGATGTATTTCATTTGGTTTTGAGATATTCCAATGGTATCTTGGGATGTATTTCGGAGCTGGTAGGTATATCTGCCACAACGCTTGCGTCTCTAACCAATTCCTCACAATATCTAAATCAATTTTAGTTGCATCAGATAGGTGATTTATTGCATCATATCCTTTCCAATAGCCTTGCGGACTATAGTACGTTTTTGATAACCTCATTTCCATAATAATATATAAAACAATATTCTTTTATAATATTATATAAATGACGCAATCTATTTCTGAAATTTTAGATGTAAATCGACAATACAAACAACCATTTGGTTTAAAAGCTGATAGAACCGTTCATCGTGTTACTTTCAACCCAAGCACAGCTAATCCCGGAGAGACCCTGTATGTTCATATACCTAAATTAAGTGATAATATTGTATACGTACCAGAGTCAATAGGATTACTTTTCAAACTAAACCTAGCTGCCACTGGTCATGCAAATAACACAGTGGTTAACAACCTAGGGAGAGCACTTAAGTCGCGTATGAGGGTTCTTTATGGCGGAGAAACTTTACAAGACACCCATCGTATTGATCTGTATGAAACCTATAACGACTTATTCTTATCGAAAAGAGAACGTGAAAATATGTTGATGGAAGGTATTAGTTCTGTCAATATGAGAAAACTTAGAACAGCCTCAGGTGATAAAGTAACTCACTGATGCTAAGGATGTAGTATTAGGAGCTGTTTATGGTGATAAATATCGGTTACCATTAAATCACAGTATTTTAGATAATCATGGGATATTCTATGCAAAGGGTCTTTCTAATAATCTATTATTTGAGATTACTCTTCCAGAAAGCGGAAATATTGTGGTCACATCTGATAATACAAAACCATATACATACAGTCTTTCAAATATTGAGTTAGAATACACTTGTATTAATAGTGATTACCTAGCTCGGGAAGCTCTTTCTTCATATCAAGTCGGTAAAGGGTTCTATTATGAAAACGTGCTTCTACACAGGACATTCATAGTTAATAAAGCAACAGACTCTGTGATTAACGAGCATGTAAATATACCAAGAAGGTCAATGAGTGGAATTCTTTGTTTGTTTGTAGAACCTTATACAGTAGGCACAAGAGACTCTGAAAAGTATATAAACCCTGGATTAACCCAAGTGAATGTGAATATCGATGGTATACCTAATAAATTATTCTCGAAAGGTATGGTTCAAACAGATTTTTGGAATTCAATTAGAGGAAGGCTTGGTGAAACAGATAATGTAACCCAGAAAGATTTCTATAGTGATAAATTCGCTCTTTGGATCAATTTGAAAACAAACCCGGATAATAATATTCATGGAAATGGTCTTCTTCTAAATTCAACAAAAGACGGTGTTATGCTTAATTTTAATAGAACAGTTGGGGGATCTGGTAATATAACATGTCATATGTTTGTTATCGCTGATGCTCTTATGGAAATTCAAGACGGTAATTTAAAAGCAATATTATATTAAAGTAATATTCACTATTAATTATATATAAATGGAGGAGCTGAAAGATCATATACCATTCAACGCTCTAATCGTCGGTGGTACAAATAGCGGTAAAACACAATTTTTAGTTGATACTCTTAGAGGTTCATATAAACAGGTATTTGAATATGTAATTCTGGTTTGCAGTACTTATTCCAAAAATAAAACATATGAGGGATTTGCATTGAACGATCCGAGATTTCTTGTCATTCAACCAGATAATTGTGAAATTGATGATCTAAATCAAATTTTATTGGATATTGAAACGGTGTTTTGTGGACATTCCGTGCTTTTAATTTTAGACGATATGGCTTCTAGTAGTGAAGTTAAAAGACGAAGTAATCAATTCATTAATCTCGCTTTTTCTGCTCGTCACAGCGGAATCTCGGTTTGGGTTCTCAGTCAGCATTTACATTCGATAGCACGACCTTTTAGAGAAAATATCGGTTGTATAATAAGTTTTTTTACACCAAATAAATTATCAAATCTAGTTCTTTTTGATGAATACGGTTATGGATTAGATACAGAGCATAAAAAATCTTTTATTAAACTACTTAAATCAGAAAAGTATGCACGAATTGTTTTTTGTTTGAGATATCCATATCAATCATTTATTGAAATTCCCAGTGTTAGCATTTAAAAAATAAAAATATATAAAAGTATTATTATAAGATGACATCAGTTCTTGATCAATTCATGGATGGTGATATGGAAACGATTCAAGAGGAAATTATAGAAGATACAAAAATAGTAAAGAAGGAACGGAAAAAGAAACTGCCTGTTAATAAGTGTGATGACATAGATATAGAAAAAAAACGCGAGGAATTATCGATATTAGCTCTGCTTAATACAATCGATCAATACATAGGGTTTAAGATGACTCTGCTTGATGTTAAAAAATTATCGAAATCAGATATAGAACTTTATTATAATAGATATCAGATAATTCTCGGAAACAAATTAACAAATTCTCTAATAATTTCCGGTATTGAAGCTTCTGTTGGATTTATTGAGTTATGTTTTTCCAATTGATAGTAGAGAGGCCCTAGTTCAGGATCTACAAAAAAATGAGATGCTTATGCAAGAGCTAAAATTAATTAGTGGATATGCTGTGTTAAAAGGAGGTAGACTCCTCGCATTGAGTAGCTGTCTGGTGCAATTTGCAACCCATGTTAAGATTAGCAATTCCAATGATACGTGGGTAGCTCCTCCAATCATTACTCATGATATTGAACAGAATTTTGATGACAATGAACAGATTAACCATGTTGTTGATGAGTTGTTAACAACCTCTTGACAGTCTTAACCATCTCTTGACCATCTATTAAGCATCTGTTGAGCATACTGTTGGAACCTGTTGAGTTGTGTTGAGCAGAGTCTTGAGCATCTCTTGAGCACCTCTTGAGCACCTCTTGAGCATCTCTTGAGCATCTGTTGAGCATCTGTTGGAACCTGTTGAGCATCTCTTGAGCAGACTCTTAGAACCTGTTGAGCATCTGTTGAGCATCTGTTGGAACTCTCTTGGAATTTCACTTAAAATATTATTCTTATATAATAGTATATTAAAAATGTCAGAAGAATCAAAAGATATAATTACCAAAGAACCGGAAAATCCAATTATAAAACAAAAAGACCCTAAGAAGGTTGCCGCTGGTAAAAGACTAGCTGAATATCATAAAAAAGCTAAGAAAGCTCTTGAAATAGAAAAGAATCATGAAACTGAAGAAGAAGAAACATCTAATTCATGGACGCCAGAAATATCACTAACAACAGCATTGACACTAGTTGGAATAAGTCTAACAGCTATAGATTTATATTTTAGATGGAGAAATAATAAAAAAGTAAATACACCTGTGAAAACCGCTAAAATGGAAGACATCACACCTGAAACTAATAAAATTCCTATACCAAGAATAGGTATGGAATGAAAAACTATATAAAAAATAAAAACTTTATTAAGAATATATAAAATGGAAAACAAATTGATTAAATCAGTTACCGATGCTGCTATAGTTGTTGGAATCGCTGCAGTAATTGGTTATGTCGGAAAAAAGGCTATGAACAAATCATTCATCAACGACCCTAGTAGTAGTCTAACAAATTATGGAAAATGGGTGCTAGTACTATCTGGAAGCATGTATGTTAAACAATATCTTGAAGATCAAAAAATTCTTCCAAAATCACTCTAATCATTTAAAATAATAAGTTCTTTATAATAATATAGAATGGCAAGCGCAGTTATTATGATGATCGCGGGTGCTGCTTTGAACGCGAGTGCCTTCACCGGTTCAATGTATTTAGCTAAATATCTCAGTTCTGACGGTAAACATGTTGATGAAGAGAAAATTAGACATGATAAGGCTATAGAACTTTATCAGAAGAATATGGGTGAATGGCAAAAGAAGAAACAAGAGTATGAAGAATGGTTGGAGATGCAATATAAGAATAAACAAATAGCTGATAGCAATCTATCTGATACTGATTATGCTTTTAGGATATACTCCAAGGCACATCCAGATTTTAATTTGAAAGAACCACAATTAGGTGATTATTATAAACCTAACAAAAAACAAAAACAGTATGAAATGATTTATGTGGGTGGTGGTATGTTAGGAGCAGGGTATTTAGCATCGAAATTTATATAAAAAACTAACTATTAATATATAGTATATGGAAGTCGATGGTTTAGATTTTGACCCACTTGAATCTGTAGATATAAACGATCCTATCACAAATGATGAACTAGAGGAATTATTACCACAACAAAAAGAAACTAGACACACTTGGTGGGAACGAACAAAAGATTGGTTTGGTAGAAGGGGTATATCAAAAGAACGAGGATATAGATTGTTTAAGAACTCTGATGAAAGCAATGAAGATTGGGGAAGGAGGGCAAGAGAAGACATAGAAATGGTAGACCTTGCTAAACATCGTGAAGAAAGAGTTGAGGAAGCTTGGGATAGGATCAAATCCAAGTATCCTAATGTAAATCCTAAAAACTCTCCATTCGTCACTACAATTGATGAATATGATAGAGTGATAGTAAGAATTAATAGACTGGGCAGCAAACATCATGTTCTGTTTAATGCTGAGGGTGAATTAAATGGTAAGTTACCTAAAACAATTGTAAACTATCTTGGTGATCCTGCTGAAAAAGTTGTTGAGAATAATGAAAGAACTATATTTTCACATCGAGAAAAATTACAAACATTAAAAGAAGAATTGGATAATATATCTCAAGCTGGCTCTAATGATGTTAGAGAAAGATTGAATATATCACTCCGTGAACAGATTGAGGAAACTAGAAATGAGATTGAACAATTAGAAGAACAAAATGAAGTAATAGAAGGGCGAATGTCTCTGAGAGATCGTATAAAAGCTGTTTTTAAAAAGTATGGTTTTACTGTTTTTTCTGTTGTATCTGCAGTTAGTATTATTATTAGTGTTATTATTTCTAGTCTAAAAAGCGGATTATCCGGTGTTGCAAAAGGTTTAGGAAATGGTTTGAAAGCTATTGGTAAGAAGCTAGCCCAGATACTACCCGGCATGCTAGGTAGTATAGCTTCTTTTATTTTCAGAACCGCGGGTGAGGTTATTAGTTTCTTAGCTAAAAACGCTTGGTTATTGATAGTTGCTGTTGTTTTGTATTTTGTTGAAAGATATAAAAATAAAAGATGATTATATAGTATAAATGGTAATATTGTATATTGAAAAAACAAAAGCAGATGAAACTATTTGGTTTAAAAATCCTATTAAAAAGAGTACACGTATATCACTTGTAAGTTGTAGTTTTTATAATGAAATATATAATCTTGTAGGTGATGGATTGATTTACTATGATGAAAAGAAGTTTGTTATTATTATTCCGCCGGGGTATTACACACAGAATATATTTAAACGTGTTATAGATGCGTTGAAAGTTAGTGACAAAGTCTCCATCGAACTATTGAATACCGGAAAAATGATGCTCATAGCCAATCAGGCTGTAACACTAAACCCGGGTTTAGCTAAATTATTAAACATCTCAATAAACCTTGAACAAAATTCAAGAAATGTTATAAATATTATTAAACCTACTCAGTATGCACTATATTTGTATTGTGATCTTATTGATTCTACACAGGTTTTATTAAATAATAAATATTCACAAATATTAGCATGTGTTGAATTAAACAAGGTTGGAGAAAAACTAACCTATCATCCTAATAATACCCTGTACACACCTATTAAAAATGATGATTATATTAATAGTATTAGGGTTTGGGTTACAGATTCTAGTGGTAAGAGCATTGATGCTGGAATATATCCAATGATGATGGTGATTGAAATCATATAAAATAATAATATGTAGTATTATATATATGGTTGATTATGATATGATTTATCCGGAAGTACCAGAAGTACAACAAACTGGTGAAAACTTCAGATTACACAAAATAAATATGGTTATATCTCAATTAGTAACGGAGATAAAACATTACGAAAATGTTAGGAAAAAATATAGTAAGATACGTGGTATACTTCATAAAACTGCAGTTGCAACAGGAGTCTTATCTGTCATTTTAACCGGTTCTGGTGTAACTACTAGTTTAACAGGACCTGGGATTATTATCGGTGTTCCTTTATCGGCTGTTGGCGGGTTGTTAGGTTTAATATCAGCTAGTTGTACAATTTTCACGAAAAAAACTTACTAAAAAGGTAACAAAACATGAAAATACTATTCAGCTTGCAAAATCAAAAGAAGATAGTATATGTGATCTTGTATCAAAAGCCTTGAGCGATAACAAGATTGATGAGAAAGAATTTGAACACATTATGACTGAACTCAAAAAATATGAAAAACTAAAGAGTAGTATTAGGGTGAAACGGAATAAGGCTTTTTTTAAAAAACGATGTTCCAGATGTTCAAAAGATGAGGGAGGAACTGAGAAAGGAGATTGTAGACCAGCTCGTAAATCCAAAGAAATAACTTTATCCTTTGATACAACACCTTACGGAGGGTATATATACAAGTTGCGATATGATAAGAATTAAATATATATAAATATTATCTCATATTATAATAATATAATATGAAATTTACTGAATTCATTAAAAAGTATCCAAATTATGATAAATTTCGTTTTTCAGAGGATAGTAGTAGTAATGTTCAATTTCTTAGTAATGGTGTTGATTACAATCCGTTTGATGAGAATGGTAATCTAGTTAAAACAGTATATCCATTTCCTCTCTGGCATGGTAAAGTTGAAGAAGGCCCTGAAAATATTCGTGACTTCCTTAGAACCACATCTAATAACACATTTCCAAAAGAGCTAACTATGACAAAAACACTATACCCAATCACTTGTACATCATTTGATAAACCACCTCCAAAGTATGATTCCACATCACTCGATATTTATGTAACACCAAGTAAAAAGTTTACAATAAAGCCACGAGATATGTTAACAGATATAGTATTAAATCATGTTACTTCGAAAGAAGCTTACATATGGTTGAATAGTCCTAATATGTCTTACTACCCTCAACAATTAAGTTTCGCTTGTTGGTGTGCAACTTCTGGATGTGGAATCGGTGTCGACCTAATAACAAAAATCAATAATCCTATGATCAACTCATTACTCAAATTTCATATACTGTTTACGAGTAGGCGAGTTTTATCACAGATGAATGTTCAACTACCTGGAGATCGATCTTTTACTAATATTAATAACAAATTTGATAAGAGTGGTTATAATAAGATATGTCGAGAGTTTGATATATCACCAAATAGTAACTTTCGATTTACTGGTGATGAAAACAATGGTCTTGGTCGAATCTATAAGAAAATATTTGATAAGGTTGATGATGTAACTAAATCCTATGATAAAAAGATGGATGGATTGTTTTACAAATAAATGGCCTGGTGGTAAATTCAAATTTGGTGATGAGACTGGACAATACGGTGGAAATAAACTTGATCATATCTCACCACTACAAGAGCATCCATATTTATATATTTTATGCTGAATAAATCAAAAGGTTTAACCAGAGCTGGACTCTCACGACTGAACCAGTCAATCGAGGCTTATGTGTATTGTATCCTAGGATCTCAAGTAAATACACGATCATCTATTGTTGACAACTCGGGTTCTTCACAAGAAACACAACTTGAATTTTTAAGACTATTCGAAAGCAGTATAATTGAGGTAGATATTTCTAAAAGTATACAGAGATACCAATTAGCGGTACAAGAATCGAAACAAAAATTAGATCTTGCTGTGGCTATTGGTTGCTGGTTACTACCATCGAATCTAATAATCAATAATAATACTGTTATCGGTTATAATAATAAGTTGTTAAAAGCTTCAGCAGATATGACCTTTGGTGTTAATAATATTAATTATGAAACGAAATCTGTTGGTATAAAACATAATAACATGGGTCATTCAAAGGTTAAACTACCACATCAGATTGATAAACCAGATATTTCAAATAAGTCAGAGATAAACCATATGTAAACCCTTCACCACCATCTAAAACACATGAAAATAATTTAGCTGCTATAACAGTTGGGGCTGCTGGTCTTGCTTGGTATATATTTCGATAAATGGATGCTATTACATCACGGTACAGCTGTGCCGGTCTTGTGACATCCTCAAATTACATAATTGATTGATAAAACCAATTATGTAAGCATAAAATATAAACTATTAGTAGTTATCCTTCTTTTTACGAATATTGAGCGACTTATAATGATCTTCAGGCAATTCGTCTTCGTCGATGAACTCAAATTTGTATCGCCGTCCATCAACCTTCGACCACCCCGATCGACACCGATTAAGTCCTTGGCAGCACATGCTAACAACACCGGCATTAACTCCAAGACGAGTCTGTACAGAGTGCATTGACCAGAAATACTTAGCCTCATTATTCTCCCAATCAATAGCTTTTATACATCGTCGGTTCATACGATTATATTTAACAAAATCATAATTACGTCCTTTGGCAGCCTTGAGACAGTTCATCTGTTGTGTTACTAGCTGTAAATTAGAGATCCTATTATCAGTCTTATGCGCATTAATGTGATCAATCACACGCATCCCTCTAATTGGATCATTAAAGCATTCATATATGAATCGATGTGTAAGCACATTTCTATATTTCTTATTCAGAAAATCATAGATGAGAAATCTGTAATACCCTGTATTCGATTTCTTTCCCACTAATAAAGTACTTGAATTATGTAAAATGATTCCATCAGAGTTTGCTGCATATGATTTATATATAGGATGAATATTAAATTCCATATTCTCAAATATTTTAATATTAGTCATTTTATAATATATCATATAACCCTGTTCTTAAGCCGTTTTGTATTCCAATGATTTTATATATGAATTATCCAGGTGATATTTTCAACAAAGAGGCTGTAGATGTCGAAAACGTGTATATTCAGAGGGTGTAAACAGTATAATATAAAGCATTTAAATGGGTGTAGATAGTCGTTGAAAAAAATTGAAGGGGTACTCCTAGAGAAGGTAATTTTGGAGGAATTTTTTGAGGTGTCTATAAGCGGATTTCCCTGATTTGAAAATATGGAATTATATCTTATAAAATAAGCTATAATATTCACCTGATTTTTCACCTGATTTTTCACCTGATATATTTCACCTGATATTTCACCTGATATTTACCCCGATATTTCACCTGTTTTCAAAATGCGCCAGAAACGGCCATTGCCTACTACTAAAGAAGTGCTTTTGCGATCCTATAAATTATCAGCTCTAATGTCTACATAATCATGCCTCGTGTGTCTAGTTTCTGAAACATCAACATTGAACAGGGGGGACGGGGGTTAAATAAATATAAAGAAGTGTTTTTGTGATCCTATAAATTATCAGCTCTAATGTCTACATAATCATGCCTCGTGTGTCTAGTTTCTGAAACATCAACATTGAACAGGGGGACGGGGGTTAAAGAAATATAAAGAAGTGTTTTTGTGATCCTATAAATTATCAGCTCTAATGTCTACATAATCATGCCTCGTGTGTCTAGTTTCTGAAACATCAACATTGAACAGGGGGACGGGGGTTAAAGAAATATAAAGAAGTGTTTTTGTGATCCTATAAATTATCAGCTCTAATGTCTACATAATCATGCCTCGTGTGTCTAGTTTCTGAAACATCAACATTGAACAGGGGGGACGGGGGTTAAAGAAATATAAAGAAGTATTTTTGCGATCCTATAAATTATCAGCTCTAATGTCTGATGTTTCTGTACTTTTTTATCAGTCACGAGGCGATCATTGAGGTACTCTCGTACTTGCTTTTCAAAACTCCCAAATAACGAACGCATTCACCTACAAATTTTCCTAAATTGACCTCAAAACCATATGATTACCTAATATGTTGTAAGTACATTGTAATTCATATTCCTTGTTTTATTTTTTGTTCTATTACTAGACATACAAGCCTCCTACAACCAAGGACATTCCTGTTGATTTGAGGGTGACGCTGCTTAAAAATGCACCAAACCCACGTGGAGTGTTAAGCTCCAAAGGTGACTAGTATCCAGGCCCTGGTTGTACTGGTGGATAGCGCTATCCGTTGGATAAATCCTTATACAGTGGATATATTTATTAGACTAGCCGTTTCTAATAGAAAGTGAAATGCTGCGAGTTGAATTAGTTGCAAAACGTAACTGTGAACATTCATTCTACATTTCAGCAAATGATATGATATATTTTAAAGTTCACTTCTATGTTTGGGCTTCCTGTGCTTCTTTTCATTAGACGTCACTTCCGGTCTCGTGAGGAATTTTCATCAGCTGAATTGCACCTTTTCAAAAGAATACTCTCTGGTTGATAGCACTTGAAGCAAATAATGAGATTCAAGGAGTTTTAACAGCTGATTGAAAGCCAGCAATTGGCGACACAATAGACCTCGACACAATAGACCTCTTTAGCTTCGTATGTAAATTGCCCATTTCAAACCATGTGATGTAAACATGGTGTTCTCTGGAGAATCAGTCCTTTCAATATGAACGAATAAATTTCAGAAATATAATAGCCTGCGTAGCCAGGCTGCAGTAGTATTTTTAGTCGAACTGAAACGGTCGATGTGAGGTAAAATAAAGTACGCATGTATTCTTATTTACCGTCATCGTAGAACGAACTTTGACGGCTTCTGCTCCATTAAATTACCTTGAACATATACCAGTAGATGAATAAAACTTAAGAACATCTAGATTTAATATAGATGTGTAGATGACCAGCTATTCGTTTGTTTATCAGTTCTAGCACGATTATCACGGCGAACTTTCATCACCCCCCGTACACGGCTATAGTAGACAATCTCGCCAAATATTCCTGACTGTATAGTCGCTATGAACATGTCAAGCTTTCGCTTTCTTTTCCGAGTGTAAGTACAATGCAACCAATAGCTACAAGGAGAACGTATTGTATCACAGCGGCCATGTTATTACCACCGCTGATCATAAGTACCATGTGGATTTCGCAATAACCACGAGGTCATGACCAGTGACGTCATCAAGCTGGATAATAAAGAGCCCAGTGAAACGCGTCCACACACAACACAGGAAGCCCATGTCCAGATTAGTTTCGCTTCGCTCGCAGCAATAACAGCATCAACTTATCTACTGGATAAGGATTTATCCAACAGATAGTGCTATCCACTCATTGAACAACCGATGAAGCAACCAATTGACCAAACAAATAACCAACTGACCAACCGATGACCAACTGAATTACCAACCGACTAGGTACGAACAACCAACCACAAACCCACACGACCAAATAACCGATCAACCAACACCCCGGCACCGACCAACCGGGCGCGACCAACCAACCAACCGACTATAACCAACCACAAACGCACACCAAATAACCGACCGACCAACACCCACCCACCCACCGACCGGGCACGACCAACCAACCAACCAAGCAAATAACCGACCAACCAACCAACCAAGCAGTCAACCAACCAACGCGACCAACACCCACTGACCGAACGTTTAGCTGACTAATTAATCAACCAACCAAATAACCGATCGATCGACCTACCAGTCAATTGTAGTTGCACTTACTTACGTTACATGCTTGTTTCAGCCTGCGGTGAACCTCCATGTACGATGTCATGTTCGTGTTTATTTGCTGTGAAGCGAGCTGTGGTCGAGGGACGAAAAGAGGCTGGAAACGATGTCCACTTCACGCTAAGTATGACGTCATTTTAGGATACCGAATCCGCTGTACAGGAGAAAAAAGGATCGCGGATGGTTACCACAGTGTCAGCGAGTAGCACTGATTTAGGCTCGAAAAAGATTGTGGTAAAATATACAGCCGCCATCTTCTCCTGTACAGTGGAGTCGGTAGACCGGGACCGAGTCGGTAGACTGGGACCGAGTCCCTGTATTTATCCAGGTCTTTCGTAGTCGTATCATTGAGCCGCCATTTTTGGCCGAGTGTGTTGGTAACGAATCAAAAATCTCTAGTGTTAGGGGGCACAGGAAGGAAGAATACTGTGTCCCATACCCTGGGGATTTTTGACTCGTTCCCAACCTACTCGGCCAACTGATGGCGGGATTGTATCGACGGGTAAAGAAAATACAGAAACTCGCTCGCAGCGGTCTGCCTTGCTTGACGATTAGATTGGTCGCTTTGAAAATGAAATAAAAAGAAACGAAAAATTTCCTTAATTATTAATTTTGGTTTAACTTCCGTGTTTCAGACGGCCCGGCTACGGTTGAGATGACACAACAAAGTTGCCTTGTGACACGTGATCAGTTGGTCATTTGAAGTGGATGGTAACCATGGTTACAGCACGTATTTCAGCGACGGCTCTAAAATGATTTTCTAAATGATTCATTTGGTAGTAATATATAGTTATGTACAACATAAAAGTGGCATCATAGGTTGATCGTTTAGATTTTTTCTCTTAGGCCCGTTTCATACGTCGCGCTTTTGTCGTGCCGAACCTAATTGCCTATTTGGGTCGACTCAATTACAATAGGATCGACTTTGACGTCGTACCGATTGTGTTGAACCAAATGCACCAAACGGAAGCGGTCAGAACTTTCTTGCCATTTTCTCCACCATTCTTGTTCTTTTTTTATCAAAAATCCATAGTTTCGGTGTATCGTAATGTTTTCAACATCAAAGTCGAGGAAACGTTTGATTTTAAGGACGTTCGCGGTCATTGCTCGCGCGCATTCTTACTGCGCACAATTGCGCACGCTCTTAAACCGGAAGTCAAAAGGACCAAAAACATTTTTTTTCGAAATATGATCCATTTTTTCCTTATTTGATACAGTATCTAAAATAGCTTTCTTAACATGTTTTCGATTCTCAACGGCATAAGCAGCGATTTTTAAAGAAACGAACTCTCATTAGTCTCCCCTCGGTATTCAAAATGGCGGCCAATTTTCCGATTTTTACGGCAAAATATCTCCGAAACGAACACGGTGACCCCCATTTTTTTCCTGCCTAAGTTCTAGGTACTATAAAGATCAACAAAATATGTTAAAATGAAAAAAATTACATTACATGGGAAAGACTGACATCAATATTTTCAAAAAAAATACACCCCTCCACGGATTCGAACGACGCACATTTTGATGGCAACGCGCGGATTAAAACCTTCACAAATACTTCGAATTATCAGTTATTGAATTTATATTTAATCAATTATGTTAACTACAAATAGGTTCAATGTCAGGTAAAATTTAATAGAATTTGAAGAACGTTTTCATGTAATTTTGATGTGTTTATTTGACACGATTACTTATCATAATTCGCGCGTCTTTCTCTTCAAAAGCATCAGTTTTGCTCGGCGTGTAGCTCAAAAACGAAGACGGTGACCCCCATATTTTATTTCAGTTTTTTAACTCTAATACGATAGAGTATCTGTATGCCAAGTTTCAGAAAATTGACATTATAACTTCAATTGCCCGCGAACGTCCTTTAAGAACGTTTCCTCGCCGTTCACACTTTCTTGTCAAACTAATTATGTAGTAAAAATACTGGGAAGCCATTCTAGTGTAACACTTGCAAATAAAAGGAGTTAATTTATGGTCATATAGACATATAATAAAACTCTTAACCGAGCTTGGTCGGTCTGCATGGACCACATCTCACTCGCCGCCATCTTGGCTCACCCAGTATTACGCATAGTCAGTACGACATAACGCTGACTTTTCGCCTAAATTTTAATGTATGCATTCGGTTCGGCACAAGAAGAGCTCGACGTTTGAATCAGTGACGAACTTTTGACTGGCACGGCCGAGCTCAATGTCGTGTCGAACCTAATTCAGGCGTGCCGAACTTAATTGATTCAGACGTCGAACTTTTCTTGTACCAAATACAAACTATTAGGTTAGGCACGACAAAAGCGCGACGTATGAAACGGGCCTAAGCCGCTAATCCACAGGAATCTCATTCACAGATTACGGTAATAATGATGTCTTATAGCATTTTTATTACAGGGTTTATTTGATCATTATCCAATCGCACCGTTAGTCCACAGGAATCCCAATGAATCATGGGAGTTTCTATGTGCCGCTTGTATTGAGTCGATCATGATGCTCGATACAAACTGTTCATCAACAAAATAGTCGAACCTCTCCGGCCACCTCGGGACGAAATTCTGTGGCCGTTGTGTAGAGGTGGCCGTTGTGTAGAGGGGAGCCGTTGTGTAGAGGGGGCCGTTGTGTAGAGGTGGCCGTTGTGTAGAGGTGGCCGTTGTGTAGAGGTGGCCATTGTGTAGAGGTGGCCGTTGTGTAGAGGTGGCCGTTGTGTAGAGGTGGCCGTTGTGTAGAGGTGGCCATTGTGTAGAGGTGGCCGTTGTGTAGAGGTGGCCGTTGTGTAGAGGTGGCCGTTGTGTAGAGGTGGCCGTTGTGTAGAGGTGGCCATTGTGTAGAGGTGGCCGTTGTGTAGAGGTGGCCGTTGTGTAGAGGTGGCCGTTGTGTAGAGGTGGCCGTTGTGTAGAGGTGGCCGTTGTGTAGAGGTGGCCGTTGTGTAGAGGTGGCCGTTGTGTAGAGGTGGCCGTTGTGTAGAGGTGGCCATTGTGTAGAGGTGGCCGTTGTGTAGAGGTGGCCGTTGTGTAGAGGTGGCCGTTGTGTAGAGGTGGCCGTTGTGTAGAGGTGGCTGTTGTGGGGAGGTTTAAAAACGAATAAACTGATGTATGGGCTGGCTGCTGCCCGGGACAGAAATCTCTGGCCGTTATAGAGAGGTGGCCGTTTGGAGAGGTGGCCGTTAGTAGAGGTTCGACTGTACCTCATTTTCGTGTTGACTCATTCAGAAGACCGCTGAGCAACGTACTCGGCCGTAAAAACCTAAAAAAACTCCCATAATTCTTTTCGGTGACTCAGTGACAATATTAAAACAAGTAGATACTGTATCGTAGATAGGTTTTGTGTTTTCTATATGGGAATTATATCTGTAATCACATTTGCCGTGGAAAATATTTGATTAGCTCGACCTCTCACACAATATACAGGCGCACTGGCCCGCGCGCTGTGCCACAGAGCCGTACCTACGTGCATTACAAGGGGTGGTGGTGATGGTGGTGGTAATACTTTATTTAATCATAAAATAACACGCTAGCCCCAACAACATGAAGCTGATTTCAATGATGGGCGTGTTTACATACAAAATATAATATAAAAGGTTAGCTAAGTTAATATCAATAATGATATACATGAAAAAAATACTCGATTCTGATTGGCTTAGAGCAGTGCAGTTGAAAAGTAATTTACCCTGCAGTGCAAATTACCTTTAATATGCACTGCAGTGCAAATTACTTTTTTTTATCATGAATATTATTAATTGGTAATCATACGATTTCTCGTTCAATTTGGATTAATTTGCACTCGTGTGTTTTTCAAAGAGCTCAAATTGCACTCGCCCTACGTCGGGCTCGTGCAATTTTGATACTCTTTGAAAAACACACTCGTGCAAATTATTTCCAAATTGAACTCGAAACCATATGATTACCTCTACTAATACTACTCTAAAATAATCTTAGAATTTGAAATCTACGGTACCGTGACACTCAAATGGCTTCCTTTCTGAACCAATCTAAAAGCGTGCAGATGCATCTCATCCAATCAAACTGAACAGGATTTAATTAGACTTCTGGTTGTGGTCCAAACACCCGCTGACCACCAGATACGCAGGCTACGGTACCGCGTGTGTGATCCAACACTGTCTTCTGCTTGTATTTTGAAAACGTTATTTCGTTCATTGTGACGTGTTGTCTTAGCATCGGAAGACTTTGTAATTTGGTATTTACCCGCCGCGGGCTGCGCATGGAGCGTCGGCTTTTCTACACCATCAAACTTTGATTCTTCACATGTCTGAGCAAGAAGTCAATTTCATTTTTGAAGCTGTGGCGGGAAATCCGACGAATCAATCTATTTTTCGAGTTCAATCAAGCTTTTAGTAGAAGCACCAATCATGAAAGTAAACGCGATATTCCGGTGTGTGTGTGGTTTGATTTCACACCAGATCTACCGAACTAGTTTAGATGTCGACGTTTTGCGCTCGCCTCAGGTTTGAAAATACTAGTACTTGGTTCAAGATTGGTGAGGTGTGAACACGACTTTATTTTACTTGGGAAAAACACAATTACCGGCACAAATCCCGGTACATATAAACATCACGATGACACTGCATTTAAATCGAGGAGTTTGTTCAATCCAATGTCAAGATTAACCTATCAACACACCCTATCAAAATTGAAGAACTGGAAATGTTGTCAATGACTAGAAATTTAAGGTTGTAGTATGTGGACGTTTCGGTTGATACTACATCTTCATCAGCAGCTGTCATAACTTACACAAACTGTTATATACACAAGGGAAATAAACATGTTCGTTAATTGAGTTGCATTCACGCATTCCCTTGTGTATATAACAGTTTGTGTAAGTGATCCACATCATAGTCTGTCATAACATCGCTGCTGAGGAAGGTTGTAGTATCAACCGAAACGTCCACATTAAATTTCTAGTCAGTGACAACATTTCCAGTTCTTCAATTTTTAACTACCACATTTTCAACACCCTCAAAGGTTAACTGACAACTGAAATCCATAACTCCGTGAAAAAGAGTTCTTAAAGGGGGACTCTGATGAAAATTGTTCGAAATTGAATTTAGCTGAAACTTCATTGAATAATTCTTCAAGGGTGCAATAATCACTAGTTAAAATCTTTTTTCGATATTCCAGAGGGAAGTACTATATTTTTATGAATCTTTAGAGGTGTCAGTGACGTCATCTACTCAACCCAACATTCAGCTCCATACATTTCTTTGTATTTTTTGAGTCAAAATATATCAATGTTTTGTTCAGATAACAGCTCTGCATTGAAGACAACTGGTCAGACAATCAATCCTAAGCACAAATAATGTAAGAAAACTACTTCATCCAAACTTTTAGCTTCATAGAAATAAAATAATTCAAGAAACTAATTACAAAGAAATATATGGAGCGAAGCCGTGTTGATTGTTTGGGTTGAGTAGATGACGTCACTGACACTTCTAAAGATTCATAAAAATGTAATACTTCCCATAGGAATTTTGAGAAAACACTTTAACCAGTAATTGTATGGCTCTTTGAGATTATTTCAGTGAAGTTTCAGCTAAATTAAATTGCGAACGATTTTCATCAGAGTCCCCCTTTTTAAAAAACTTTGCTGACGTTTCGAGCCTTAGCTCTTCGTTGGAGTAAGAGGGCAGTAAAGTTAAGTACTCTTTATTACGGTTTATAGATTTCCTTTAAACCACTGAATTTATCATTGTACACCGACGCGTGCAGCCCATACTAGTCAGGGCCGTACGTACCCAAAATTCAGGGGGGGGGGACAGGACGTATTTAACAACAAAAAATAAATGAAATAGTACCAGTTCTCAGTACATTTTGGTATCTTTTTTTGCCTTGCTTAGGGGGGGGGGGGGGGGGGGTGCATGCTCAACGCATATAATATTCGATGTTCCTTTTCTTTTCTTCTGGACAGCCATGCCAATGCCATTAGGAGCTTATTTCGACTACAATTCGTAAATGGTTCAACAGGAACTGATAATACATAGTTCAGCAATAATCTACACGTCATAGCCTGACACGAAAACCCTAACAACCACAGTGTGGTAAAAATAGGGAACGTGTAGCCCCTTCTATGCTAAGACGTAACCTTTGGGGATTTAAGGGTTACAACTGAAATTATCCAATATGTGGAATATGTGAAGTCGGCCAAACTTTGGAGTATGGAATGCTGAAGAAGATATCTGAAATGAGAAATGAAAAAACAACACAACAAAAAGAAAAAACACGCGCAAATGAATCAAGTGAATGTATGTTACACGACTGAATTACGGATTTTTACTAAGAACTTCATTGTTGTGTATATATTCTCAAAACACTTAGATGGTTACTTAAGCCAGAGCTTGGAAACGGCACCATCACTTTCACTTGCTTTCTCTTACACCACACGAACAACTTCTCGATCTCATTAGCATATTTTTGGGTTGTGCTCTGAACTCTTGACTTTAACATAGTACTTATTATTAATATAGTATCATATGGACGTTTGGTCTAAGATGTTCCGGTAAATTAGTCCAAGTTGGACTTGAGTAAATGGCCTGTAAATACATAAACAGAATATCTCATATCGTTAGGTCTCGTAGAGGCGTTCTCGTACACTCATGGGAAACACTGGAAAAACGCCAATGATTTGTCTTTCAACTTTTTCACATTCGACGCAGTGTCTGTGAATATAAGAACAGAATATACCATATTCAATAAATCGCTAAGAGGCTGCCTCTCATACAGTTCAATCGTGGCCAGCGCCATCGATTGGCTATTTTGTGATGCATACACACCGGTCCGTGCCGTTGGTGTTTTTCTTGGCCATGCAGTGCCAACTTCCCTTACTTCTATATCAAATCGAACCGCCAGCCAGCGCCGTCGGTGTGTATTTCGTTTACATTAATGTGCCTGTGCAGACTTCTACCACTCGCTCCGGCCAGTGCCTTTCGTGTTTTTCATGGCCAGTGCCAACTTCCGTTGCCGTACTTTTATAGAAAATCTAACCACCAGCCAGTGCCGTCGGTGTGTACCGACTTCTATTACTCACTCCCTTCTAATAGCTCAACGATTACACAATTAGAGAAACAGTAACTTTTGTCTATGCATACTTTTCCTTGTAGCATGGCCAACGCCGCTTTTCATAAGCGCTTTTGAGCTCGTGTCCCGCTTTTGATTACCTTAAATTCGTAAACACTGTTCCGCTAACACTCAATTTATTTTTGCCTGATGTTTGACCAGAACTCTAGAGTTACTTATAGCGGTAAAATCACAGGCTAAATGCCATGATATGTCCGTAAACTCTTTCAGATCCCAGTATAGGGAATTATAATTTCTTTCATTCTCTAGCGCAGTTCTACCTTCTTCGACCACGTGAACTTTGACATAACGTTGATAGTTGATTGTATTTGATATTGTAATTGAAATATTTCGATAGCTAGTATGTGTAAATCTGGTTTCATACTTCCGATCTCAACGATCTTTTCTTACGCTTGGTTGTCCGAAACCATTTTACGTGCGATCCGGCCAGGATGGGTCGAGGGCTTTTGAACAGTTTGACTTTCGATTTTCGCTTTGGATTAACACTCTAATTTTATTTTAACCAAGCACAAACTATTAACACCAAAATAAATTGTCTGACTAAAGCTGTTTTAGTGTTGTACAAAGCCATGTCCATTTCCTGCTTTCTGTTTCAAATTTGACTGGGTAATTCTGGGGAAAACATCAGCAACAATAGTAAATATACAGATCTAGCCCATGTGGACAGTTATGATCAAATCAAATGTTCACTTTGGATTAACACTAACACTCGAATTTCACTTTTGCCTTTCAAAAACCATCACAAATAATAATAATAATAATAAATAACTTGAACTCTTTGCTAAAGCAGTTTTAGCCTTGTACAAAACGTATCCTCATGGCCATGCTATTGGTTTTTGGCGCTCAACTGATACGTGCGTTCGTAAAAAGTATCCTCTTAAAACGGCCTTCGTTAACTCATCGATTCTTTAACTTGTAACCAGTTATTGGTCTATCAACTCTCTACGCTGTACACTATTATCTTGTACATTGTACACTAATAAACACTGATTTGTTGGATGGCTACCCTCCAACTTGTGTTGTCGTTATCACTTAAATATGAAACGTTTTCTACTCTGCTGAGCGAAGCGAAAGAGAATAGAAGCCTACCCTTGATTGAACTTAATAAGTTATTCTGCCAGAAATTAACGTCTTCGATACAATAATGTGCAAGCTGCATGACGGAGTCCCAATGCTCGGCGCATACGATTAATAGAATACAGCCGTGTTTAGTCAGAGTACGAGTAATTGTTCCTAATACTGGGCTAGTAGAAATGATCTGACCGGTGAAGGAGGCTAACCCTATATGGTAGTAACCACAAACTTGCGCTCTCTGAAACTATCCATAGTGTTTAGTATTTTTTCAAACTCTTCTTGGTGTTATCCATCCAACTAGACCTAACCAAGTGATTCTGTGGCAGGGGTCCCAAGCTAATTTTTCGTCGTTTGTCGCGAAACTCGCACTTTCCAGATCTTTCTTAATTATTTTGGCTAGGGTACTAGACGAATTATAATCCTTATCAATAAACCAGCCGTCGTCTAAAAACAATGCTAAACATATCCCTAGATATCTCCAATGCTTAACGAGTGGATACAGTGCCTTAGTAAATATATGCGAAGCGGTTGACAAACCAAATGGTAATACGGTAAAGACGTAATATTTTGTCTCCTGAGTCGCGCCAGACTTCCAGGAATTGGTGGTGCTCCGCTAATTCTATGTGGTGATAATCGCTCTTCAAATCAAGCTATAGCATATAGCCTTCTAACGTGAAGTAGTTCATAACGACCTTCCAGTCTTCGTATTTGATGCGTAACTATTGTACACATTTGTTGACGTGCCTTAGATCTAGAATTAGCTTCTTTTTGCCGTTTGGCTGCACAGACACGGACAGCGGAGTAACTATTAATGGCGGCTCAAAACTTTCCTTAACTCAGTAGGATTGCACGATGTCTTCGTCAACGAATTATTGATGTAAATTAGATGATTTGTTATTCTTAAGCCGCATGGGACTTGGTGACTCGACAACCACTATCTATCACATCCAAAATAAACTTTGATGTTCCAATTCTTCCCAAAATTTCGAATGCTTTTTTAAGTTCCCTTTAACTTGGGGCAGGTAGCATGTTTTGATTCCAATTCGTACTGCTCCTCTAAAAATTATACCTGTGTACGAGGCTCTACATCCTCTAGTTCTTCATTACTTGGCATTGCTGGTTGATGCAGCTCTTGAAGGTGAATTATACGTGTAGCCGCTTGGAAGCGGGAATCGATTAGCGGCTTGTGAGCTTGGAGTTTTCCAGCTGGATCGACAGTCCTTAGCCCAGTGACCCATTCGTTGGTAGCACCTGATGTTTTCCATGTTAGATTCTCTATAGCCTGTAAAAGGGAAAACAGTATCAGGCGAAAAATAGAATATGTATTTTATTAAAACATAAACAGTGCTAATTATAGGGGCGGGCGGGTGGGAATTAAACATGAATACACAATCGGGTCCGCGAGCGTGAGAGCAGGACACTTGTTCTGCTACACCTTATATACTCTGGAGACCCCGCCCCCGCTCGCTGGAATTGAGCGCCTAACAATGGGATCATATAACTGTTTATCTATCTCTACATACCAGCGGAAAATACATTTACGTTCTAATTCACTTCGTTCAAACGAACGTAAATTATTTACCCCTTAAATTACGAGAATAAGACAGACTACGACGTATGGTTGGTTCGCTGCGGACCCAATAATCAGTGAGAATCACAAAGTAAAAGCGAATGAGACATAGGAGCAATACGTTCTAAACTGGACCTTGCATGGTCTACCTTACCGCGAAACATTACGCTGCTCTGTGTCGCCTTGTGTCGACTTAAATTTATTGACTTCTGTAGGCCTCTGAGGTTATCTGTTGGACCTTTTCTTGCGAGTCACGGTTTCCTTGGCTTTCCTGTGGCATTTTTCGGAGTTGGAGACTAATTCATCCGATATATACTCATCTACCGTACCTTCCATCCGTCTTTAGACTTATATCTGCAATTCGTATCAGCTTCTGTCTCTTCTTTATCAAGGGCTTTCCATCGTTTGCGAGCTTCTCCTTGACTGTACTTCGTTTGGGATAACTGGTTGTCTAGATTAGACTTCGAATTCCCCTCTAGTTGTTTGCCTTTTTCTTCAAGCTTTTCTTCAAGGTAGTCCTTAATGAGCCCGTAGACATCGTCTGATGAGATAGGGTTGCTTGGCTGTTCCTCGCTGCGTCTTCGGGCTGCATTCCTGCTCCTTTTGGTAACTATTTCAAGACGACTGTGACCTTCTTGCTCGAGTATCAGTCATGACGAAAGACTCTCTAAACATGAATACACAATCGGGTCCGCGAGCGTGAGAGCAGGACACTTGTTCTGCTACACCTTATATACTCTGGAGACCCCGCCCCCGCTCGCTGGAATTGAGCGCCTAACAATGGGATCATATAACTGTTTATCTATCTCTACATACCAGCGGAAAATACATTTACTTACTAGTTTCACGGATCCCTTAACTTTCTTCTCTCGGCCAATCACAGGCTTTATACATGACGTAATCCTTGGGAACTTGTTGCATGTACCTAGCTATTGAAGTAATGATTTTATAATGATTTATTAATACTTTGACTGACGTGGAATACTTCTACCTACAAAGGCGGTAACTGTTAATATAACTATTGTGACCATAGATCGATCGTCTTGTAACGATAACCTGGAAGCACAAAGCTGAATAAGAGTTAGCTATCTTCTCTTGCAATAACGAGCAGTCAATTGTCTGTCAAAGTGAAGGATAAAGTGAAGGTATTTCTAAACGTGTATTTGACAAGAATGATACTAACCCTGATGCATGGACGCAAAATTCACCTGTTGGTTGGTATAGCACTATTGTTTACAGTTAGGTAATTGGATGTTGTTTGTGTTATGTATTTGAATGCTCTGTTTTCTTTTCTGATTTTTTTTTTTCTGTCGTATATTTAGTAAGTAGCTCTAGAAGAAACATGAGAAGCACAGGCCCTTCATTACTGATTAAAAACCATTTCATACTCTTTCTGTTTTTATTTGTTCTATTTTCTTTGTTCCCTTCTCTCTCCTTTCTTTTTTCCTTTCCGTATTTGCTCTTTTCGATAATTTTTTCTTTTTTTAATTATTTCCTTTTCTCTATTTTTTCTTTCTATTTTTCTCCTTTTTGTTTTTCCCTCTTCCTTATTCTTTCCTTTTGTTCAACGAGATACATTTCTTTCTTTTGCCTATGATAGTGTTAATAGCTGGTTTGAATTAGAGTCGGTATCGAGTGGTAAGTTGCTGAGGGCTTTGGGCTGTGATGTTGACTTTCGTGGCATGCAAGGCGATATTGCTGGTATGTACAATAAATTCCACGTACCATGTCAGGATTTATTATCTAAAATTCTAAAATAAATCCTATATTCTAAAAGAGAAGATTCCATTTAGAATATATTTTATTATCAATGTAAATAAGTGGAGTCACCATACTATGCTATAATTGTTGTAGTCTCCTATCGAGACATATTCAAGGACTTTTTATATTAGCATCAAAAACTGGCTGAAAGAAGGGAATATAAATTTACCAAAACTTAATTTAGAAAACATAGTCTCAGGGGCCGATATTACCCTCCCTTAACAGGGGCTCAAAAAGTTATGTAGTTAGTATGGTGGAGTCACCATACTATGCTATAATTGTTGTAGTCTCCTATCGAGACATATTCAAGGACTTTTTATATTAGCATCAAAAACTGGCTGAAAGAAGGGAATATAAATTTACCAAAACTTAATTTAGAAAACATAGTCTCAGGGGCCGATATTACCCTCCCTTAACAGGGGCTCAAAAAGTTATGACCTTACCCCGATTACCCCGATTTTCACCCCCCCCCCCCCCCCCCCCCCTCCCCCTTCTCCCCCTTCTAATTTCCAAGTCCCTAATCACCGATATGTGTGCCTTTTATAGTTAGATTAAAACTGATACAAGACACATCAAAGACATTTGATTCGGTCATTTTCAAGTCCTGGGTCAATCCAAATGATATGTTATGTGTAAGCAAGGATGGAACAACACTGCTTATGGAGGTAAGTCCTGGGTCAATCCAAATGATATGTTATGTGTAAGCAAGGATGGAACAACACTGCTTCCCTTACATACATACATAAAACACACATACATGTAATTCATGTATATTCTTTATTTTGCACTTTTTGAGAATAGATACAATAATAATTAATTACAGAAAAGTTATAGCAATAATAGCAATAATTATATTATAGCTTATAGAGTGCAAACCATATGTCCGTGAAACAATACTAACTAATTAGTACTAAATAGCACTGATGAAACACTAGAAAACAATAGAGATAACACTATTTAGTACTATTTAGTAATAGTAGTCTACTATTTCACGGACATATATGGTTTGCACTCTAGTGCTACTTGGACGAAAAAGCTGATATACATAGCTTTCTCGCAAGTATTCGATCAAATATTTTTTTCCGGATTTAGTTTATTTATTGGAAATAATATCATTTACAATCGAATATTTTATTTTTTAAATCGATCGATTTTCGTCCAAGTGGCGCTTTATGGAGGTGAGTGTCGTGAAAAACAAATCCGCTATTTAATTTACTATTTCCAATAGGACAACGTTTCTGAAAACAGGTGTTACTGCATAGTATAAATAATAATAATAATAATAATAATAATAATAATAATAATAATAATAATAATAATAATAATAATAATAATAATAATAATAATAATAATAATAATAATGATAATGATGTTAATGTTTCTTTTAAGGATAATCCCGACAATAAGGACCGTTGCAAATTCCAACCACAGGTTCTGAACGCGACGTCCAGTATTCACTACAACAGCTCTACCACACGGCATAAATCGGTATACAATTCAACATGGTACCTCGCGGCAAAGAGTTCAGGCGCCATTAAACCACCGAAAGATGCAAAGAAGGATGAGAAAGACGTCCTCTTTGTGCTACACTGAAATGTAACTAAAATCCGATCTCAAGGGTAGGGGGCACAGGAAGGAAGGGACCGAAGAAAAATACTGTGTCCCATACCCTGGGGATTTTGGACTCCTTACCAACTTACTCGGCCAAGATGACGGATCGATGATTCGACGATCGTAACGACGGGTAAAGACACAGAAAATACAGAAACTCGCTTGTAGTCTGCCTTGCTTGACAATTAGTGGTCGCTTTGAATTCATTAAACAAAAATGAAATAAAAAGTGATAATCTGAATGAGAATTCTTGATTAGAGTCTAGTAACACTTTATAATATACTTTACTTTACTCACTTGTGCTGACTTCTGCGGTTCGATCATTAAGTCAACACAGCATTTTGTCGTTAATAATTAGTTTTTTTAATAAAATATTTTAATTTTAAAACTCAAAATATACAAATATTAATATCGACATTTCGCAACGAAAGAAACGACCAGAAAAAAAACGGTAAAAATGTTGGTGTCCACGTACGGAGAGTTGATCATGGGTCGCTGGCATCGAGGTCCAGCGTATTTCCAGAGGGCTACGTTGTCAATAAATTTACATAACAATAACCGTTACACGATAGACTACTAAATTAACCCTCGAAATCAATCGGAAGTACAGATAGCTTGAAGTGGTAAGGGGCAGTCATTTAGGACTAGGATACGACTGTTCCCTCCCTCTTTGACTACTTCGCTGATTGTGTACTACCCGATAGCGCGGATGAGGCTGAAATCTTCGTCCTATACGTAACATACGGTGGCTCAGCATTTAAGTCTGGGTGTATGGTCGATTTTTAGTGTTTTGCATAAATTACCTAAGTAGCGCGCGGGTTCGAGTCCCGGTCCGGTCAAATTATTTTTTCCTGTTAATCTTTTTAATATTCTTTTTCTTTGCTTTTCTATTGCTTTTCTTTGAAGTTTTGAACCAATCCGCTCAGTTTTAAAATTTAACTTTTATTTTTCAAAAAGTGGCGCGCGGGTTCGAGTCACTGTCCGGTGAACTCGAATTTTTGTTTTAGATTCTGGGTTTTATTTCTTCGGTAAAGTTTATCTTTGATGTTTTTTGTTTGTTTTAGTTTTTTTTTTTAGCTAAAGCGTATTTTTAACATATCAAACTTATGTCCTGCATCATTGAACATTTGTTCCTGTTGGGATCCAGTATCACGCGAACAACGTTTTTGTGCTCTTGCGCAAAATGATTGAATTACAAAGGTGCTTTGTTTACTAATGCACGTTTGAGACCCGATTGATCCAGCAATTTGTTCTGTGGCCGCTAAATAAAGCAGATTCGTACGTGACTGGTTTATCATTTCTGAATTCATCTTTTTCCTTTGACAATGTATAAAATCAGGTAGCTAAGATATAAGAGAGGATGGAAAAGCTGCATATGTTTCCTCAACAGGGGAAAATATATCACAAATTCGAACTTACTTATTGATCTCGTGTGTAAATATTGGAAATTGCCTTCAAAAAACGTCCTTTCCGAGCCATAATTTGTTTGCGAATTCCCCTATGTAGCTACTACATACAGAGCACCAACTCAGAGCACCAATATGATGTTCACGATTACCAAACAAAGAGTTTTAGATTTCATTTTGCCGCAGCTTAATTATATCCAATATACATATATTTTATATCAAAATGCGCGTAAAATTACAGAGAATTAGAATCTGGCGGTAGGTTTTTGATTGACACAATTCCCAAGGAATTCAGAGGGTTTTTGTGTGTAGCGTATGTCATGCTCTCGTATATCTCTTCAGACATTTCAGTTCGATCGACTTTGAAGAAACGGAGTGCCTCTGCAGTCAAATATATTTATTTTTGCTTGAATTGCTAGCTTATTCATTCCTTACATAAAAATGTATCAAAATCATGCTGTTTTTATTGATAGACCGTCGTCGCCTCATCTCCATATGTGAAACAATGACCTTTTGTATAACATAAGTTTGATATGTATATTTTATTTTCCTTATAGTTTCCCTATAGTTCCTATTTTAGGAACCCTATTTTTTTCGAACGCACGACCGAAATGTATTATGGGTAATCACGGAACTAATGCGCGATAGGCATAATTTTTCCACATCGATCAACAGGGAAAATATTGCACCGGTTGCATTCTTTACAAGTTGAAAGTGGCAAAAACTGTCTTAGTAGGTCCTGGACAGATAGGCTGAGGTGCGTCTTATACGCGAGAAAATAAGTGACAATAACTAACATTTTAACTTAAATACGATGAAATAACAACTCCGGTGTATATTCGAACAAGTCGTTATTTACAATATCTCTTCTATCCAAACATAAATTTAAATATATGCATGTGTACAAAGAACAATCACTTTGATTTATAGTCATAGGAACCAAGACTCTAGCTGTGAGCCCCTTCGGCCCTTAATGCGATATTAATATCATCCATCCATCTATCACATTTATGTTTACCCTTCCTTTTCTCCCACCTTTTCCATAATCCTTTTCTCCGTTCTATCTATTTATTTCATCCTTCCTTCTCTCCTTCAATCAACTCATGCATCCTTCTATCCACCATTCCTTCACTTATTTTTTTCGTGCCGATCTGCTGTTCTTAATCTTTTCTTTTTCTTTTCTTCCCTTATTTTTCTTCTATTCTTTTTATGTTTTGGTTCAGTTCTAAAGTTCCAAAAGTTTGAAGAGGATGCGTTTCTTTCCAACTTCAGCAGGATGCACAGATTGACAGTTACTTCCTCTAATGCAATTGTTCTTCACTAACAAACGTTGAAATGTATCCAGCAGAGTCGCCACAGGTTGTCCTGAGTTGAAGCAGGAAGAGACCGAGTGCCATGACTTCCCGTTGCTTCATTTTAGCTGAGTTTTAGTTTATTGAGATTCTTCACAGCTACAAAATATATGATATCAACAAACAACAACACACAAGAAAAAAATATGCAAAAAAAGTGAAATAATTAAACTGAGAAGTGGCAGATGAATGACCGCGACATTGTTACTCAGTTCCAATGAGGGTTTATCATGTAATTTCAAAACTCATAGGACAAAAAATGATTATCATAGCTGGAAAGAGCTCGTTGAAATTAGTAAAAATGTGAAGTTTGGAAAAGATCGCTTCACAAATTGCGAAGATATGAATTTTCAAAAATCGAAATTTTATATGAAAACAAAGGTTTTGAGAAATTACATGATAAACCCTCATCGATTACCTTCCCCTAGCTGTACAAAGTAAGCTTTATCAAATAAGATCAATCGTAAATTCCCTCCGTTGCTGATGAAAGTTTTCATAGGAAAACGATTCACCACCTTGAAAAGCATTCTTAGGAAGAGAACAGGAGCAGTGGAATGGGGGAGGGGGCAGTTCATATTTAACAGCATAAAAAATAATAATAGTAGTATAATTCTCAGTACATTTTGGTGTCTTTTACGCGGGGGGTACGCCTTGCTAGGGGGGGACAACTGCCCCTGTGCTGTGTACGGCTCTGAAGGCTGATATTATTTTTAATCAGTCGGCTTGAAGTGTTTAATTGAATACTTGGGTTACTCGCCTAATCTCTGGACGTAAGTATATATTATTACAGAGCTTCACCCGATGCTACAGCCTCACATAGGGCACAGTTCCATTTAGCTATAGGTCGATTAGTCTTAATTCTGGGCTAAAACGAATGATTTTATTAAGGTTTAATGCTTGGTTAGCGCAAATAGACCGGCAGATATAAATAATAATAATAATAATGTTCAGTTTCCAATCTTGGATCGGCTATGAATAGATCTATTGTCAGTACTGGCATAGGGTTAGAGTTTTGGGATCTTAGCACCACGTTCCTTCGCCCTAAACCCTCTCCCATCCACCCCCTCCCTCCATATTCATGACATGAATCATGATCGACAGTAGCTTCCTATAAAAACATCGATTGTCTACTGATTGTAGTTTGCTAAAATAACCTTCAAGTTTTAACTAGTTTCAAGAAGGAAAAACAACATCTCCATTATGACGACACCAGACTCGGACAAAACATGGATACTGAGCTGGGATGATGCAGTGCAAACATCAAAGCACATAAAAGAGAGTCGTGCGAGTTGAAGAGTTTATATTGAGTTACGCAAGCAGACAAGATTCTACAAGCAGAACGCCGACATTTTATCAGATTCAAGGTAACCGCACTCAGGTTCAGATTATTGTGGCTGATGTTTGTTGTACCACTGATTTGTTTCAGATTGTGCAATACCACTATGAATGTTAAGATCCTTTACGTGGTGTTGCTTGTGTTCATGCTTGTTGTACCACTGATTTGTTTCAGATTGTCCAATACCACTATGAATGTTAAGATCCTTTACGTGGTGTTGCTTGTGTTCATGCTTGTTGTACCACTGATTTGTTTCAGATTGTCCAATACCACTATGAATGTTAAGATCCTTTACGTGGTGTTGCTTGTGTTCATGCTTGTTGTACCACTGCATGATTTGTTTCAGATTGTCCAATAGCACTATGAATGTTAAGATCCTTTACGTGGTGTTGCTTGTGTTCATGCTTGTTGTATCACTGATTTGTTTCAGATTGTCCAATACCACTATGAATGTTAAGATCCTTTACGTGGTGTTGCTTGTGTTCATGCTTGTTGTATCACTGATTTGTTTTTTCAGATTGTCCAATAGCACTATGAATGTTAAGATCCTTTACGTGTGTTGTTGCTTGTGTTCATGCTTGTTGTACCACTGATTTGTTTCAGATTGTCCAATAGCACTATGAATGTTAAGATCCTTTACGTGGTGTTGCTTGTGTTCATGCTTGTTGTATCACTGATTTGTTTCAGATTGTCCAATACCACTATGAATGTTAAGATCCTTTACGTGGTGTTGCTTGTGTTCATGCTTGTTGTACCACTGATTTGTTTCAGATTGTCCAATACCACTATGAATGTTAAGATCCTTTACGTGGTGTTGCTTGTGTTCATGCTTGTTGTACCACTGATTTGTTTCAGATTGTGCAATACCACTATGAATGTTAAGATCCTTTACGTGGTGTTGCTTGTGTTCATGCTTGTTGTACCACTGATTTGTTTCAGATTGTGCAATACCACTATGAATGTTAAGATCCTTTACGTGGTGTTGCTTGTGTTCATGCTTGTTGTACCACTGATTTGTTTCAGATTGTCCAATACCACTATGAATGTTAAGATCCTTTACGTGCTGTTGCTTGTGTTCATGCTTGTTGTACCACTGATTTGTTTCAGATATTGTCCAATACCACTATGAATGTTAAGATCCTTTACGTGGTGTTGCTTGTGTTCATGCTTCAGTTTTGTACCACTGATTTGTTTCAGATTGTCCAATACCACTATGAATGTTAAGATCCTTTACGTGGTGTTGCTTGTGTTCATGCTTCAGTTTTGTACCACTGATTTGTTTCAGATTGTCCAATACCACTATGAATGTTAAGATCCTCTTAGTGTTGTTGCTTGTGTTCATGCTTGTTTTGCCTGATGCTGATGCTGGATGGGGAAGATGGCGTGTTCGTGTTCGAGTTCGTTGCAAGTATCATTGCCGGTACGTTTGTACGTCCGGTTGTCGATGGAAGTGCAGCTGGGGTTGCGGAAGGAAAAAGAGAGATGCGGATGCAAAGTTTGTGGACGTAAGTCACTGGAGGTCGGGTGTGTCATATCAGACGATGTTTTGTCTAATATATCACGTGATCGTCATCACTGGAAAATGATCACTCGAAATCTTGAAAATTTGTTGGAATTTCGTTGAAACGTTTTTGGGAATTCAATTTCCAATGAATTTCCAAAGATTAGTAGAGTGGGCGGGGTTTTCATTTGCAGTGGTTATCGGTATGTCATTGTGATACTTGCGTATTGTTGTTCCTAGATCGTCCTAGTAATGTTCTGACGAGGAAAGAAGGAAATTGATCGAGCAGAAATCACCAATTCATATTTTTGTTGTCAATATTTGGACCTGTCGGTTGTTACGTGATTTCGGCTCGAACAATTTCCTTCATACCAAGTCAGAACATTACTAGGGACCTTAAAAGGCCGTTCACGAAGTTTTTAAAAAGTCGTACTAGGAAATAACGCTTGGCAACAGTTTTAGTGAAAATAGTGTCGTTTGAATATCAGCTGGCATTCACAAACGCGGCTTACAATGATAATTTTGAATACACCGTCCAAAGGCAGAATAGTTGAATTAGTATTTATGTTGAGCACAATAAAATCCAAGCAATATTGACGCGGAGCGCGAGCGAGTTAAAAAATACGGCAAGCCGGTCATTCATTATGTGGGAACCACCTTAAGTTTTGTATGATCGATATCTGGACTATTCATTATCGTTATATCTTTTATCACTTCATCACTGCAGTAACATAATATATATACCGTTTATAGGAAGGGTGGCTTAGCTGTTTAGGGTGCGGCCTTCTAAGTGAGGATAATAATAATAATAATAATAATAATAATAATAATAATAATAATAATAATAATAATAATAATAATAATAATAATAATAATAATAATAATAATAATAATAATAATAATAATAATAATAATAATAATGAAAAATAGCTATGATATAAGTATAGAAATGGAAACTAATGAGCTAATTTGAACTCCACGCCATTGTGTAGTTACCTCGGTAACTCAGTGGGTAGAGCACCTGTCATGAAATCAGGGTGTCGTGGGTTCAGTCGAGTCCCGCTCAAGCGTCTGATTTTTTCGGAACATTTGTTCTGTCTGTTCCTCATTAGTTTCCATTTCAATAATAAGAATAAGAATAATGTACTTTATTTCAAGAGGATGAATAGACATTACAACTTAGGTTGATAAACTTGTGGCCCTCTTCATGACTTCACATCCTTGTTTCGACGTCCCTCTAATCCGTGTAGCTCAATGCAGCTTTAGATACCCGTAGAACTGAGCACTGATGGAGGGAGGGGGTAAAGAGGCGTACCGTCCACCCCATGGGAGAACAGTTTCGACTGAAGAGATTACGGACGTTAAATATTGTACCTTTAATTTCCCTTTTTTATCCTCAGCCCCAGAACGATGCCCAAGACCCTGCTGTCAGTAACTATCGTGAGTTGTTTTCCGTTTCACTCCCCTTCAAGATGGCAATCTACGATGCAAACAAAGATGGCCGCATATCCTTCCATGAGTTCATGAAGATCCTGCCAAAACCCAGTGACAGAAAGGCTGCTCATTTGACTTTCAAAGCACTCGACAAAAATGGTAACTACGTACAAAATACCTACTATTAATTGTATATGATAGTGTAAAGAACAAAGACACTATGTTATATAAACGCTATGTATAAGCTTTTATTATTACTGTTATTATTAACTACGAACTCGAGCGATTTACTTAAAACTACCTGTCATGCCATGTACGTGCAATTGTTATGACATCGTATTTTGATACTACATTTTCTAATATTCGCCCTTCACTATCGAATAAGCCGTGTCGTTTTCAGTATTTGCATTCATCGCGGGAAGCACCCTTGTGCAGGGAAGGTGGACAGGCCATGCACTTGTGATGTGGGAGGTTCTCCCTTTACAGTGTTTGACTGATAATTGGCTTCACTGAGCAACGTACGGTCTGCATGATCAAACCTTGGAAACTCGTTGGAAGTTCTTTGGAAATTCCTTAAAATATTTGCGACTAATTTTCAATGAATTCCAAAGAGCGCCCGTATTTTCCAGTGTACACTCAAATAGGTGTTTCAATGCATTATTTAAATCTAGACGTTTGAACTGTTTCAGGTGACAAGTACATTACTTGTAAAGAGCTGGGCCAGTTAGCACCGGACAAGAAGGCGCAGTGTTGAACAAGATGCAAAACCAGAATCAGAATGAAATCCAGAAAATAATGATAAATGAAAACGTTAATATAATTAAGGGTAACTTTAAAAGGAGCAAACTGTTAATGGATGTAACTTATAGACATTAAACACATTGAATGACAGAATTGCATTACTTATCTTTATTTGTGCGAAACGTCATCCAAACCCAAAATCCACAATTTTACATTTAGAGGTAACTATGAAAGGACTGGAATTGGAAATTCGCTCTCTCCAAGGAAGAAGTAGTATGGTATGCATGAGACTAGACGATCTACTAGCGTGAACTCGGGCTTCTTAATAAAGCTATTTTGATAGATTTAATGTGAAACCTAAAAGCTTATTTGTATCGTCATCAGTACATAATTAATTTCAGCCTATTACTTGCACAACGATTTAAAACAGAATTTCCACAGTCCACATTACCAGCTCAGAATGGATATAAACAGCAAAAATACAATCGAAAACCATTCTTAGATTTTAGAGAAGTATTTCAGAAAATAGTGCAGAAAGTAGTGCTGACATCGGTTAGCATCGTGACTAAACAGTGTGTTCGCTCTGCTTGATAATAATAATAACATCTTTATTCTAAGAGGGCAGCACATGACAGTTTACACTGATTAACTAGTGGCCCTCATACTATAAACTACTATAACAATACCAGGGCCGTACAATAATAATAACAACAACTTTATTCTAAGAGGGCAGCACATGACAAACAGTTTACACTGATTAACTAGTGGCCCTCATACTATATAAACTACTATAACAATACCAGGGCCGTACAATAATAATAACAACAACTTTATTCTAAGAGGGCAGCACATGACAGTTTACACTGATTAACTAGTGGCCCTCATACTATATAAACTACTATAACAATACCAGGGCCGTACAATAATAATAACAACAACTTTATTCTAAGAGGGCAGCACATGACAGTTTACACTGATTAACTAGTGGCCCTCATACTATATAAACTACTATAACAATACCAGGCCGGGCCGTACAATAATAATAACAACAACTTTATTCTAAGAGGGCAGCACATGACAAACAGTTTACACTGATTAACTAGTGGCCCTCATACTATATAAACTACTATAACAATACCAGGGCCGTACAATAATAATAACAACAACTTTATTCTAAGAGGGCAGCACATGACAGCTTACACTGATTAACTAGTGGCTCTTGATCATTGAACACGGATTTTTATCAAACTGATTGAAACCCAGAATGTACGGCATCGATTATGATAAAACACTGCTTAGTATTTAACAAATGAGAGTATTATAACATGGAGACCTTTTCGTCTGCCTCCAGGATTTGCATCTCTCCGTCACTTTTTCCACCCCGTTGCCGTTTTCCGCAACAAGGTATCCCAAAGTCCTGTTCGGCTGCTTCGCATTCCTCGATGGTCTGATGCATATCTACAAATATTATTCGATAAAAATGCAGCCAAACATATATCAAAATATAATATGTGTGTACAAAACAACAATCACTTTCGTTAATAGTCATAAAGGAACCAAGACTCTAGCTGAGCCCCTCCGGCCCTTAATACCATATTAATATCATCCATCCATCTATCCCAATTATTATTACCCTTCCTTTTCTCCCATCCTTTCCATAATCCTTTTCTCCGTTCTATCTATCTATCCCGTTGAAATGTATCCAGCAGAGTCGCCACACTCTGTCCTGAGTTGAAGCGGGAAGAGACCGACTGAGTCCCATGACTTCCCCTTGCGGCTTCATTTTAGTTGAGTTTTAGTTTATTGAGATTCGTCACAGCTACAAAATATATGATATCAACAAACAACAACGTTAACACACAAAAAAAGAAATTACGTTCAAAAAAGTGAAGCAAATTTACAGAAGTGGCACAGACATTATTACTCAGTTCCAATTGATTACCTTCCCCTAGCTGTACAAAGTAAACTATATCAAATAAGATCAATCGTAAATTCCCTCCGTTGCTGATGAAAGTTTTCATGGGAAAACGATTCACCACCTTGAAAAGCATTCTTAGGAAGAGAACAGGAGCAGTGCGGGGTGGGGAAGAAGAGCTGAACGAATGAATGACACATACTTTATACTCAACCTTGACTCAGAAAAATGCTACAGAAAAACTACAACCTGTTCAAGTACTGACGGTACAAGAACTGCTGCGAAAGATATTCAAATTAAGATGATGATAAAATGATAATGTCTGACTCTACGCCGGTTCACACGAAAGTTTTCGAAAACGTTCATCAGAGGAATCGACAGAGATCTTTAATTTAATAAGCAAACGTCTTAATAACAAATGAATTAGTGAATACAACAAAAGCAAGTTGTTATACTTAGACATCATCATACAGTAAACATGTTGATACTAAGTCAGTGTAAACAGGCATGTTCTTGGTGTAAATTAGCATTGCAAACTCAGTCAAAACAATAGGTATTTTGTAGCTTACAGTCACATGCTGAGCTAACGGTTGAACGACGAATAAACTTAGCTGAAAATGCCCTGGCAACAGAACGGATATGACAAACTTTGACGCTGTTTTAGAAAGATTAACAATCAACTAAAAGTTGAATATAACAAATTCTAAAAGCGAGTTTCTCATGTAATCGTCTTCAAATCAACCAATGATAAACCAGATTTAAGGCATCCAATACAAACACGTGATAGCTGTCTGCAAATGGACTATTCATTAGAGCTTGTTTAAGGCTGATATCATGTTTAATCAGTCAGCTTGAAGTGTTTAATTTGAATACTTCGGTTACTCGCCTAATCTCTGGTATTCCACGTAAGTATATATTATTACAGAGCTCCACCTGATGCTACAGCCTCACATAGGGCACAGTTCCTATTACGGGTCGATTAGTCTTAATCCTGGCTTAAAATGAATGATTTTATTAAGGTTTAATTAAGGGTTAGTGCAAATAGACCTTCCAGGACTATGGATCGGCTATGAATAGATCTATTGTCAGGACTGGCATAGGGTCAGAGTTTTGGGATCTTAACACCACGTTGCTTTCCTAAATCCTCTCCCATCCACCCTCTCCCCTCCATTCCACACAGGGTAGCAAAGGGGAAAGGGGGGGGGGGGGCGCGTGGTTGTGATCACGCTTCACGTGCCATTTTTTCGTAAATTCACGACTCAAAAGAACCATTTAGGCCATTCCACGCACGTCTTTCTTGCAAATTAGAGTTTTGCTGGATCTTAGACCACTGACGTACATGCTTCCCTAAATCCTCTCCTATCTGTCAATCATGAATCATGATTGACATTAGTTTTCTATATTAAAATATCGATTGTCTACTGATTGTAGTTTCAAACTTCATGTTTCAACTTGTTTCCAGAAGGAAAGACAACATCTCCATTATGACGACACCAGACTCGCACAAAACATGGAATCTGAGCTGGGATGATGCAATGCTAACATCAAAGCACATAAAAGAGAGTCGTGAGAGTTGAAGACTTTGTATTGAGTTACGCAAGCAGACAAGATTCTACAAGCAGAACGACATTTTATCGGATTCAAGGTACCGCACTCAGGTTCATGCGATCAGGTTATTGTGCCTGATGTTTGTTGTACCCGATTGATTTGTTTCAGATTGTCCAATACCACTATGAATGTTAAGATCCTTTACGCGGTGTTGTTTGTGTTCATGCTTGTTGTACCACTGATTTGATTCAGATTGTCCAATACCACTATGAATGTTAAGATCCTTTACGTGGTGTTGCTTGTGTTCATGCTTGTTGTACCCGATTGATTTGTTTCAGATTCTCCAATACCACTATGAATGTTAAGATCCTCTACGCGGTGTTGTTTGTGTTCATGCTTGTTGTACCACTGATTTGTTTCAGATTGTCCAGTACCACTATGAATGTTAAGATCCTTTACGTGGTGTTGCTTGTGTTCATGCTTGTTGTACCACTGATTTGTTTTGATTGTCCAATACCACTATGAATGTTAAGATCCTTTACGTGGTGTTGCTTGTGTTCATGCTTGTTGTACCACTAATTTGTTTCAGATTGTCCCTGAATACCACTATGAATGTTAAGATCCTTTACTTGGTGTTGCTTGTGTTCATGCTTGTTATATAACTGATTTGTTTCAGATTGTCCAATACCACTATGAATGTTAAGATCCTTTACGTGGTGTTGCTTGTGTTCATGATTGTTGTACCACTGATTTGTTTCAGATTGTCCAAATACCACTATGAATGTTAAGATCCTTTACGTGGTGTTGCTTGAATGCTTGTTGTACCACTGATTTGTTTCAGATTGTCCCTGAATACCACTATGAATGTTAAGATCCTTTACTTGGTGTTGCTTGTGTTCATGCTTGTTGTACCACTGATTTGTTTCAGATTGTCCAATACCACTATGAATGTTAAGATCCTTTACGTGGTGTTGCTTGTGTTCATGCTTGTTGTACCACTGATTTGTTTCAGATTGTCCAATACCACTATGAATGTTAAGATCCTTTACGTGGTGTTGCTTGTGTTCATGCTTGTTGTACCACTGATTTGTTTCAGATTGTCCAATACCACTA
The DNA here is from genome assembly GCA_033675265.1 of Actinostola sp. cb2023. Classification (NCBI taxonomy): domain Eukaryota; kingdom Metazoa; phylum Cnidaria; class Anthozoa; order Actiniaria; family Actinostolidae; genus Actinostola; species Actinostola sp. cb2023. Next base: position 63,175 of record JAUJYZ010000744.1, on the reverse strand, counting down.
TGAATGTTAAGATCCTTTACGTGGTGTTGCTTGTGTTCATGCTTGTTGTACCACTGATTTGTTTCAGATTGTCCCTGAATACCACTATGAATGTTAAGATCCTTTACGTGGTGTTGCTTGTGTTCATGCTTGTTGTACCACTGATTTGTTTCAGATTGTCCCTGAATACCACTATGAATGTTAAGATCCTTTACTTGGTGTTGCTTGTGTTCATGCTTGTTGTACCACTGATTTGTTTCAGATTGTCCAATACCACTATGAATGTTAAGATCCTTTACGTGGTGTTGCTTGTGTTCATGCTTGTTGTACCACTGATTTGTTTCAGATTGTCCAATACCACTATGAATGTTAAGATCCTTTACGTGGTGTTGCTTGTGTTCATGCTTGTTGTACCACTGATTTGTTTCAGAGTGTCCAATACCACTATGAATGTTAAGATGCTTTACGTGGTGTTGCTTGTGTTCATGCTTGTTGTACCACTGATTTGTTTCAGATTGTCCCTGAATACCACTATGAATGTTAAGATCCTTTACTTGGTGTTGCTTGTGTTCATGCTTGTTGTACCACTGATTTGTTTCAGATTGTCCAATACCACTATGAATGTTAAGATCCGTGGTGTTGCTTTGTTCGTTTGGTGTCCCTGCTTGTGTTAAGATCCTTTACATGCTTGTTGTACCACTGATTTGTTTCAGATTGTCCAATACCACTATGAATGTTAAGATCCTTTACGTGGTGTTGCTTGTGTTTATGCTTGTTGTACCACTGACTTGTTTCAGATTGTCCAATACCACTATGAATGTTAAGATCCTTTACGTGGTGTTGTTTGTGTTTTCATGCTTGTTGTACCACTGATTTGTTTCAGATTGTCCAATACCACTATGAATGTTAAGATCCTTTACGTGGTGTTGCTTGTGTTCATGCTTGTTGTACCACTGATTTGTTTCAGATTGTCCAATACCACTATGAATGTTAAGATCCTTTACGTGGTGTTGCTTGTGTTCATGCTTGTTGTACCACTGATTTGTTTCAGATTGTCCAATACCACTATGAATGTTAAGATCCTTTACGTGGTGTTGCTTGTGTTCATGCTTGTTGTACCACTGATTTGTTTCAGATTGTCCAATACCACTATGAATTAGTAAGATCCTTTACGTGGTGTTGCTTGTGTTCATGCTTGTTTTGCCTGATGCTGATGCCCGACGCGTATATGTACGAAGAAGGATTTCTAATTTTCACCGAAGGCGTTATAATAATAACCGAAATAATTATCGCCGAGTTGGTTGCAAGTGGCGATGCCGTTGGTATTGTTTTCCCGGTTGTAAATTGAAGTGCTTCTATATTTGCTGAAGGAAAAAGAGAGAGGCGATGCGGATGCGAAGTTTGAGGACGTAGGTAAGTCATTGGAGGTCGGTGGTGTCATATCAGTCTATGTTTTGTCTAATATATCACGTGATCGTCATCACTGGAAAATGCTTGGATTTCAAATCTTGAAAATTTGTTGGAATTTCGTTGAAACGTTCAGTTGGGAATTCAATTTCCAACTATTTTCCAAAGTTTGAAGATCGCGCGGGGTTAAATTATTTGCAGACTCCGCAGTGGTGATGCTTGAGTACAGCTATTCCTAGATCTTCCAGTTTTATTTAAGGCGTTGTATGATCGATATCTGGACCATTCATTATATCGTTATCTTTTATCACTTCATCACTGCAGTAACATAATATACATACCGTTTATAGCAAGGATGGCTTAGTTGGTTAGTGCGCGCCTTCGATCTAAGTTCGATTCTTAGTAATAATAATAATAATAATAATAATAATAATAATAATAATAATAATAATAATAATAATAATAATAATAATAATAATAATAATAATAATAATAATAATAATAATAATATTAATAATCATAATCATAATAATCTTAATCATAATAATCATAATAATCATAATAATCAACTTGGGCTGATAAACTTGTAGCCCTCTTCATGATTTCTTGGTTCGACTTCCGTCTAATAGCTCACTGCAGCTTTAAATACCCGTAGGACGGAGCACTGATGGAGGGGGTAAAAGGGTGCACCATCCACCCCCTGGAAGAACACTTTCGAGTGAAGGGGAACGAACGTTAAATGTCAGACATTATTTCAGTAGTTTCAGGCTCCATTTGGATTCATATATATTTCATACACACTATAGATAAGCTTTTATTATTATTGTTATTATTAACTACGAACTCGAGCGATTTACTTTTAAGTAAAAAACTACCTGTCATGCCATGCACGTGCAATTGTTATGACATCGTATTTTGATATGTTGTAGCTTTGGTATACATACACTTACAGTAAATAAAAGCAGGCCAGGTAAACGAACTACGATTTTCTAATATTCGCCCTTCACTATTGAATAAGCCGTGTCGTTTTCAGTATTGTCATTCATCGTAAGCACCCTTGTGCAGGGAAGGTGGACAGGCCATGTACTTGTGATGTGGGAGGTTCTCCCTTTACAGTGTTTGACTGATAATTGGCGTCAGAACTGATCGCTTAAGCTGAGGGATAGACATCACCACCAGACAACGTACGCTCTTCATGATCAAACCTCGGAAACTCGTTGGAAATTCTTTGGAAATTCCTTAAAATTTCCGACTAATTTTCAATGAATTGCAAAGAGCGCCCGTATTTTCCAGTGTGCACTCAAATAGGTGTTTCAATGCATTATTTAAATCTAGACGTTTGAACTGTTTCAGGTGACAAGTACATTACTTGTAAAGAGCTGGGCCAGTTAGCACCGGGCAAGAAAGCGCAGTGTTGAACAAGATGCAAAACCAGAATCAGAATGAAATCCAGAAAATAATGATAAATGAAAACGTTAATATAATTAAGGGTAACTTTAAAAGGAGCAAACTGTTAATGGATGCAACTTATAGACATTAAACACATTGAATGACAGAATTGCGCTAATGCATTCGTTCTTTATTTGTGCGAAATACGTCATCCAAACCCAAAATCCACAATTTTACATTTAGAGATAACTATGAAAGGACAAGAATTGAAAATTCGCTCTCTTCAAGGAAGAAGTAGTCAGTATGGTATGCATGAGACTAGACGCTCTACCAAAAGCTTCTTTGTATCGTCATCAGTACAGAATTAATTTCAGCCTATTACTTGCACAACGATTTAAAACATAATTTCCACAGTCGACATTACCAGCTCAGAATGGGTATAAACGGCAAAAATGCAATCGAAAACCATCCTTAAATTTAAGAGATGTATTTATCAAACTCATTAATTATTCATGAGATAACCAGCCAATCTGGTGAATAATCGGGACTTTGGACAGATCATATACCACTCTGTCCGAATTAGATTCAATCTGAAAGCAGGCTCTACTTCATGTTACTCAAGAGTCCAACACATGTGGGATACGATGTTCTCGACTCTGCGCATGAGCAGAGAATATGCAGACTGGAATTCTTGCTTTTCCGGGCTAAAATCTTGCAACTCTTTATTTATTGCCTTTAGGCTATTGCATGAAATAATTAATGAGTATGAGAAGTCGTTCCTTCGCCTCGGACTGGAAACCCCGTCTATATAGTCCTCATTCTTGGCTTTGAAACAATACTTCAGAAAATAGTGCAGAAAATAGTGCTGATATCGGTTCGGGAGTAGCAGCGTGACTAAACAGTGTGTTCGCTCTGCTTGATAATAATAACAACAACTTTATTCTAAGAGGGTAGCACATGACAGCTTACACTGATTAACTAGTGGCTCTTGATCATTGAACACGGACTTTTATCAAACTGATTGAAACCCAGAACTTACGGCATCGATTATGATAAAACACTGCTTAGTATTTAACAAATGAGAGTATTATAACATGGAGACCTTTTCGTCTGCCTCCAGGATTTGCATCTCTCCGTCACTTTTTCCACCCCGTTGCCGTTTTCCGCAACAAGGTATCCCAAAGTCCTGTTCGGCTGCTTCGCATTCCTCGATGGTCTGATGCATAAGTGAGTACAGAGTCTCGGGGATCCAGTACATTAGTATCCCAGCTGACAACGCGACCAACCCGAAGATGACAGACGGGAACGCAATGCTAAGGCCTGGTAACTGACTCTGTTTGGTAAAATGAAGACAAAGGATATCGATGTTATCGTCAAGGTTTGGGATTACTTATATTTATTACGTCGAAATAACACTTACCATCATAGATATATAAGGAGCTAACATCCCTGCAATACGAGCACTTGTTGAACCAGTTCCTTGTGCAGTATTCCTGACACACAAAACAAACATGTGGAATCAATTCCGGATGTAAAGGAAGAATGATGAAGCAGGAAAAAGATAGAGGCATGCGAGAATGAAGAATTGGAATAACTAAAGGAGAAGGAAGAGGAGAAGGAAGAGGAGAAGGAAGAGGAGAAGGAAGAGGAGAAGGAAGAGGACAAGGAAGAGGACAAGGAAGAGGACAAGGAAGAGGACAAGGAAGAGGACAAGGAAGAGGACAAGGAAGAGGACAAGGAAGAGGACAAGGAAGAGGACAAGGAAGAGGAGAAGGAAGAGGAGAAGGAAGAGGAGAAGGAAGAGGAGAAGGAAGAGGACAAAAGGAAGAGAGGGGGGCTGAATAGTGAGGACAAAGCAGAGAAAGAAGAATGGGGAAGTGGAGGAGATATGTTTGTATTATTAAGAAGAAGGGAGAAGAAGGAAAATAATGAGATCGAGAATCAGTATATGGAGGAAATGAAGGAAGAGGATGAAAGTGGAAATACCTCAGAAGAGTTGGAAACAACTCCGACGTGATCAAATAGATACTCGCCCAGTTGCAGGATATCAAGAACACGGCAGCAAGAGTTAAGGCGGTGGTTGCTAGAGGAACATCTGAAAATAATTATGAAAGGAACATTGTCATTAGTATTACTCACAACTCCAAATATGTTTAATGACAAGCACATCAAAACCAGGCATTTCAACGTGGGGTGGTGCTCACGAACCTTTGTAGACAGCCAACACAAGAAGCAGACAAACTCCCGCTATTGTGATGATAACACCATGAGATGTTCGACGACCAAACCTGACGAAGAAAAGAAAGAAAGAAATACATTATGTCACATTGGCTGAAATGAGGAAATTAACATCGAGGCAAGTGGATGAGAATGATAGTTCATTCTCAGAAATGATGCGTTCTATTTAGAGAGTTTGGTGAAAATCGCCACAGCATTTGAAAGCCGTGACGAATGCATGGAACAAACAGATTTTCTATGACGTTAACATTCTTTCATTTCTTACTTGAGGAATATAATCCATGCCAGAGCAACTCGTAGTAGTGAGGCAATCTGCATGATGGTGATGTTCAAGTAAATGTTTCCAGCAAGTTGAGTAAGAAAGAACACAATCCCAAAAGATACAAGGGCCACGGCAAACCTGTGATTAATGCAAAAAATTAACGCTGCAACATCAGATAAATCCTAACTAACTAAATACGTCAAAATCAACCATACGCATACGAGGTACGATGGACTACTGTGTTGTCTACTATGCTGTCCCAGTGCGAACCGAATCTGGAACACGTCGAAATGAACTGCTATGGCGTTTTGTACTGAAAGACTGACTGAATAACCACCGATCTGTTCGTCTATAACTAGGAAGAATACTAAAAATCTTACCATTGGTAACAAACAATGAGCGTCCACTTTCTCATTTTTGGAGTGCGAAAAAGATCAAATGATGTGTACTTTTTGTCCCCTTTCTGTTTTGCCTCCTGTTCGTGCCTTACTTCTTCCAAAAGGTTTTTTAGTAGCTCCAAATCAACAGGATTATCGTCGTCTTTGCCTCCATACTTTTTGATTGCATCAAGAGCTTCGTCTAATCGATTGTGAGCGACGAGCCATCGGGGTGATTCTGGCATCCACCTGAATTATGAATTGTGATTTTACATGTATACTTTATTTAATGTGAAAAATACACTTATAAGCTAGTTTACACTGAGGTACTCCACGATAACAAAGTTGGGGCCGAGGGAAATGTGAAGACGGACGAAGAGACCGACAGATCGTGGAAAGAGGAGGGAGAGACGGATCGTGGAAAGAAGGAGGAAGGAAGGAAGGAAGCAAGGACAGATAGAAAGAAGGAATGAAAGTATGATACGAAGGAAGGAAGGAAGGAAGAAAGGAAGAAAGGAAGAAAGGAAGAAAGGAATAAAGGAAGGAAGGAAGGAAGGTAGGAAGGTAGGAAGGTAGGAAGGAAGGAAGAAAGGAAGTAAGGAAGGAAGGAAGGAAGGTAGAAAGGAAGTAAGGAAGGAAGGAAGGAAGGAAGGAAGGAAGGAAGGAAGTTAGGAAGTTAGGAAGGTAGGAAGGAAAGTAGGAAGGTAGGAAGGTAGGAAGGAAGGAAGGAAGGTAGGAAGGTAGGAAGGTAGGAAGGTAGGAGGGTAGGAAGGTAGGAAGGTAGGAAGGTAGGAAGGTAGGAAGGTAGGAAGGTAGGAAGGTAGGAAGGTAGGAAGGTAGGAAGGTAGGAAAGTAGGAAGATAGGATGGAAAAATGGAAGGAAGGAAGGAAGGAAGGCCAGGAAGGAAGGAAGGAAGGAAGGAAGGAAGGAAGGAAGGAAGGAAGGAAGGAAGGAAGGAAGGAAGGAAGGAAGGAAGTTAGGAAGTTAGGAAGGTAGGAAGGAAAGTAGGAAGGTAGGAAGGTAGGAAGGAAGGAAGGAAGGTAGGAAGGTAGGAAGGTAGGAAGGTAGGAAGGTAGGAAGGTAGGAAGGTAGGAAGGTAGGAAGGTAGGAAGGTAGGAAGGTAGGAAGGTAGGAAAGTAGGAAGATAGGATGGAAAAATGGAAGGAAGGAAGGAAGGAAGGACAGGAAGGAAGGAAGGAAGGAAGGAAGGAAGGAAGGAAGGAAGGAAGGAAGGAAGGAAGGAAGGAAGGAAGGAAGGAAGGAAGGAAGGAAGGAAGGAAGGAAGGAAGGAAGGAAGGAAGGAAGGAAGGAAGGAAGGAAGGAAGGAAGGAAGGAAGGAATTTTGATAACTCACTTCCAACATGGAAACAGCAACAGTGCTGGCGCAGTTGTGACTAACAGTAGTATCCTCCAGTCACGTATGAAATAGGCGATAAGTGTGAATAGAAGCGACGACACATTGTAGTAAAAGTACGTCAGGTTTCCAGCAGCTGTTCTGTGCTTTGGTCCAACCAACTCCATACCATAGATGAACAGTGTAAGCATGACTCCCGTCAGACCGAACCCAACCACGAAGCGTAGGAATGCAAAGAATGAGATGCAGTCAACAAACGCAGACGCAACGCCTGCCACAAGCTGCAATAGAAGGCGTATCGAGGAAAACTGACTTCTCCCCGATAGTAATGGCAAACACGCTACTCAAACAACTTTCATGCCTCGTGTTATCGTGTAGCTGATGGACGACATATTTGAGATCGTTCTCTGCTAGCTAGGGGTATACGCGCGCGCGTAGGTCTACATATAAACACTTCCCCTTGATTGACTAGCCTCCATACACACTTAGAAAAACCTGTAGTCAAACCTTGGAAATCCTTTGCAATTGTCCAAAACACTGGCAATTAAAACAAGTTCCAACTAATTTCAAATTTCTTACAAATCGATCGGTCAAATGTCCGCTAACTTCCAGTTATATCCACGAGAGCGTTGCGTGACGGAACTAAAGACGGCTGCGTAGGAGACTACCAGTTATCAGGCAGTAAACCGGTGTAAACCGGTGTAAACCGGTAGTAAACCACTGGTTTAAAATGGCCGTATTTGAGGGTGTTATTTCAGTCGCGCACATATTTAACGCACACGCGCTGGAATGCGATCTTCTTGTCGGTGCAGACACTCACGAACTCGGACTGCCTTACCATGATTGCATTACAAAAGAATATGCAATTTTTTCGGCCCCAGGCGTCCGACATCATCCCGGTCGTAAACGAACCAATCAGCATTCCTGCAAAGTAGCAGGACTGGACAGTAGCGCCCAGGTACGCTCGGTCACATATTAAGTTCCACTAGAAAAGAAGCGTTCGATCAGTTAGTTTCTTGACAAACAGTTTCAAAGAGAAATATTGTACTTTAGTTCATTGATTTATCTGAATCGTATGTTGAATGCTCGGTGTCGTACGTGTGTCCTATGTTGCATGTCGTTTATCGAATGAAGAAATAGAAAACGAGGCAGCTGTGCTTTATCGAGCTTTAGCCGAAGCGGTGACGCGCGGGAATTGAAAGAAGACGAGAGAAGTGTCAGGAGAAGCACGAGGCACTCTCACACTTCTCGAATCTTCTTCCAATTACTCGAACAAAATTGAAAACTTGCTTTAAAATCATACTTGTATTTTATAAAAGATATAGAAAACTCGGCAGCTGTGCTCTATCGTTACAAAAATGGTTGAATATCTGCGCGTGCGTGCTATGTACTATACTCACTTCTGATACAGCGCTTGTAAAAGGCCCATCGAACACATACGAAGTACACTCGTCACAACACTGTTTGCTGGGACACGTGACATTAGCAGTGACGCAGTGAAAGCCTGGTGTACCAACAGCAAACACAAGCGCTTCGAACTGGCTGGAGATCGGGAAAGAAAAAAGGTTTACACAGCCATAGAGAAACATTTGGTATCGACCAAAGGATTTCACGTGGTTGAATAGGTCATCATATTCGCGCCCGCGTTTCCTTTCTTGGGTGTGGCCTTCAGCCATTCTTTGATGCCTAATAAACATAATTGGAGGGCGGAAAATGTATATGAGGACATTTTTTGTTCACTTTTGTAGATATATTTTTATTCTTGTTGCTGCCGCGCGAGCGAGCCTGGAGCGAGCGAGCAAGGCAGCAGTCCTAATCCGTACAGGGTCTAAATTCTCGATTTGGTTTTTAACCACAATGCATCATTTATTAACCAAAATTCCTTGCGCGCCCATTGCTATATAAACTCCGCTTCGGTCATCTGCGTCCTCTTGACCTCGTGCGACGTAGAAGTTGGATTCTTGCTAAGTAATGTACGTTCAAGTTGAATTCCGTTTCTTTGAGGTCAGTCAAACTCTTTACTTTCAATGTGTATTTGTTTCTTTTATGTGTAATTAATTCATAAACCCTTTTGACTGTCTTTTAAACGGTTCTAATTATTCTTATTTTTCGGCATTCGATTTAAAAGTATTGATGATCTAAACTGTACTACGTCTACGATCAACAAGAACTGAAGAACCTCAGAAGGTATATTTTGAGTTCAACAGACATGACAACATCCAATCGTTCGAAGAACTCGATGAAAATGCAATTGAGGAACTTCTTCTGGAAGCAGAAGCAACAGTTGTCTATAATAGCAAGAACAATATTGTGGCGTTCAAACGCAAACAAGAGTAATTGGACATTAATTACCGTTGTTAACAAACTGTTGCTGTAATATTTTATTATTGTTCAACTTCTGCAATCGGAAGGAACAGACACAATAACAAACAATATTGCGGTTATCAAAAGCAAACCAGAGTAATTAGACGCTGATTAGCTTACAGAGTTAACAAGTTCTCATTCTTCATATTTTTTGTTCATTTGTTGTTACTGTTTGAATTGTTGCTCTTCGTGATATTTCATTAATGTTAAACTTCTTCAGCTAGAGTGCAATTTAGAAAAGCTTGAAAACTAAATAACTAATTAGTACTAAATAGCACTAATGAAACAATAGAAAACAATAGAAATAGCACTATTTAGTACTATTTAAAATTAGTACTATTTCACACTTTTCTAAATTGCACTCTATCGGAAATAACAGTAAAGAAAAACAATGTTGTTGTTATCAAAGGCAAACTAAGAGCAATTTAGTTGGACACTGATTAGCTAACAGAGTTCACAAATTGTTGCTCTAAATTCATAATATTTGGTTGTTCATTTGTTACGGTGAATGGCCTTGTTACTGTTCCAATGTTTGCCGCTCTTTGTGATATTTTAGTGTTGATTTGTCATGATTAGATTCTTATTACCGATTATAAAAGCAATGATAATAAAACCTGTTCTAATCACCACCTGTCTTGATGCACCAAATATACTTCTACTGAAACTTCATTTTCTGCTATTTTCCATATTTCATCAAATCGATAAAATAATGACAGCAGAAATAATTTCATGTTATTGCTAATTAACCATTCAACTGAACACTAAGTGAAGTCATTTAGTCTAACCTGTGAAACAAAATTTTATAGTGTAATAGTCTAATGCCATTTCGGAGGAAAGAAACAACATAGGTCCCTCTTCAGATTTCCATCAACCTTTCTCCCCCCCCCCCCCCCCCCCCCCCCCCCCCCCCCCCCCCCCTGCCCTTCAAAAGTCTGGCTATGCACCTGCACGACTGACCCTTTTTTCTGAAAGTACTACACTGCATTAGAGTGGTTTTCATAAACCTGTGAAACAAAAACTATTAGTTATACATGTAGTGTGTAATAGTCAAAAGAAAACTGGAATTCATGTCTACTACTGTGTATTACGATAATAACTATTTCACGGGTTTATGAAAACCACTCTAATAAAGAAATAATAGATCCTTCTCAAGGCAGCACTGTTCTACCTATTAGGTACGCTAGTATATAAACCTATATTAACTATAACTAAAATACAATTTATGGTATCAAGGTACTTCGATGGACTCGATTTCCAGACGTTTTAGGGGTCCGGTTACGAAATCCTCCCAGACTCGTAATCGGACCCTTAAAACGGCTGGAAATCGAGCCTAGTATTTTGATAAAACGTTCATTTTGCTAGTACTCGATACTCATGTATATGGATCGATTGAACAAAACCTGGACCAAATGCTCATGAATTATGAATGAGTTCGATAAAGCTCACACTAGGTCACTAGTAATCTTATCACAGACTCACACCACCAAGCCGATCTCATTGCTGGAAATCAGTAGTCCAGATCGGCTCACACCGGGAACTCCGCGCCATACTCTTAGTCGAACAGTTGGAGATGGGACCACCATTTCACTTGATCAACCGAGCCATGCGAAGGTCTAGTCATTTGTAGATGTTATAACAAAGCTGGCACCTAAAGCTGTCTGAGTAATGACCCGGTTTTTTGAGAAACAAGATAGAATGTGTGCCGCTTTTATACTTCACACTTGTCTGGACTAAAGTCGAACGAACTTCGACTCACTTTACAATTCAGTGCTTTGAACCTTTATTTAAATCGTTTCAAATGCATGGAACCTAAGAAAACGAGATCGTCTTACCTCAAACTCGGGCCCTGTACAATTAGGTCGACACACCAGCTATTGATTGTAAAGTTTCAGGTCCCTGGAAGTGCCTACTACCCTTATCATATCACTTCTATTATTGTCATGATATCAAATAACAAGCTCAAATGGCCAGAACCGGTTGACAGCTCAGTTTAACATTAATATAATAATAATAATAATAATAATAATAATAATAATAATACAGTCAACTCTCCGCTAACGGACACTCTCGTAAGCGGACAGCTCTACTTACGGACACCTTTTCAAATCCCCGTTTTACCTCCCCAGTCAAACTCTGTATTTACACATTCCCGTAAGCGGACACTCTCTCGTAGGCGGACGCGGACACTTTTGAAAACGAAAATTTGATTTTTCTTTTGTTTACGCTCTCTCGTAAGTACCCTGGTTCCAGAGGCTTTGTCAAACTCTATAATACGTTTGTACGAAGCGGCGAGTCTTTCGGCAATGAAATTTGTCTTTAATTTGCAATAACTATAGTTATGCTATACAGTATTTCTGTTTTTTTTCGAGTTTTAACATTTGACATCAATAAAGAGTTTCGCTTTATATCTTCAGTTGCTATTTTTCTCTACCGAATAAAACATAATTAATTAACTCTCCCGTAAGCGGACATCCACCCTATTTTTCTTTGGTAACCGCTTACGGGAATAGTTCTCGTAAGCGGACAGCTCTACTAACGGACACTTTTTTTCTATTCCCGAGGGTGTCCGCTTACGAGAGAGTTGACTGTAATAATAACTAGACGCTCTTCTAGCGTGAAGTCGGGCTTCTAAATGAAATGTAACCTATTTGAACTAAATATAGATATCTTATAGTGCGATTTTCAGTGCGATTGAAAGAGTTTTTGGTTGCTCGTCGTTGCATGACTCGAGCTCGATAGAACATGCTTTCCTTGCAATTTTTACAGTATATCAGTAAAAACGTTAATAGCCCGTCTTCACGCTACTAGAGCGTCCTGTTTCAATCTAAATTTAGATTTAGACGAGAAAATACTTATATTTTGGCCCCTTGACCTCCGGTGCTTTCCCTGATTGGTTTGTGCTTTGTAATCTTTCTTGGCCAGACTTTATGTCTCCTTCGGCTTTAGCTCGACGTTTAATAGCCTGCGTAGCTTAATATAAAACATTCACACACAACACGAGCATAATTATAATGGACATACTTTGCATAACGCGATCTGAATCGTTGTACATTTATTGTCACCATAACATCATTATACTTCTGTACATTGCTTAGATCCTTAACTTTCTCTAGTATATCACAATCATCAAGAGTATATTTACCATATCTTCTACTGAATACATGAAATTCCATACACAGGATGTCTCGAGATAAACGATCGCTTCTACAACGATAATACTGATTGCATAAACAAAATCTAACCGTATTTTACTAGCATTTAACACAATAAAACAAAACAAAAGAATGATGATATTTACTGTGAGGACTGTAAGAGCCACATGTGTTGAATAACTACTTTTCCAGTTGTTTCGTGGACGATCATCTTTCGCTTCATCCTGTATGGCGACGTTCAAGTTCAGGTCATCAAGATCAGTCTTGCTCGTGCTTTTCTTGCAATCAGAGTAGTTCTTTTCAGCTTCAGAGTTCGTTGTTAAGTCAATAGTCATTGTTTTGTCATTTTGTTCGTAGTTTGTGTTCACAGTTTTCTCATTTGCTTTTGATATTTCATAACATTTTGACTTTAAGACTTTTTCAGATATGATATTGAGTCCGCGGAACGACCTGGTCCGAAAACGCTCCACATCTTTTAGAGTAGGTCTACCGCTAACGGTGTGTGAGTTTGTATGTGAGATGAGCGTATTAGACATACTTCGTTCAAATGTTTTTTTCTCACGATCACAAGAAGACATAACCTTCCTTCGACAAGGTTTGTGAAGAAAGAGGACTACGTGCGATGTCTCGTCTTGATAAACCATGTGGTTTGAGCCTTCGGTAATTATCTGAGCGGCCGGCACAGGGCGCATGCGCTGTAGAACCCAATATGCTTTCTGGGGTCTACGAAGAAGAACGCTCTGCATTTCTAGAGTCGGGCTCCTTCCACAGGAAGCCCGACTAATAATAATAATAATAATAATAGAAATAGAAAAATCAACGCTATACGACGTTTCGATGTCGCAGACAAGTTTCACTTGATAATGATGTCTGCGACATCGAAACGTCGTATAGCGTTGATTTTTCTATTTCTATTGAAAACTATAAGCCAAACAACAATAATAATAATAATAATAATAATAGTAATAATAGTAATAATAATAATAATAATGATAATAATAATAATAGTAATAATAATAATAAAAATAATTATAATTATAATAATACATATCAAACTTTGCCCTGCGTCATTGAACATTTGCTCCTGTTGGGACACAGTATCACGCGGACAACGTTTTTGAATGCGCTTGTGCGAACTGAAATTAATAAATTACAAATCTGCTTTGTTTACTATTAAAAGCACGTTTGAGGCCCGATTAATCGAGCACTTTCTGTGGCCGCTAAATAAAGCATTTCTCAATTGATCTTTTTCCACCTTTGACAATGTGTATATTAGAAGTATGAAAGAGGATGCTATAAAGCCGCATATGTTTCCTAAACAGGGGAAAATATATCACAAATTCGAACTTCAGACCTATTGATCTCGTGCATGTGTAAATAAATTGCCTCCAAAAACTTCCTTTCCGAGCCATAATTTATTTGCGAATATCTATGTAGCTTCTTCATACACACCGGGATACAGAACACCAATATGATGTTCACGATTACCAAACAAAGAGTTTTAGATTTCATTTTGCCACAGCTTAATGTTTTCCAATATACATGTATTTTATATCAAAACGCGCGTATCATTACAGAGCATTTGAATCTGGCGGTAGGTTTTTGATTGACACAATTCTCAAGGAATTCAGAGGGATTTTGTGTGTAGCGTATCTAATGCTCTTCCATATCTCTTCAGAGATTTCAGTTCGATCAATTTTGAAGAAACGGAAAATGCCACGGTCAAACATATTTATTTGTGCTTGAATTGCCAGCTTATTCATTCCTTACATGTTCGTCTTTTATATTCTGCTGGTAGGTTTTTGGTTTTTATTTTAACAATGCAGTAAAAAGCAAAAATGTATCAAAATCATGCTGTTTTTCGCCCAAACAAGACTCGCCTCATCTGCATATGTGAAACAATGACCTTTCGTATAACATAAGTTTGATATGATAATAATAATTATAATAATTATAATAGTAATAATAATAATAATAATAATAATAATAATAATAATAATAATAATAATAATAATAATAATAATAATAATAATAATATGAATCTAAAAGCTATGTAAATAGCTCTCACTCGGTATTTTAATTGGTAACGAACTTATTCATAGTACTCGGAGTTCTACTGCTTAGATTTTAGGGGAGTTCGCAAATGATCGATCGAAACTGACATGAACTTCCTTGATAAGCTTTATGTATGAAAATAACATAGAAAAAGAAAAGAAATCTGAAAGTTCCCGCGCAGAGTATCGATCTCAAAATCCTTAGTGAAGAACTTTTTATAACAATAACCATTATACATGGATAGAATACCTAGACTACCATGATCTGGCCGCGAGATACTGGTCGTCAAGGAGAGATTGGGAACTGATCGGGGAAGCTGACGGACGGACAGACAGACGGATCCAGGATAATAGTTTGGAACGTTTTACCGGATAATGGGCTTGTAACACCTGTCACGTGACTTTTTAAATTTTCACCGCAGACAAACGAAAATATCATAACATGCTAAAGTTAGTAAAAGTGGAAAGTTTGAAGAGAAATACGTAAATAGGGCAATAGTTACAGGCATTCAAACTTTGCCTTTTTTGTATGGACGAGGCAACAGCTTGCCCTCCAAGCGAAAACCCATACAAATCCTTGTCAAAGCGGGAAACTTTGAAAGCCGTTAACGTTTTTATTATTTGCTTGATTCTTTTCAAATTTTCAAATTTTACTAATTTTAGTATGCTCTTCACAAGTTATGGTAATTTCGTTTGTCTTCGGTGAAAATTTAAAAAGTCACGTGGCAGGTGGTACAAGCCCATTCAACTAGGTAAATACTACCATGATTATTAAACACGAAACCGCACTATAAAAGGGCCTGTGCCAGGCAGCTCACACCTTCAGTTGTCAGTCATCCATCGTACTGTCAAGAGCTCTGGATCGTAACAATGGGCGCGAAATTTGAATTCAAAAATTTGAAATTCAAATTTTTGACTTTCTTCGTTCTTTTAATAACATCAAGAACTCATTTTCAAAATCTTGTTATCGTTTTGAATGATCAGTTTTGAAAATATTGATATCTAGCTCAGTTTTATCGAAGTCCAGCTGAATAATAATTATGAACTTTGAGTCGTTCAATACGACATGAATACGAAGATGTTACTCCACCATTTCAAATTGATTCAACTGAGCTGGAAAGGTGTGAAATGAAGGCGGTCCAGTCCCTTTTATAGCGCGGTTTCGTGTTTAAGAGTGACATTTTATTTCATTAATACGCCAGGGACATAGATTTAATTAATGCGGTACGCAACTGAGATGAACTTCTGTGATAAGATTATTTTCTATTAAAATGGTAGAAGATCAAGAAAGAATTAGAAAATGAAAACTAGAGGGAAAAATAGAAGTAGTAAAAAGAAGAAGAAAAAAGAAGAAAAAAAAATGCTACACGTACCGTGAATCGAACCAGGGATCGCTGGTTTCCAAATCCCACCACTTAACCAGAGGCCTACGTTAGTCAAGAAATTTCCATAACAATAACCTTTACACGATAGACTACTCAATTCACCATCGAAATCAATCGGAAGTACAGATAGCTTGATGTGGTAAGGGACCGTCATTTAGGACTAGGATACGACTGTTCCCTCCCTCTTTGACTACTTCGCTGATTGTGTACTACCCGATTGCGCGGATGAGGCTGAAATCTTCGGCCTATACGTAACATACGGTGACTCAGCATTTAAGTCTGGCGTATGGTCGATTTTTAGTGTTTTGCATAAATTACCTAAGTAGCGCGCGGGTTCGAGTCCCGGTCCTTTTTTTTTTTTTTTTCCTGTTAATCTTTTTAATATTATTTTTCTTTGCTTTTATATTGCTTTTCTTTGACGTTTTGAACCAATCCGCTCAGTTTTAAAATTTAACTTTTATTTTTCACAAATGGCGATTTTCAATTGTTTTTCATGGATAGATAGATAAATACAAGAAAGATAAAAATATCTACATGAAAAGTTTAGGACAGCAATGGCGCAAGATCAATTTATTATTAGTCGGACTTCCTGTGGAAATGACGATTTTTTATGGACTGTAGCCCATGCAAAATGCTGAAAAGTGGCCCAATATGACGATTTTAGAGGGACTTTAGCCCGCATGTAAAATGCTAAAAAATGGGCCAAAATGACGATTTTTGATGGACTATAGACCATGCAAAATTATAGCCCATGTAAAATGCTCCAGTACATCGCGCCGGTTCGACTCCCAACTCGGACACTGCTATTCTATAGTATTATATTTTCCTCTTCCGATCAAAGCGGAAATCAGTTTGACATCAAGAAATAAAAGACATTGAGGATTTCTTTAAAAAATCGATACCAACTCTGAATAAAAGATAAAATATAATGAGAATACAAAAAATCAAAGATTTTCTATATATCCCGTGGGTAAATTTTGGAAAACATTTCCCTTCTCCGGAGGCCGACCTCTACTGCTTTCATAATAATAATAATAACACTTTATTTAACGAGGAATTTACAGATAAAGCTATGCTTTTTTCCAATCTGGTCCTCCTAATGATAAATATAAATATATGCACAAACTTCAAATACGATTAATTCTAAATACTAAATACAAAATACTAAATCCTTTTGTTCTGCATGGCAAAAGACTTTCTATTTAAAACTGATTTTCAACCGTCGTGAATGCTTAATTGGTTGCAATGGCGTCAACACAATAAAACACTGCGATTATTAATTACTTGAGTGCTTTGCGTGCTGACAAGGATTGTTTGACATGTCGGCATGTTTATCGATAGATGATAGATAGATGGTTTAAGGTATCAGGATACGTTTTGGGCCCCTATGTCTTCGGACTTCGACAACACGCACGCTTTACAATATTTTACCAAAAGTATACATTTTCTGAAAGCTGAATAAATGTAGTTTTTGAGTATACTTTCATATTTTTAGATTTTGCATTATAGAAATTGTTAGGCGAGTATACGTGAAATTCGACCGTAGTGCGTTCTAAAAGTTCGATTGCACATGGAATTTAAGTTATGCTTGCGAAAAACACACTAACAGACTCTCGAGATAATGAATTTCAAAACGGTGTCTCAATTTTCCGATACTCTGTTTTAGATCAACCGCAATCCTACGCCAAAGTTAAACAATTGATTTTAGAGCTATGTTGTCAACAAATAGGGCCATAACGTTTGAACGAAAATAACATGAAAAAATCGGAGACATTGTTTTTTAAATCAACTATTACTGAGCCACCTTGCAAATTTTCAGCGAAATCCATCGAAACCCTAGCGACATTAAGCCTCCGAAAGACGTGCATTTAGCGCTGAAATAGTTCCGAGAAAAGACGCAATTACTGTTTTGGAAGATCAAGCCACACCATGTTTATCCAACACCTAGCGTAATTGAATCTGTCAACCACTTGTCAAGATATCTGGTCAGTATTCAACAAAGGTCGACAGGTCATATGCAAATGACAAAATATCGCAGTAAATTTATTGTGCTCTGGCTTGTTCGAGTATTGCGGGTGCCGGGGCATGTTTTAGTGTGTATGTATTTGTATGGTTTTCTGCTCTGTTTGGGAACGGTTTCTTTGAAGACGAAGTCGACGATCTTCTTCTTGGATGAGAATATAAAGATTTACGTTTTCTTGAGGATGTGTATTTGCTTTTACATGTAAAAAGTTCAAAAGTGTATCATTGTTTAAAAAAATTTTTATGTATAGTACATTATCCCTCCCGCTGACTCATTAGCATTAAGGTATGGGATAGACACTCCTGTCGAGCAATACGACAAAGAGCACAAAGGGTGCTAAATTTGTCAACGAGAGGGAGGGTGGGTGGGACGACATCTGCATCCCCACTCGATCTTGGTGAACTGACACATTTGCATAATTAATTCTATCTTATATAATGCTCATTACGTCATCGCACGGGATAATGAATATTAATAGGGTATGAATAGTACATTATCCCTCCCGCTGACTCATTAGCATTAAGGTATGGGATAGACACTCCTGTCTCGCCCTTTATCTGGCACACTAGTGTGTCCATACGACCAGTACTTCCCTCTTTAATAACTCTCCCCAATCCTTATAATAACTCCCCATTCCTCACCTTATGGTTGGGTACACGCCTATAAAATACATCCCCAATACTCATCATAAATTTGACAGTTTTGAAAATAAACGCGTATATAATACACCCCTTACTGAATTGAAAAACATTTGTGAAGTCAGTCAAGTTACTTATGTCGATCTTTGATAAAGTTCTGACAAGTCACTCATTAAAACCTATTTGCCACCGGATCACTAGCTCTCCCGGGTAACATCACTTGAATACAATTAAGAGAATGGTTCGCCGTCCTCAGTGATATAAATCAGACACCTGAATCGCTGCCAGAACCAAATATATAACGAAGCCACTAAACTTCGCAATCCATAACGTTCTGACCTGGTAAACGACTGACGTGAAAGGACGATCGAGTCTAGAACGCTGAAGAGCTGAAAAGGGGCATTAATTACCTCGCCTGTGGGGTTAAGCGGTCTGACAAAGACAATCTTGTAGAACAGGTACCTTCAATAAATCACACACATCGATGTATACTCCAAACACCGTAACAGTGCAGATTGAAACATGTTGTACATAGGAGTACCTTTTTCCTTCTCTGAAAATAAAGAATTCCTCGTTAACGCGGCCTAAATCGCCTGCCTTATCGCCTGCAAATAATCGGCTTTCAAGGATCCTGTTTGGGATAAAGTGTCCCCGATTAGTGCATCACTTGTGATACGCTAGAAGCTTGACACGTCAATAAAGTTTATGTATGTGTATAAAGACCAGGCTCCAATAAATCATGGATAAGCTCATGACCACCCAATCAACCTATACTATGATATAGCCGACAAATCCGTACTGAAACAAACAGATTCAATCTGCGAGGACAAAACGTGCCTCCCATTGTTCCACCTTCACGGCAGACAGATATTCTTTCACTTTCCTCGATGCTGCTAGATCCCCATATTCCAGAAGGCCTCAGTGAGAAGTCCGAGCCCCTCCCTATCCTAGAGCGGAAAAAATAGCTCGCACTTGCCTATTATAGGGTCCACCGATCCGAAAACAAAGGATAGTCGGGTTGGACATTTACCACTGAAGTTACCCTCACTTCAAAAACCCCTACATGTCGAACAATGCCCTTTTTACACGCACTGTCCTCCGAAATTAGACACGGATGACGTAGGAGTCACAGAGAACACAGTCACGGCAAGGTGAATGATTTTTGAGAAACGTCTCAGCGAAAACTGAGATGCGTCGACGGAGATCATGCCCAAGCGCGCCCCATGCTTTTCACTCCTCCACGGAATGCAGTCATCTCAGGAGGAGTCTAAAAACTCTTAACGTTGGGTATAATGCTTCCTGCACGCAACCGTACCCCTATCGCCGAAGCCATATCCCGAATATTAATAATCTAATATACCATTTCGCTTCCGAGAAGGCCAACAAAAACGAAATACATTTACCAAAGGATCTCTGCACCGCGGACCTCAAGGGAATTGTCGACTTGAAAACCAAAAAAAACGTTAAACGTTCTTACGTAGTTCTATAAAATGTAATTTTTTTGTCTTGTAAATCAAACATACTTGAAGGTTAGAGTCATCGTCCATCCCCAGATAATTTGCCTTAATCTAATCACATAATCAAGACACTTTTTCAAACCAAGGGTGAAACCCAACATGGCAAGTAATACAGAGAGCGAACTTGGCTGCACTTTCACTGAACTAACTGTCCGGAAGGGCAATCGACAATCGGACGAGACCGTATGTCCCCTCGTCGAGTTTCCCATATCTGTCATTATTGTATAACTTATCCAAATAAAATCGTGCATGCATGTATCATTCATCCACAAATTAAAACCCTAGCGTCAAAACAAAGACGCAGCTTGGATGGTTCAGCTGTGCGGGGTAAGACCAGCCAAATGGGTTCTATACTTTGACCCAAACACTTGCATGAGCGAAACACGGTAGACCCAGACACCAAACAACTGTTACAAGAGATGTACATGGTTCCGGAAAAGTTTCTCTCGGTGGCAAATAACTGTCATGATCATAAACACCCTTGAAACTATCCCTTTAAGAAAGGCGAAAAAGTCATAAAAGTTTATTCCCTTGTATATATAACCTTGAACTGTCATGGTCTCTGTAATCCGTCAATACGACTTTACATTCTGCTCATGACTGTGAAGTTCTCCCGCCCTATATACATTGGAGTCTCGATCGGAATAAAATATACTGTACGTATAGAGACGCACGCTTACCACCTGCTACTCTTATACTGACATAAGCCCATCTTCCCTAAGCCTGGGCAGGGGTTTCATCTGCATGACATAACCCATAAACTCTGCTTCATTTCACGGCTCGTTGCACCGAATGATAAGGGCAAAAAAAAAAAACGTTTCCCTCACCAGCAATCACTACTTGCATCTACTCGAAATCACATAAATGTAAAATAAGGGAATATACAACCCACAAGTAGGAATTTTATCATAATAAGCATAATCAAAATCCAACAGGAAAAACCCCCACCCAGACTTAGAGAAGATGACTACCAATTGCCTGACGAATCGAGACACAAGGGCAGCCTTTATAGACAAACGCTTGCGGAGTCAACTCTTAAAGCCCAGAAGATATAAAAAGAAACAAAATGGAACTTCCCTTCCCCCCAATAGAATGCATGGGAATAAATAAATACTACACTCTAGTATTCATAAAATGTACAGGCCAATAATGCATTTATTGCCTCCAGTCATTAAGCCTTTTTCGTATTACATGAGCGAGTAATGTGGCCTGATACTAGCCATAAGGAAACACACTCGACATTACTACGAGCACTGGCTCTCAGGCTTCGACGTCGTCCAAACGATACTTTAACTGATCTTATATTTCCCGACGGACTATATCTAGTTCTTGGGAGTTGGTTCTTTAACACTTTCCTCCACCACTTTGCGACTTCTGCCCCTCTTCCGAAGGCCACCCTTGATGGCAACGCCACTAGGGCTGTCGACCATGGAACGACATTGATGGAGGACAACTTACAATTGGAGAATAATACATAAACGTATAGCGTAACACCCAGCCCGTATACTTCCGCACAAAATTACGCTATATGACAAGCCTAAAACTACAAATGCCAGCAATAAAACACCCACAGACAAGAGTGAATAGGAACTAACGCATACATTCTCCAATGTTAAACCAAACAAGTCACCAAAGACTACTAAAGTTCTACCGTTCCCAGGGGTCCTCCAGTTGCAATTCTCCGGGTCATACCGACGCACCCAACTACAATTTTCCGGGGTAATATAGACGCACCCACCTACAATTCTCCTGGGTCATGCGGACGCACCCAACTACATGAAATTCTCTGGGGTCATGCACACGTACCCAACACGTGTTTTAATTTCTGAAGTCACCTAGACATGCTCAGCTACTATTCCTGGGGTCACACACAAAAACAGACCCATCTACTCATTCTCGATATGGGGTCACAGAGACTCACGCAGTTTGTAATATCTGGGGTCACGCAAACAAGCCCCCCTACAAATGCTCGATCCAGGGTCATCAAGACTCACCCGACTTCTATTCCCTGGTGTCAAACAGACACGCACAGCTACTAATTCTCGATTCGGGGTCACAATTAACGATTCACCCGACTCGGTTTTATTCCTGGGGTCACAGACACGCCCAGCGACTAAAGCTCGCTCCAAGGTCACATAGACTCACCCGACTTCTATTTCCTGGGGTCAAACAGACACACCCAGCTACTACTTCTCGATCCGGGGTCACAAAGACTCACCCGACTTCTATTTCCTGGGGTCAAACAGAGACACACCCAGCTACTACTTCTCGATCCGGAGTCACACAGACTCATCCTACTTCTCCTGGGGTCAAACAGACACACCCAGCTACTACTTCTCGATCCGGGGTCACAAAGACTCACCCGACTTCTATTTCCTGGGGTCAAGCAGACACCCCAGCTACTACTTCTCGATCCGGGGTCATAAAGACTCACCCGACTTCTATTTCCTGGGGTCAAACAGACACACCCAGCTACTACTTCTCGATCCGGAGTCACACAGACTCATCCTACTTCTATTTCCTGTGATCAAACAGACACCCCCAGCTACTACTTCTCGATCCGGGGTCACAAAGACTCACCCGACTTCTATTTCCTGGGGTCAAACAGACACACCCAGCTACTACTTCTCGATCCGGAGTCACACAGACTCACCCGACTTCTATTTCCTGGGGTCAAACAGACACACCCAGCTACTCCTTCTCGACCCGTAGTCACAAAGACTCACCCGACTTCTATTTCCTGGGGTCACTCAGACACATCCAGCTACTATTCTCTGGGCCGGGTCACAGAGACTCCGACGTCCAGCTTCTATTCTCTGGGGTCACACAGACTCGTCCAGCTTCTGGGGTCACACAGACTCGCCCAGCTTCTATTCTAGAGCTACGCCACACAGACTCGCCCAGCTTCTTTTCCCAACTTTGTATTATCTGGGGTCACGTACACAGACGCGCCCCGACACTCCCCCTGGAATAACCTACCACAACGCGCGGTCCAGCTACTATTCTCGATCCGGAGTCACAGAGACTTGCTTGGTTGTAGCAGAGACTTGCTTGGTCTGGGATCACCACATCCAGGTTCCATTCTCTAAGGCAAAATGGCAACGCCGTTTCAGGTATAAATGCTCCACTCCAACAACCTAGAAAAACGTAAACAAAAGACAAAAAAAAAACACGTATACCATCATCAAGTCCCAATGGACTTGAACAAAGAAACGCACATGGACGCCACATTCCTGAATCAAACAAACCTCCTCACTAAGATTAAGAATTCAGATATACTGCAAAACTTTCTACCGAATCAAACACATGTACAGGGTAAGAATTAAGCCAAAGAGAAACAGAACTTAAACGAAAACCTGTAGTTGCTCGTTATCCTGAGAGTTCTGGACCTGCCCAACGGCCATACAATACTCGGTAGAGTTCACACCCGCAACCGCCAAACCAGAAAGAACCAAGATTCAAAGGCACTGACGACATTGACGGGTTTTGTGCCGCCACAGCGGATGCATTTTCGAGGCAAAAATAGGCAGCACGGCCTGTTGAATGTCAGCCGCAGAAACGTAGCAGAAAACGCAGAAGGAGGCCGTGCTGCCGACGGTATCATCTCGACATCTGCATCCCCACTCGATCTTGGTGAACTGACACATTTGCATAATTAATTCTATCTTATATAATGCTCATTACGTCATCGCACGGGATAATGAATATTAATAGGGTATGAATAGTTGTTGTATCGTTCGCCGCGTGGTTATGAGTGTCACGTACTGATGCGCTTCGAATGACGTCACAATCCAACCAATTACTGTTGACATATCGTTTCCTGTAGCAAATTAGTCACGATTTTGGTTATCTTCATTTTCTCTGCTTGATTCGTTAAAATTTGTAATTTCTTTTAAAGAAAGTCATACAAAAAGGAAAGCTTATTCAAAATCTTTAAAAATCCGATTTTGGAAATTTTTGCTAAAAAAAACATATCCTGATACCTTAATAGAATAAATTGCAGCCCGAAGGCTGAATTACATACTCATAAAACTAATTAATTTAATTACAATAAAATCTCAAATGTATACTGTGCCGTTAAAAACAAACGTAATGTCTCTCGTACCAAAGATCGTGGAAGTGCAAGAATTCATCCTTCGCAATCATTAAGTCGACCTCGCGTTTATCACTGAAACTTGGCTGAAAACAACTATTGTAGACACGTCGAATTAATGTTCACAGTGGCGTCTGAACTGTCTTGCCGCGATGATCTGAAGTTTTGTGAGTGAAGTTGCGGCCAAACTGCCTTCCAAGAGGTTTTTCTTCCTTGATCGTTGCAGTAGATTATCATCCTCACTGGGCTGAGACCGTTTCCATGCGTCGTTCGCCGTTTTAGTAAAAATATGAATGAAGATGTATACTACAATTAATTGAGGAAGACGACAACTGGCCAACCATCGCACACAATTGCCCAAGAAATCATGTCATGACCGTGGTTTGGGCTAAATGGCAAAAATAAAACATTCCAATAATCTATTAACATTATGAAAAATAATCCTGTATTTATTTTCCCAAAAAACCGTGTTTATATATTTTTCCGAAGCAGAATTCGCAAGTTCCCGCGAGAAATTTTAAATTGGGGCCCAGGCCCCAATCGGCCAATCCTCTTGAATTCTCAGCCTTTTTCAGTCAAATTTAATCGATTATCTAAGGGAGTCTGGGACCAGAAAACTTGGTTTCCCTGTGGAATAGAGGCTTGGGTACTAATGTTTTTTAAAAATGGCTACCAGAATTACTGTTTTTGTCGAGGAAAAGCTTGGCGATTTATCGGCATTTGCCTCGAGTCACGGCACTACGGACAAATGTCAACAACTCCAAAAAGGTGGTTCTTGGAATTGTATAAACACAAGAACAAGTTGTGGATTAGAAAGACCAATATAAATATAAGAAATCCCCGATGTACAAATTTTCCTCATGGACATTGGCGAGCAACAAGAAGACTATGTACTTCATACGCTGACATTTACCATACATCGGGAGGCCATTTTAGCACTAATTCACATCAGAAACGCTGGTTGATAAACACTACTTGTTGAGAAAATAAATGTAAGTCCAGAAACTTTATTCATTGAACTTTTATTTCCCGATGTACAAATGTGTCCTAAGTGTTTCGTATTTATTGCATGTCTCTACAAAACTGAGGACTTTAGCGCATTTACTGTAAATTTGTCTGACCGGGAAGTGAAAATTCGATACGGTAGACTAAAAACTAGATGCTAATTAGCTAATATCCCGGATATGACATCGAATTGTGTGCGATGCGTCGACGACGGGAATCCAGAGTCTTGAAGAAAGGAAGAGCCCAAGTGCACGCTGGTAGACGGCGTCTAGTTAATATTTAATTACCAAATGAAAGTATTATAACATGGAGGCCTTTTCGTCTGCCTCCAGGATTTGCATCTCTCGGTCACTTTTTCCACCCCGTTGCCGTTTTCTGCAACAAGGTATCCCAAAGTCCTGTTCGGCTGCTTCGCATTCCTCGATGGTCTGATGCATGGGCGAGTACAGAGTCTCAGGCAACCAGTACATTAGTATTCCAGCTGACAACGCGGTCAACCCGAAGATAACAGACGGGAACGCAATGCTAAGGCCTGGTAACTGACTCTGTTTGGTTAATGAAAGAGAAAGCATATTGATGTTAAATGTTGGGATTATTTATAGCTATTACGCCTAGATAAGACTTACCATCATAGATATATAAGGAGCTAACATCCCTGCAATACGAGCACTTGTTGAACCAGTTCCTTGTGCAGTATTCCTGACACACAAAAAACAAACACGTGGATTTAGGAGGGCGAGAATATCTAGGACGTCCAGAAGGAAGAGGAGAAGGAAGAGGAGAAGGAAGAGGAGAAGGAAGAGGAGAAGGAAGAGGAGAAGGAAGAGGAGAAGGAAGAGGAGAAGGAAGAGGAGAAGGAAGAGGAGAAGGAAGAGGAGAAGGAAGAGGAGAAGGAAGAGGAGAAGGAAGAGGAGAAGGAAGAGGAGAAGGAAGAGGAGAAGGAAGAGGAGAAGGAAGAGGAGAAGGAAGAGGAGAAGGAAGAGGAGAAGGAAGAGGAGAAGGAAGAGGAGAAGGAAGAGGAGAGAAGAGGAGAAGGAAGAGGAGAAGGAAGAGGAGAAGGAAGAGGAGAAGGAAGGGAGAAGGAAGAGGAGAAGGAAGAGGAGAAGGAGAGGAGAGGAGAAGAAAGAGGAGAAGGAAGAGGAGAAGGAAGAGAGGAGAAGAAGGAAGAGGAGAAGGAAGAGAGAAGGAAGAGGAGAAGGAAGAGAGAAGGAAGAGGAGAAGGAAGAGGAGAAGGAAGAGGAGAGAAGGAGAGAAGAGGAGAAGGAAGAGGAGAAGGAAGAGGAGAAGGAAGAGGAGAAGGAAGAGAGAAGGAAGAGGAGAAGGAAGAGGAGAAGGAAGAGGAGGAAGAGGAGAAGGAAGAGGAGAAGGAAGAGGAGAAGGAAGAGGAGAAGGAAGAGGAGAAGGAAGAGGAGAAGGAAGAGGAGAAGGAAGAGGAGAAGGAAGAGGAGAAGGAAGAGGAGAAGGAAGAGGAGAAGGAAGAGGAGAAGGAAGAGGAGAAGGAAGAGGAGAAGGAAGAGGAGAAGGAAGAGGAGAAGGAAGAGGAGAAGGAAGAGGAGAAGGAAGAGGAGAAGGAAGAGGAGAAGGAAGAGGAGAAGGAAGAGGAGAAGGAAGAGGAAGAGGAGAAGGAAGAGGAGAAGGAAGAGGAGAAGGAAGAGGAGAAGGAAGAGGAGAAGGAAGAGGAGAAAGGAAGAGGAGAAGGAAGAGGAGAAGGAAGAGGAAAGGAAGAGAGAAGGAAGAGGAAGAAGGAAGAGGAGAAGGAAGAGGAGAAGGAGAGAGAAGGAAGAGGAGAAGGAAGAGGAGAAGGAAGAGGAGAAGGAAGAGGAAGAGGAAGAGGAGAAGGAAGAGGAGAAGGAAGAGGAGAAGGAAGAGGAGAAGGAAGAGGAGAAGGAAGAGGAGAAGGAAGAGGAGAAGGAAGAGGACAAGAGAGAGTTGGGAACAAGGAAGAGGACAAGGAAGAGGACAAGGAAGAGGACAAGGAAGAGGACAAGGAAGAGGACAAGAAGAGGACAAGGAAGAGGACAAGGAAGAGGACAAGGAAGAGGACAATGAAGAGGACAAGGAAGAGGACAAGGAAGAGGACAAGGAAGAGGACAAGGAAGAGGACAAGGAAGAGGACAAGGAAGAGGACAAGGAAGAGGACAAGGAAGACGACAAGGAAGAGGACAAGGACTGAAGAGGAGAAGGAAGTGGACAAGGATGAGGACAAGGAAGAGGACAAGGAAGAGGACAAGAAAGAGGACAAGGAAGAGGACAAGGAAGATCGAGGACAAGAGATACAAACACAAACTGAAGGAAAGGAAGAAGAAGGAGTATGCAGGAAAGAGGAAAGAGGTTCAGATCAGATGGAGAATCGGGATATGGAGGAAAAAGAAGGAATACGATGAACATGGAAATACCTCAGAAGAGTAGGAAACAACTCCGAGGTGATCAAGTAGATACTCAACCAGTTGCAGGATATCAGGATAACAGCAGTAAGAGATAAGGCGGTGGTTGCCAGAGGAACATCTGAAAACAAATGCGAAAGGAACATCGTCATTATTAATGGCAACTCAAAATATTTTTAATTAACCCAAGCAACTCAAACCCAAGCTTGTCAACCAGGAGTACTCCAGGGGTGATCATGCTCACGAACCTTTGTAGACAGACAACACAAGAAGCAGACAAACTCCCGCCATGCTGATGATAGCAAAGTGAGGTATTCGACGACCAAACCTGACCAAGAAAAGAATTAAAGGAAATACATTATATTCAAGGAAATGGTCACATGGTTTGAAGTGGGGTAACATCGAGGCAAGTGGATGAGGTCTATTCTTAAGAATTGAGTTATGGAATTCACTGGTAAAATCGACCAACTTTACAAGAAACACACGCACAACCGCAAATGATTATAGCTCACTCTCAGAAATGATGTCATAGTTCAATTAGAGAGCTTCGTGGAATACACCACAGCAAACCTGAAAGTTGAATGCATGAAACAAAACAAACACATATTCTAAGACGCCGTCCCACATTCTTTAGTTCTTACTTGAGGAATATAATCCATGCAAGAGGAAGGCGTAGTATTGCAGCAATCCTCATGATGCTAACGTTCAAGTAAATGTTTCCAGCAAGTTGAGTTATAAAGAACAGAATCCCAAAAAGGTTGCAAGGGCTACAGCAAACCTGCGAATAATGCGAGTATAATAGTAACACTGTCACAACAGTCAAATCCGGCTTATGGTCAAACTAACTTCCTCAACATCAACCGTACCGTACGATGCAATGGACTACGTACTGTACTGTCGAAACAAAAAACAGTGCGAATCGAACCTTGAACACGTCGAAATGAACTGCTATGACGTTTTGTACTGAAAGAATGATTGAATAACTACCGATCTGTTCGACTAAATCAGGAAGAATACTAAAAGTCTTACCATTGGTAACAAACAATAGCCGTCCACTTTCTCATTTTTGGAGTGCGAAAAAGATCAATTGATGTGTACTTTTTGTCCCCTTTCTGCTTTGCGTCCTGTTCGCGCCTAACTTCTTCCAAA
This sequence comes from Actinostola sp. cb2023, assembly GCA_033675265.1. Lineage (NCBI taxonomy): Eukaryota > Metazoa > Cnidaria > Anthozoa > Actiniaria > Actinostolidae > Actinostola > Actinostola sp. cb2023. The sequence goes on along the minus strand of JAUJYZ010000744.1, from coordinate 34,404 downwards.
AGGGTTTTCAGTAGCTCCAAATCAACAGGATTATCGTCGTCTTTGCCTCCATACTTTTTGATTGCATCAAGAGCTTCGTCTAAACGATTGTGAGCGACGAGCCATCGAGGTGATTCTGGCACCCACCTGAATTATGAATTGTTAGTAATTAGAAAGTTGGAAATATATATATATATATATGAAGACAAGAGATGGATGGGTCTATGGAGGGATTGAGAGTCTGTGGCAAATACATCGTAAGACTGTGTTAGAGTGTCTTAATTCTTGTTTTTCAATATAGAGTCTGCAATTTGAAAACTGTATAGCCTATCCAATGTGTTGTTGAAAGAACACTGAATCCATTCAAGTGCTATTATTTCATCGAGGGCAAACACTTCGAACATTGTGTAACGAATTCAGCCAATCAAAACACTACAACCCAGTCTTCTTCATGGAGACCGGATGGAAATGGAACGGTACTTGTAAATAAATGGACGAACGGGCGGACTGACCGACCAATCGTGGAAAGAGGAGGGATAGTCGGACAGTAGAAAGAGGAAGACGAGAAGGAAGGAAGACGAATTCAGGAAGGAAGGACTCTAACCCAGGAAGGAAGGAAGTTTCTACAGAAGCGTTAAGGAGATGAAGGAAATGGAAGGAAGGTAAGGAAATGTACGGAAGGAAGGAAGGAAGGAAGGAAGGAAGGAAGGAAGGAAGGAAGGAAGGAAGGAAGGAAGGAAGGAAGGAAGGAAGCGATGGGGGAAGTATGTATGGTTTGATAACTCACTTCCAACATGGAAACAGCAACAGTGCTGGCGCAGTTGTGACTAACAGTAGTATCCTCCAGTCACGTATAAAATAGGCGATAAGTATGAATACAAGTCCAAACGCAGTGTAGTAAAAAGACACCGTGTTTCCAGTAACAGTTCTGTGCTTTGGTCCAACCATCTCCATACAATAGATGTACAGTGAAAGCATGACTCCCGTCAGACCGAACCCAACCACGAAGCGTAGGAATGCAAAGAATGAGATGCAGTCAACAAACGCAGACGCGACGCCTGCCACAAGCTGTAACAGAAGGCGTATCGTCAAACAAGAGAAATTCGCCCGGTCTTTGTGCACGTACGTGTAATCGGTTACTGGTAAACGCTGTGTCAAAACACTTTGTCGATGGTGAAATGATACGATACAACACGATATGATATGACATTTATTACCTATTCCAAAAATCGTTGTCCCCGCCGAAAGCAACAAGCAAGAAGCTGACGACCGCAAAGGGCATTGGGACTTTCTCCTTATTCATTTATTCATGCGTAGACACTTTGACAACATGCATTTTCAAATGGCCGAATAGTTCCAAATGATTGCTATTCAACGCTCGTAGGGATAACTGACTCAAGTACCACGGATAAATAAATTAATTAGGAGATTCCCAAAGTACTTTGCGGTCGTCAGCTTCTTGCTTGTTGCTTTCGGCCCGAACAACGATATTTGGAATAGGTGTATAATAATGATGTATTTTTGTGAGGCAATTTGCAGCAACGCGGCTTACAATCATGAGAGAAGTGAATGTGTAATCACGGCCCACAGGAAGACTACTTGTCTTTGTTGTATATTGTTTTTGAACATTCGGATCAACTGAGATCCCACGTTTTGCTACTTTTCAAGTTTTATGGTAATCGTAATTTTATTGCAAGCACGCTGGCAGTATACTCTCAGTCTCATTCAAAAACAATGTTCATACCTCGTGTTATCCGTGTAGATATGCCGGATATGTCTGATCGTTCTCTGTTCGGGCTACGTCCGCTTACCCCTAAACTATTCCCCATACATAACATAACATAAAGACTTTCACTTGAATGTGTTTTCAAATATTCCCATTAATGACGGGACCTATATGCCTTACCATGATGGCATTACAAAAGAATATGCATTTTTTTCGGCCCCAGGCGTCCGACATCATCCCGGTCGTAAACGAACCAATCAGCATTCCTGCAAAGTAGCAGGACTGGACAGTAGCGCCCAGGTACGCGCGGTCACATATTAAGTTCCACTGGAAAAGAAACGGTCGATCAGTTGTTACGTTTAACTGTAGTTCACAGGGCCGTACATAACCCAAAATTCAAGGGGGGGGGGGGGGGGGGGGAGGCAGTAAGTATTTAATAAATAAAAATACTACAGTTCTCAGTACTTTTTGGTATATTTTTCGCCATCCTAGGGGGGCAACATCCCCCCCCCCCCCCCCCCCCCCCCCCTACCCCTGTGCTGTGTACGGCCCTGGTTCATTATTTGAGCTATTTGTCGTAAGTGTGCCCTGTGTTTGTATGTCGTTTATCGAATGTCTAATATAGAATAGAATATCCAATGGCAATTTTTCAATTGTCGGATGTCGTACAATTGCTTTCGTCGACTATCGGTTGTTGGATGTCGAAAGTTCGATGTCTGTCAACTGAATTAAAAACTTTCTCTTTGATCAAATATTGGCTACTATACTCACTTCTGATACAGCGCTTGTAAAAGGCCCATCGAACACATACGAAGTACACTCGTCACAACACTGTTTCTTGGGACACGTGACATTAGCAGTGACGCAGTGAAAGCCTGGTGTACCAACAGCAAACACAAGCGCGCTAAATTGACTGGAGATCGGGAAAACAAAAAGATTCAACCAGCCAAAGAGAAACTTTTGGTATCGACCAAAGGATTTTACGTGGTTGAATACGTCATCATATTCGCCCCCGCGTTTCTTTTCTTGGTTGAGGTCGTCAGCCATTGTATTTTTGATGCCTGATAACAAGGAGGGAGAATCAGAATGCTTCAGAATCGCTTTGAAAATTAAGGCCCCAAGGATGTCTGGGACAGCAGTACATGAGCCGTATGTCATAAAAGCAATCTTTTCTAGTTTTTCAAAACTGAAGAACTGTTCAGCTCAAATGCGACAAGTACATGTATTCATTTTTTCCATTCTGAGTGGTATCCTAAGGAATCGCGCGCTCTGATTGGTTGTTGAAGCGGGCGGAATTTTCTAAAGGTGACCACGGATACCGGACTGCACATCCGGCTACGACACAATTTGAAGAAAACAATTAATTTTCATCCGTGCTTTGTTGTGTTACATTGCGTAATCATGACTAACAGTTGGAAAAAATAATCACAAAGGGGGAAAAAAAAAAAGTCCGCATAAGGAAAAACTGTGACCTCATCTACGACACAATTTGAAGAAAACAATTATTTTTCATCCGTGCTTTGTTGTGTTACATTTGTTTTGACGTTTTTCGTAATCATGACTAACAGTTGGAGAAAATAATATCACAAAGGGGAAAAAAAATATTTACCGCCCTAGGTCGGTCCGCATAAGGAAAACCTGGACCTCGGCCTTCCAAACGATGTATACTCAAAAAATCTGGCACAGTTTTTCTCTATCCGGACCTCTCGGCCGGTAAATAACCTATATGTATGCACGCAACTATGGTATGCATGGTTCTCCCCTCCGTGAGTTTTGCTGAGGAATATATTCTGAAAGTTCTTAAGGTCAGAAATCCGATCACAATGCAAAACTGCGAAAAATCCAGAAGATTAAAATGTGATCAAAGTTCATAATAACCACAAGAATGGCCTAGCATAGTTATAGCACGATATCTCATTCAGGCAATAGGAACGTTTATATTTATATTTATATTATTATTAATTATTATACAAACATTGGAACCTAGTAGGCCATTTCGGCACACACCGGAAAGTTCAATGTAGTGGAGTGTGGGGAGACGGGACCGCCATTTTACTTGCTCATCCGAGTCACGCGAAGGTCTAACCAATTGTACATGTAATAAAGCTCTCTGAGTAATGGTCCGGCCATTTTTTTCAGTTATTGCTTTAAAATAACCATTAGTTTGGAGAAACAAGAGGAAGTCCAATGTGTGGCGCTTACTTCACGCTTGTCTATTCTGGACTAAAGTCGAACGAACTTCGACTCATTTTACAATTCAGAGCTTTGAAAACACAGTTTTCATCATTTCAAATGCATGGAACATAAGAAAACAGATATTTATCATCGAGATCGTCTTACCTCAAACTCGGGCCCTGTACAATTCTAAAGGTCGACACACCAGCTCTTGATTGCAAAGTTTCAGGTCCCTGGAAGTCCCTACTGTATTATCATATTACTTCTATTATTGTCATTGTATTATTGTCATATGGCAATGATGAACCTTATCATCGGTTTCTACTTTGCGAAATGAAATCGAGACAAGGAACTTTATATTGTTTGTTGCTTGACAATAGCATCAATATACGTCACTTCCGCTCGATCTCGTGAAGGAATTTCATGTGCTATATATAGTCACCAGATTCAACATTCAGTTTACAACCTCAAAATCAAGAGAATATCATATCCAAACTCACCGTATAAATAAATGGTTAGATGGATGGATGGACGGACGGACGGACGGATGGATGGATGGATGGATGGATGGATGGATGGATGGATGGATGGATGGATGGATGGATGGATGGATGGATGGATGGATGGATAGATAGATTGTTGGATGGATAGATGGATGGATGGATGGATGATGGGATGGGATGACGCTGCTTTATCTGTTTTCCAGGGAGTATAAGACACTGATGAAGGCATGTGTGACCAAGATCATGCATGGCCACTGCCAAATGTTGAATGTTATTCAGGAAATGACGAACCTACTGATGGATAATTACAACCCATTCTGCTCCAATCACGTCGACCCGATCAGAGCTGCATCCCAAACCAGCCCCTCTATAGGTCTTCTTGTCTTCATCTTTGCTGCTTTGGTCAAAATGTTTTTGTAAAATGCATCGACTACTACCGACACCAGGTGGTAGTTCGTCCCCTCAGTCAGGCCGACGAAGCACATCCCAAACAACTCCATATGCTTGATTTTCTTACAAATAATTACTTTATAAACATTTCCATTTAGCTTCAAACTAATTATTATTATGATATATATGTAAAAGGCTAGATTTGAAAATAAATAATTTGTTTTAACACGAGAACATTTCACACAACTCAGAGCCCGCCCGACACCAAGAATCCTACTCACTCATTCCAGTGGAAAATACCGAGGAAAGAAACATTCATCTTTAAGAGGAGAATAATAGAGGGGCTGTTAATTAGCAAGCAGAAACCTTCCCTAAACAAACAAGTACATTGTTACGATACTATGGCGCGCCGTTTGTTTCAAAATTGTCAAATCAACTGTCAATTTAATTTTTCTATCTTCTAAATTCAAGACATTTTTTCTCGTCAAAAACAGTGTACAACTGTCAAGCTTCCCCTTTCCCCTCCCCTTAGAGAGCCTGTTCGCAGGCTATCAAGCTTCGCGTGCACTAATCGTATGTGGGACTCTGCTACTGTCATGTCTAACTTTACTACTGTCATGTGTAGCTTTACTACTGTCATGTGTAACTTTACTACTGTCATGTGTAACTTTACTACTGTCTTTTGTGACTTTAGTACTGTCATGTGTAACTTTACTACTGTCATGTGGGACTTTACTACTGTCATGTGTAGCTTTACTACTGTCATGTGTAGCTTTACTACTGTCATGTGTAACTTTACTACTGTCATGTGGAACTTTACTACTGTCATGCGTGACTTTACTACTGTCATGTGTAACTTTTACTACTGTCATGCGTGACTTTACTACTGTCATGTGTAGCTTTACTACTGTCATGTGTAACTTTACTACTGTCATGTGTAGCTTTACTACTGTCATGTGTAACTTTACTACTGTCATGTGTAGCTTTACTACTGTATTGTGTAACTTTACTACTGTCTTTTGTGACTTTAGTACTGTCATGTGTAACTTTACTACTGTCATGTGTAACTTTACTACTGTCATGCGTGACTTTACTACTGTCATGTGTAACTTTTACTACTGTCATGCGTGACTTTACTACTGTCATGGTAGCTTTACTACTGTCATGTGTAACTTTACTACTGTCATGTGTAGCTTTACTACTGTCATGTGTAACTTTACTACTGTCATGTGTAGCTTTACTACTGTATTGTGTAACTTTACTACTGTCTTTTGTGACTTTAGTACTGTCATGTGTAACTTTACTACTGTCATGTGTAGCTTTACTACTGTCATGTGTAACTTTACTACTGTCATGTGTAGCTTTACTACTGTATTGTGTAACTTTACTACTGTCATGTGTAACTTTACTACTGTCATGTGTAACTTTACTACTGTCATGTGGCTTGCTGAAAAAATGGAAGGAAAAGAAGCAGAAAGTATGTTCGATCGTCCAAGTGTATATGTTACACAATTACTTATTTTTACTGACAACGTATTAACGTAACAACTACATTGCACTCATTTATTGCCGATAAGTCAAGTCAATCCTTTTAAGACTTCCGTTCCATTAGAACCAGATTATATTCTAGAACAATTTCCTTTTTTCTTTTTTTTATCAGTCAGACTATTTTGGCATTGTTGACATTTATAGTGACACGCTGCAGCAACTAAATACGGATTCTTCATTGGTGTGCCGTTGGTGTGCCACGTGAATAATGAATTTTTACATAATTGAAATTGTTCACACCGATCGTATCTAACCATGCACTTCCCTTGATATGCAGACCGCACACTATAAATTTAAAAGCCATTCCAACAGATCTAGAATATAATAAACAAATAGCACGATTTAATAATATGTTTGGTTTTTCAGGATATATACAGTACTTGAACCCGGCATCACATGAATCAGTGACACGCACACCAAAATCACATACAGGGTGTGGTCAACAGCAAATTATCCTCTGTATTTTTAAACGAGTTTTATTACGTCCTTAAGACACAGGCGCTAATTATAGCCCTTCATCCCTGTGCGGGAGCAGATTTTGAACACCCCTAAGGGAAAATGGTAGAATTGTTAGCCGGGCTACGCAGGCTACAAAATTGTTAGCAATTAGCCCCATTGCTGGTACCAATTTGATAATCAGTACGCAGGCTAGTAAATGGGTATCAATTGAATCTATTAACAGGGTGTCATCACTATCAACAGGGTGTATCACTTGTCACACATGACAGTACAGTCGAAGATCCCGTAAGCAACCACCTCGGCAATTCGAAAAAGTGGTCGTAACTAGAACTGGCCGCTTACAATGAGGGTGGTCGCATACGAGAGCTTACACAATATCAAAATAGCGGTTGACTCCCTGCTGTCTGAAAATTAAGCTGCTGTAAAAAATCAAAAAGCAGGAGAGCGGTATAAGGTTTATATAACAAGTCACATCTCTAAAGATTCATAACTTCTGTTACGTTTATTCACATTTATTCACACACACACACACACACATCTCTAAATAATCAACCCTTCCGTTTATTACGACATAGAGCCCGGATTAATGACGAGGGAAATGTATAAAACTGTACTGTATCAATCAGACTCGAATCAGATTATTTGAGTGGTCGCTTAGGGGGGCTTGAAAACAAAAGGAAATAAATACGGGAACTTTTCATTACAGAGTTTTAGTGGCAAGTCAAACGGGGTTTTATAAAGCTGGTCATAACTAGAGCTGATCGCTTACGAGAGCGGTCGCAAGTAGCCTGATTTTCAGACGGTAGTAAAGTTACACATGACAGTAGTAAAGTCACAAAAGACAGTAGTAAAGCTACACATGACAGTAGTAAAGCTACACATGACAGTAGTAAAGATACACATGACAGTAGTAAAGTTACACATGACAGTAGTAAAGCTACACATGACAGTAGTAAAGTCACGCATGACAGTAGTAAAGTTACACTGACATGACAGTAGTAAAGTCCCACATGAAAGTAGTAAAGTTACACATGACAGTACTGAAAGTCACAAAAGACAGTAGTAAAGCTACACATGACAGTAGTAAAGATACACATGACAGTAGTAAAGTTACACATGACAGTAGTAAAGCTACACATGACAGTAGTAAAGCTACACATGACAGTAGTAAAGCTACACATGAAAGTAGTAAAGTTACACATGACAGTACTGAAAGTCACAAAAGACAGTAGTAAAGATACACATGACAGTAGTAAAGTTACACATGACAGTAGTAAAGCTACACATGACAGTAGTAAAGCTACACATGACAGTAGTAAAGATACACATGACAGTAGTAAAGTTACACATGACAGTAGTAAAGCTACACATGACAGTAGTAAAGTCACGCATGACAGTAGTAAAGTTACACTGACATGACAGTAGTAAAGTCCCACATGAAAGTAGTAAAGTTACACATGACAGTACTGAAAGTCACAAAAGACAGTAGTAAAGCTACACATGACAGTAGTAAAGTTACACTGACATGACAGTAGTAAAGTTACACATGACAGTAGTAAAGCTACACATGACAGTAGTAAAGTCACGCATGACAGTAGTAAAGTTACACTGACATGACAGTAGTAAAGTCCGACATGAAAGTAGTAAAGTTACACATGACAGTACTGAAAGTCACAAAAGACAGTAGTAAAGATACACATGACAGTAGTGAAGTTACACATGACAGTAGTAAAGCTACACATGACAGTAGTAAAGCTACACATGACAGTAGTAAAGTTACACATGACAGTAGTAAAGTTACACATGACAGTAGTAAAGCTACACATGACAGTAGTAAAGTCACGCATGACAGTAGTAAAGTTACACTGACATGACAGTAGTAAAGTCCGACATGAAAGTAGTAAAGTTACACATGACAGTACTGAAAGTCACAAAAGACAGTAGTAAAGATACACATGACAGTAGTGAAGTTACACATGACAGGACAGTAGTAAAGCTACACATGACAGTAGTAAAGCTACACATGACAGTAGTAAAGTTACACATGACAGTAGTAAAGTTACACATGACAGTAGTAAAGCTACACATGACAGTAGTAAAGTCACGCATGACAGTAGTAAAGCTACACATGACAGTAGTAAAGTTACACATGACAGTAGTAAAGTTACACATGACAGTAGTAAAGCTACACATGACAGTAGTAAAGTTACACATGACAGTAGTAAAGTTACACATGACAGTAGTAAAGCTACACATGACAGTAGTAAAGTCACGCATGACAGTAGTAAAGCTACACATGACAGTAGTAAAGTTACACATGACAGTAGTAAAGCTACACATGACAGTAGTAAAGTTACACATGACAGTAGTAAAGTTACACATGACAGTACTAAAGTCACAAAAGACAGTAGTAAAGCTACACATGACAGTAGTAAAGTTCCACATGACAGCAGTAAAGTCCCACATGACAGTAGTAAAGTTACACATGACAGTACTAAAGTCACAAAAGACAGTAGTAAAGCTACACATGACAGTAGTAAAGATACACATGACAGTAGTAAAGTTACACATGACAGTAGTAAAGTCACAAAAGACAGTAGTAAAGTTACACATGACAGTAGTAAAGTTACACATGACAGTAGTAAAGCTACACATGACAGTAGTAAAGTTACACATGACAGTAGTAAAGTTACACATGACAGTAGTAAAGTTACACATGACAGTAGTAAAGCTACACATGACAGTAGTAAAGCTACACATGACAGTAGTAAAGTTCCACATGACAGCAGTAAAGTCTCACATGACAGTAGTAAAGTTACACATGACAGTACTAAAGTCACAAAAGACAGTAGTAAAGTTACACAATACAGTAGTAAAGTTACACATGACAGTAGTAAAGCTACACATGACAGTAGTAAAGTTACACATGACAGTAGTAAAGTTACACATGACAGTAGTAAAGTTACACATGACAGTAGTAAAGCTACACATGACAGTAGTAAAGCTACACATGACAGTAGTAAAGTTCCACATGACAGCAGTAAAGTCTCACATGACAGTAGTAAAGTTACACATGACAGTACTAAAGTCACAAAAGACAGTAGTAAAGTTACACAATACAGTAGTAAAGTTACACATGACAGTAGTAAAGTTGCACATGACAGTAGTAAAGCTACACATGACAGTAGTAAAGTTACACATGACAGTAGTAAAGTTACACATGACAGTAGTAAAGTTACACATGACAGTAGTAAAGTTCCACATGACAGCAGTAAAGTCCCACATGACAGTAGTAAAGTTACACATGACAGTACTAAAGTCACAAAAGACAGTAGTAAAGTTACACAATACAGTAGTAAAGTTACACATGACAGTAGTAAAGTTGCACATGACAGTAGTAAAGCTACACATGACAGTAGTAAAGTTAGACATGACAGTAGCAGAGTCCCACATACGATTAGTGCACGCGAAGCTTGATAGCCTGCGAACAGGCTCTCTAAGGGGAGGGGAAAGGGGAAGCTTGACAGTTGTAAACTGTTTTTGACGGGAAAAAATGTCTTGAATTTATTTGAAGATAGAAAGATTAGATTGACAGTTGATTTGACAATTTTGAAACAAACGGCGCGCCATACTTACGTGGCAAAACTTTTCCCCTCGGGGATTTCATGAACTTAACCATGCACAGTATAAATAGACCGCATATGCTCTATCGACCATAACTGATGATGACTTAGAGTGCAATTTAGAAAAGCTTGAAAACTAAATAACTAATTAGTACTAAATAGCACTAATGAAACAATAGAAAACAATAGAAATAGCACTATTTAGTACTATTTAAAATTAGTACTATTTCACGCTTTTCTAAATTGCACTCTAACAGTCGAAAACGATTTTAAACAAATGATTTATTTTCAAATCTAGCCTTTTACATATATATATATTTTATCTAGCAACTATTATGACAACATTATTATTACTATGAATTCGATATTTGAACCTAAAGTGACACATATGGTTGACTTCCGGTAGTCATGTGACTAAAGGCCAGGAATACGGGCTGATGGTTATCATTTATTACAAAAACGTTTTGATGTGAATGCTGTCACGTATTTGACAAGATTCTGTTTGGAATGGATGTTCTTCCTTTTTATAGCTAATGAGATAATCGGCAAAGTGGGTCACATGACCATGTCAGGTAATTCAATATTGTCATGTTTCTCATTAACACGAAACTAAAGTCATCCATTCCGGAGAGATTCTTATTTTAAAAGCTCATCAAACTTAACAATTTCACATCAAAATAACTTTGAAATTTGCACATTTCTGTTTTTCTCGCCTTAATGTCACGTGACCACCGGAAGTCAACATTATCCCGCTTAAAATATTGACATTAGGAACATTAGTGTGACTTACTTATCTCATACTCTTTACTTTCTGCTGCCTTGGTCTTTATGTAATGTTTAAAGGCCGACAATGAGCCGAATTGGAGGTCTTTGAACTACTTCTAAAACGAATTAATTATTCGGGAGGAATTTTTTTATTGAAATGGCAATAGTTTTGTATTTGTTTATTAAACAAAAAACAATATTCAATGACGCATTAAAAGTAAAGAGATTAGCAATGGAGTGTTCCGGGTTCGAATCCCCGCCGTATGGAGTTTATGAAATTATTAAATGCGTTTTTTAAGCAGATACAAATCATGCATTCCCAGTTTTTTAAGACAAATAACATGTTACTTGTGTCTAATTTTAATTTGAAATAGTATTTCCTGTCAGAAATTCAGTTATTGATTTATATGATATTTCTATTCCAAGGACTTGAACTGATATTTCCAGTCCTAGAACTTGAAATAATATTTCAAAGTACTCTAGAGCGGACTTGAAATCATTCAAATTACTCAAGAGCGGACTTTCCGGGGTATCCAGTTCCATCATGTGACCAAATTGAGGACACCTGGTTGGCTGTTTACCTCATGAATAATGAATGAGTTTTTGAAGGATATTTAGTGCTTTTCTTGTTTATAGATTTTTTCTCGTCTATTATAAATGACGAGTTCATTGGGGAGGGGAGGGCAAGGGGGAGCTTTACCTTACTTATAAACCTTCTCCTCAAAAAACATTTACGTGGAGTGGTTTTATTTCGTCAACCATCAATCACCTTTGCATCTATGTCCTTAAGTTTAAGATGGCTCACCTACTGTAAGCTCTATTATGATATAACGCACGCTCTGATTGGCCAAAGCTATGAGATCACACAGCACGCACCCGCATTCAAATAAACTTTTTTTGTAGCGAATAAAATTGAAAACTTGCCTTAAAATCATAATTGTATTTTATAAACGGCGGTCTGAAGAGAAAATTTATCATTTTAATTTAAAAATCCTGTATTGTTTTCATAATTCAATGTTATCATGATCTAGTCATCATATCCACGAGTTGGCCACACGGTGCGGTTGATATTTTACAAGATCTAGTCATCATATCCACGAGTTGGCCACACGGTGCGCTTGATATTTTACAAGATCTAATCATCATATCCACGAGTTGGTCACACGGTGCGCTTGATATTTTACAAGATCTAGTCATCATATCCATGAGTTGACCACACGGTGCGGTTGATATTTTACAATATATAGTCATCATATCCACGAGTTGACCACACGGTGCGGTTGATATTTTACAAGATCTAGTCATCATATCCACGAGTTGGCCACACGGTGCGGTTGATATTTTACAATATATAGTCATCATATCCACGAGTTGGCCACACGGTGCGGTTGATATTTTACAAGATCTAGTCATCATATCCACGAGTTGGCCACACGGTGCGGTTGATATTTTACAAGATCTAGTCATCATATCCACGAGTTGGCCACACGGTGCGGTTGATATTTTACAAGATTTAGTCATCATATCCACGAGTTGACCACACGGTGCGGTTGATATTTTACAAGATCTAGTCCGCATCATATCCACGAGTTGGCCACACGGTGCGGTTGATATTTTACAAGATTTAGTCATCATATCCACGAGTTGACCACACGGTGCGGTTGATATTTTACAAGATCTAGTCCGCATCATATCCACGAGTTGGCCACACGGTGCGGTTTGATATTTTACAAGATTTAGTCATCATATCCACGAGTTGGCCACACGGTGCGGTTGATATTTTACAAGATCTAGTTATCATATCCACGAGTTGGTAGACTGGGATCTTTTGTGTAGATTTTAAAATTCATATCCAGGTCCTAGTGAGCGTTGCATGCATGCCCTACTGTTATAGAAAGATGAATGGGTCCTGGGATCACTACTAGTGTTTCATGTAATAGAAAAATGACATGTTCAATAAAGCTAAAGAAGTTACCTCGTAGATGCATTGCGCGCCTAGTGATCAGAACCAATACTCTGATAAGAACCGCTCGTTACCAAGCGATCACTGCATTGTTAATATAACCACAACGCGTGGCGAGTCCCCAGGGCCCTGGCAACCGGCAGGAAGAGAGGTTTCCTGAGAAAGTGAATATAATAATTTATAAAGCAGGATTTAAAGAAAATGTATAAAAGCATATCAAACTCATTGTAACTTGATCGTCTTTTGTGGGTCGGTGGAGGCATTTGGAGCCGAGTGTTTGATGGCTCAAATGGAGATTCTTCGAGCAATACACGTAACGTTGCCCTCTCAGATCGTCGAACCGATCGCTGTACCCAACACAGTGAAGTTTTACTCGATTGCCGGCTTTTCCATGACTGTGCGAAATACTGTACGCTAGCCTGACGCTAGCTAGAGCAAATCAGTTCAATGGGTTTGATATGAAGTGCTATATAATGATATATAACACTGGTAAAACGCACGCTATTTCCAAACCTAGGTCGGTCAGGAAAGGTGGTCACTTATGAGAGGTTAAAATATGTCAGGTGACCGGTTGAAAAACCGTACCACGTGAATTCTCGTGATTGCCAATGACGTCACCACATTTCAAAGTTAGACCGCAGAGTGAAAGGTGAGCTCATCGATCGATGTGCGTCATCACTATTATAAGTTATATTATCACTGATCTTCGATGACCGTGTGTTTAATACTCAATTATTACTAACGAAAGGATTGATAGTGTAAATTTTTAATTTAAACTTTTTATTGTAGGTGTATTTTGCTCTTGCTGCAGTCGTACAAATTGAATATTTACCGGGTCAGTATACTCACTACACGTGTGTAATGATCTAAAGCACAGCAGGACGAGCTATCTCATGTGTGACAGCTGGCCAGCATAGGCTGCATTACTACAGGCGTTCCTGTGATTAGGTCCAGAGATAGGCTCAGTATCCAGCCGCTGGGGTTTCGTGCGCCCGCGATAGTCGCACGAAACCCCAGCGGCTGGATACTGAGCCTAGTCCATGGATCGCACGCACACAAAGGATCTTGATCTCATCGTTTATTTAGGTGTTGCCCGATCCTTGAAGTCTGGACGAACGGTGAAGCCAGTTTTGCTCCAAGATGAAGGTTTTAAAGTCATTGATGATATTTGCAGGTATGAAACTACGATCTATCTATTTAAAGAAAATTCACTGGCATTCGTACCGCGTCCGGTATCAATGCCATATTTCCTTGACGTCCTTGACTTAAGGTGGCTCGACTGGGTTTTTCGGAGGCGTCACCTTCCATGTTTGATCGAAAAATACGTTGCTGCCGACAAACTAATATAAAATCAAATTTTATATCAAGTCTAGAGATAGATTAAAGTTTGCCATGATATATGTTTCATCAGGATCGGAGTTATTCTAGCGCCAGCATGACGTTATTACGCTTTTTGAATAAATTCGATTTTCAGAGAGAGTAGACGTTTGTTTAAAAAATTGTCTTTATGACTTAAAGTTCACATGGTTGTCTTCAAGTTTACGAAGTTTCGATGATTTCTATGGAAGCGTTTACAAATAGATCGAATCGGAACTATTTGGTAGCGAATTTGTAAACAATCCTAAACAATTGAGTCGGGTGTCCGAAAACTTCGCTTTATGGACTTTAAGTAAACTTCTTTTGAGCTCATATTGTTCTGCAACCTTTTCAATACTCCTTTTGGGAAGTGGAAAGAAATCGCTTCATCCGATTTTGAAAAATACGAGTTCCAGTAAAGATATGCCTTTTTGTCTTTTGTCAAAGATTTCACTTGTTTTTACTGAAATGGGTAAAACTGAAAAATGCGCTGATGAATTTTTCTCTAACTACCAAGTCAATTAGTTTAGATAGCACATTCATTAACCCTGAAGTTTCAAGTTCATTGAAACACTTTAACACAGTCAAATATTATTCTCAAATCCGAAGACTTTTGCATGCCCATTTCTAGAGTATGACAACCGCATCTTATTTGTGTTATGTTTCCTTTGTCATGCATCTCTATTGTCCAGAATACTTTCTAAAGTTGTGCGAAGTGGCAATTGAAAGTTCTTTTAATAGAACGCGATGACAGCAGTAGTCTAATTGTTTCAGTAGAAACTAACTAGCATACTGCCACTGAAAACGCCCGCTTTTTCGCTACTCACTATCCATCACACAATAGATAGTGAGCACGTTAGCCAATCAGATTGGGTTCAAATCCCATCTGGGGCTCAGAAAAATTCACGTATGTGAGGTTGGTTCACCTCATTCCACATTTATCATATTATGTATATTTACATACGTACAGCATTTACACTTCATAACATTATATCGATTATCATCGATTCATAAAATTTAACGGCGAATATGATACGTGTTGATGATCATCTGTGATTCATTAATATGATTGACATTTCGTGTGCTGTTTTTGTACACCATGCTGTCTGATGTTTTCAAAACCCAGCAAACATCATTGTTTATTGGCTTTATTATTTACGGAGTTAAGAATACGGCCTAAAGTTTAGTCAGAATGTTGTATGCATTGAACTGCTTGTACGACAAGTTAAAAATGACCCAAGAATAGAAGGAATCCAAAAAGAAATAAAATTATCGCAATATGCAGACGACACAACAGTATTTTTACAAAACGAAAAATCCGTTGAACACCTTGAGACTCTAAAAGACTTTGACAGCTGTTCCGGGCTGGAAATTAATACTAAAAAAACTGAGGCAATGTGGATTGGTTCGTGGAGAAAACGTAATGACACGCCTTTTAGTTTGAATTGGCCAAAAAAACAATCAACGCTTTGGGCATCTCTTTCTCGTATGATGATGAAGAAGAAACGAGGTTAAATTTTGAACAAAAACTAAAAAACCTAGAAAAAATATTAAATTCGTGGGAAAGAAGGAAATTGACGCTACTAGGAAGAATTACAATTATCAAAACACTAGGTTTATCAAAATTGATATACAATAGTTCCGTGCTCGCAGTTCCAAAAGAGATAATACAAAAAATCAATAGTATAATTATTAACTTTATTTGGACTAACTGAAACCACCGAAAATTAAAAAAAACTACGATAATAGGCGAGAAAAAAGACGGAGGATTAAAGATGATAGATTTCACTATAATGGAGAAGGCTTTCAAAATAACATGACTTAATCGCCTGATTCAAGCTCCAACGCATCCTGGAAATTCATCCCTGAAGAGCTGTGTAAACACCATGGTGGCTTAAATTTCTTGCTTAAATGTAACTATATGATGTCCAATTTTTGGATCTTAGTGGCCTTTCTACCTTCTACTTAAATCTACTTTTCTACTGGCAAGAATCAAGGCACTTGATAAGTGAGAGATAAATATACCGAGAACGGAGGCAATAGGCCATATAAATCCCGAAGGCCGTAGGCACGAGGGATTTATAGGCTTATTGCCGACGTTCGGGGTATTTATCTGACTTAGTTTACATTTGACAAGGTTTTCGCACAAAGCAATCTGAGGCATTTTCTGGTATTTTTTGGAGTGTTATTTAGCATGAATACTATGAATAACATGAATACTATGAATAGAATTGAATAGCATTTGCTCATTATGAATTCACCGGGATGTATTCATATACAACCCAGGGGCCGGTTGCATAAAACCTGTACTTAAGTGTTCACTTAAGTGAGGCACTTAAGATTGTGCTACGGGTTTCCTAAAGCGTGTTGCATGAAGCTTACTTAACACATTCGTAAGTGAATTACTTAAGAGTGAATTTACGGCGACACTTAAGTGCTTGGTTAAGCATAAATATTTTTAATTCATAGAACTTATAGAATTTGATTACAGAAATGTATAATTAACAAAGCCTATAGAAGCTAATAATTTCAAAAATGAATAACATCGATTGTACAAAAATGTAAACGGATTTCTTGATGAAATGAAGGAAAGTAAAATGAGCACATTTATATATCTATTCAGTTATTTGTGCGAGTTCGTCTTTTGCAATTGTTATTTGTAGGTCTAGCAATTGTTCTTTCTTTCTTAATACTCGCATTTTAATCTCATGTTCCTCTTTTAACTGTTGTTCGTACAGATTACTTATGATTGTGGTGTCGCCTGCTCTCACATGTGGAATTTTCTTTTCTTCTTTCTTTGGTTGTTGTGGCACATTGTCCTCCCAACTAATATCTTGCTCTGAGATGAACTGCTCACTCGTCGTTTCTAAGGCATACTGACATGCTACAAAATAGCGCTAAATATAGCACAATACTTTTTTCCAAAAAATATATCTCCAAATTAGTCCAAATAAACACACTTACAATACAAGGCTATGATATGTTTATAAATATAAATATTGAAGGAAATTTTAAACTGAAAGTAAAATTTTCCATGACGCACTTAGTTTTACGGGACCTCTAGGGCTCCCGTAAATTTACGGGCGACTTTTGCACTTAGAAATGAGTGCAAAGCGTTTGTGCAATACCCGTATATGTCGTTGCATAAACAGCACTTAAGTGGTCACTTACGATAATCGTAAGATCCAATACTTAAGTGAAACTCTTAAGTGAGCAATTAACTTATTCTTTACAACAGTCTTAAATTACGAGTACACTTAAGTAGACTCGTAAGTTTTATGCAACCGGCCCCAGGGCTGTATATGGACTGACATCCCGGTGAATTAATAATGAGCAATTCAATTCAAGTCTATCAGTTCAACCGGTCAATACCGGAGATAAAGCCCTATGAATAACAAAGAAAACCGTGTCAAATTTACACTAACAAAGGATAATACCTCATATGAGAACCTCAAGTTCATAAAATCATTTATTTCCCTTGGAAATCAAATGTCCTTTATGCAAAATGGGTCGAAAAAGATATCGTATGTTTCAAAGATCTCCTCAACGATAATGTGCGACTATTAACTCATAACGAATTTCAAAATAAATATAATCTCCAAACTCCATTTACCCTTCTCCTCGGAATTAAATGTGCCATTCCCACGGATTGGAAAAACAGAATTAAAGAAGGTACACCGCGGCAACCGTTTCCAATGCCGACAATTTGCCAATTGAAGTCTCCACCCCGCGTTCGATCTGTTTACACAGCTATATACTCAAAAATTCATTTCGTCCACCTACTGCAAAAACCATAATTCTTAACAACGGTATTAGTCCCGATAACCTACAAAAAGTATTTCAACTCCCGTTCAAAATAACTAAAGAAACAAGGCTTTCCGAGTTTCAGATAAAAATTATTTACAATATCCTACCCACGCGGACCCCCGGACCTTTCTTCAGAAATGTTGAACTAAAGGACATTCCCAAAACCACATACGCTAGAGCATATGTTTTGGGAATGTCCTTTAGTTCAACATTTCTGGAGGCTGTTTGTAGGGTAGCCTCCTTTGCAGGCGTCCTTAGGTGAGGTCCTAAAAATCCCCTCTCCACTGACGCCTGCTTAAACGAACACAACATTCCATTCCCATTGTCTTCAACACCAGAAAATGAGCCAATTGAATTTCATTGATTGTCTAGAGGCAACCAATCACACACGGTGATTTAGATTAACAAAACTTCTATCACATTACACGGTTACTATGCACGTTTATGAACACTTGACCTTGAATGACAACAACCAAGCGATCATTGAGAACTAGATATAGACGGCGAGGCCGTTGACTCGGGAATGTTAATATTGTCGCCTTGAAGATTCCAACGGCAGCAAAGTCCCTTCGTTTTGATTCTACATTTCTTTGATACAATCACAAGAACAAATCATTCTATTTGTTTTAATTATCCCTCTGTGCCATCACTTTATGACGACAAGCCATTGTCATTTCTGCCTCTCCTCTGTCATCTACTCCCGTGAATCTCTGACCAAGGTGAAGGTCAACCTTCCAGATTTTAGAAGGTTCGCCCTGATTGGTTAAAACCCGGGAATGGAATGTTGTGTTCGTTTAAGCAGGCGTCAGTGGAGAGGGGATTTTTAGGACCTCGCCTAAGGACGCCTGCAAAGGAGGCTATTTGTAGGATGGTGGAATTGAAAACTAAATGTAGCCAAAATGTAGTTCTAACAAAAAGTAATGTATTGTATGGTGAACTCGGAGATATTGAAAACAAAAATTGCTTAAATTATATATTATTAGTGGCGAAATACCACATTTTTCTTTCTTGTATTCACGAGCAGGCACTAATTTTTGAATCGTTTGAATCCTTACTTAAAAATAAACTAGCTGTTGTTGAGGCTGTTGAAAATAAAAGTGTAAAAAAAACTAATTCGCTCAACACGTGAAAAAAATTCATCTAATTATATTACAAATGCGCATACCTATTTCGTTTCATTTTTTACAAGATAATATTTAAATACACCTGCTATATTATATTCTGTTGAATAATAATAATAATAATATCAATAATTGCATTGAACAATGTTGATATGTATAATTTTATATTATTGTTAAATTGTAAAATGTTATATTATCTTCTGTCAATTTATTGTATATAGCTAATTGCATAATCGTTGTCGGGTTGACTCATGAAAGCTATGACCACAAGGAATTCTGGGAAATTAAAACTCTCAAATAACACCGTCAAATGATCGACCTCTTTATCCAGACTTTTAGGATCTTAGTTAAATAGTTCATATACCTTCAAAACTACGAGAACATTGAATATATCTGTATGTAATGCGGGTCATGAACTGATTTCCCATCCATCCTTGCGGTCTCAGCTTCTATGATTTATGATTTTGAACCCGACAACGATTATGCAATTAGCTATATTTATGTAAAATGCTATGTCATATATTCTGAACAATAAAAATAATTATTATATTAAAAATTAAAAATAAAGAATGATCAAGTTTTTATTCCAAATGACATAACTACCAACAGTCTAATCACATTTTGTACTCTTCAAGTTATTTTCAGCTGTGTTCAAGCTGAACTCACAAAGATTGGTACCTGTACCTTTCGAGATTACACACTGAAAACACGCAGTTGTATTTCATCCTTTATACACGCTCTACAGAAGAATCCCAAGTCTGATTGCAGGTAATACAAACTATAACTGATATACTTGAGTATTTATGACTAATGACTAGATTTTATTCCGCTGATAAGACTGAATGAATCATGGGCAAACCACTGGAGAAAACGCACGTTCTATGAACAGTACAGTGTTCTCTGATCATGATATCCATGGTTCTCTGAGCGCGCAACAATTACAACAATGTCGCCTATACGCAACAATTTTCTTTTTTACCAACAGTACTGAATTGGACACCTTCGTTGACTGTGTCGTCAAGGAAATCTCCTCGTGTTTTTCGGGAGGGAGCGAGGCCGTTTTGAAAGCAATATTTAAGAAAGCGCTGACGAAGGAAATGATGTGTAACAAAGCTGGTATGCAGTACCCAGCCCCCACTGCTGCAAACGGTACCATTCCCTGCAACATTACTGTGGCACAATACACTAGTAAGATCAATGGCTGTTCAGACAAGATCGTGAAGATGTGGCAAGCCAACAAGGCTGATACTGGAACCTGTGGGTAAGTGGGTAAAATGTAAAGAATGGATGGGATGGATAGAGGAATGGATGGATGGATGGATGGATGGATGGAAGGAGGGATGGATAGATGGATGGCAGGCAGGCAGGCAGGCAGGCAGGCAGGCAGGCAGGCAGGCAGGCAGGCAGGCAGGCAGGCAGGCAGGCAGGCAGGCAGGCAGGCAGATATATAGATAGATAGATAGATAGATAGATAGATAGATAGATAGATAGATAGATAGATAGATAGATAGATAGATAGATAGATAGATAGATAGATAGATAGATAGATAGATAGATAGATAGATAGATAGATAGATAGATAGATAGATAGATAGATAGATAGATAGATAGATAGATAGATAGATAGATAGATGAATGGATGTGTTGTTGGATGCATGGATAGATGAATGCATGGAGATATAAAATATGTCTAGATCTACATTCTCTATAAAATTACGCTGCTTTATCTGTTTTCCAGGGAGTATAAGACAGCGAAGGCATGTGTGAGCAAGTTCATCCATGGCCACTGCCAAGTGTCGGGTGATATTGAGCAAATGATGAAACTTTACTGTTGGATAATTATAACCCTTTCTGCTCCAATGACGTCGATCCGACCAGCGCTGCACCGACCAGCGCTGTACCGACCAGCGCTGCATCCCAAACCAGCCCCTCTATGGGTCTCCTTGTCTTCATCTTTGCTGCTTTGGTCAAAATGTTTCTGTAAAATGCATCGACAACTACACCAATCACCTTTGTATCTATGTCCTTTAGTTTAAGATGGCTCACCTACTGTAAGCTCTATTATGATATAACGCACGCTATGATTGGCCAAAGCTATGAGATCACACAGCACGCACCCGCACATATTCAACCTTTTTTTGTAGCGAATAAAATTGAAAACTTGCCTTAAAATCATAATTGTATTTTATAAACGGTGGCGTTGCCTAGTGATAATTTATCATTAAATCATGCATTGTTTTCATAATTCAATGTTCTCAAGATCTAGTCATCATATCCACGAGTTGGACACACGGCGCGCTTGATATTTTACAATATCTAGTCGTCATATCCACGAGTTGACCACACGGTGCAGTTGATATTTTACAAGATCTAGTCATCATATCCACGAGTTGACCACACGGTGCGGTTGATATTTTACAAGATCTAGTCATCATATCCACGAGTTGGCCACACGGTGCGTTTGATATTTTACAAGATCTAGTCATCATATCCACGAGTTGGCCACACGGTGCGGTTGATATTTTACAAGATCTAGTCATCATATCCACGAGTTGGCCACACGGTGCAGTTGATATTTTACAAGATCTAGTCATCATATCCACGAGTTGACCACACGGTGCGGTTGATATTTTACAAGATCTAGTCATCATATCCACGAGTTGGCCACACGGTGTGGTTGATATTTTACAAGATCTAGTCATCATATCCACGAGTTGGCCACACGGTGCGGTTGATATTTTACAAGATCTAGTCATCATATCCACGAGTTGGCCACACGGTGCAGTTGATATTTTACAAGATCTAGTCATCATATCCACGAGTTGACCACACGGTGCGGTTGATATTTTACAAGATCTAGTCATCATATCCACGAGTTGGCCACACGGTGCGTTTGATATTTTACAAGATCTAGTCATCATATCCACGAGTTGGCCACACGGTGCGTTTGATATTTTACAAGATCTAGTCATCATATCCACGAGTTGGCCACACGGTGCGGTTGATATTTTACAAGATCTAGTCATCATATCCACGAGTTGGCCACACGCTGCAGTTGATATTTTACAAGATCTAGTCATCATATCCACGAGTACTAGTTGGCCACACGGTGCGGTTGATATTTTACAAGATCTAGTAATCATATCCACGAGTACTAGTTGACCACACGGTGCGGTTGATATATTTTACAAGATCTAGTCATCATATCCACGAGTTGGCCACACGGTGCGTTTGATATTTTACAAGATCTAGTCATCATAATCACGAGTTGACCACACGGTGCGGTTGATATTTTACAAGATCTAGTCATCATATCCACGAGTTGGCCACACGGTGCGTTTGATATTTTACAAGATCTAGTCATCATATCCACGAGTTGGCCACACGGTGCGTTTGATATTTTACAAGATCTAGTCATCATATCCACGAGTTGGCCACACGGTGCGGTTGATATTTTACAAGATCTAGTCATCATATCCACGAGTTAGCCACACGGCGCGGTTGATATTTTACAAGATCTAGTCATCATATCCACGAGTTGACCCACACGGTGCGTTTGATATTTTACAAGATCTAGTTATCATATCCACGAGTTGGCCACACGGTGCAGTTGATATTTTACAAGATCTAGTCATCATATCTACGAGTTGACCACACGGTGCAGTTGATATTTTACAAGATCTAGTCATCATATCCACGAGTTGACCACACGGTGCGGTTGATATTTTACAAGATCTAGTCATCATATCCACGAGTTGACCACACGGTGCGGTTGATATTTTACAAGATCTAGTCATCATATCCACGAGTTGGCCACACGGTGCGTTTGATATTTTACAAGATCTAGTTATCATATCCACGAGTTGGCCACACGGTGCGGTTGATATTTTACAAGATCTAGTCATCATATCCACGAGTACTAGTTGGCCACACGGTGCGGTTGATATTTTACAAGATCTAGTCATCATATCCACGAGTACTAGTTGACCACACGGTGCGGTTGATATTTTACAACATCTAGTCATCATATCCACGAGTTGGCCACACGGTGCGTTTGATATTTTACAAGATCTAGTCATCATATTCACGAGTTGACCACACGGTGCGGTTGATATTTTACAAGATCTAGTCATCATATCCACGAGTTGGCCACACGGTGCGTTTGATATTTTACAAGATCTAGTCATCATATCCACGAGTTGGCCACACGGTGCGTTTGATATTTTACAAGATCTAGTCATCATATCCACGAGTTGGCCACACGGTGCGGTTGATATTTTACAAGATCTAGTCATCATATCCACGAGTTAGCCACACGGTGCATTTGATATTTACAAGATCTAGTCATCATATCCACGAGTTGGCCACACGGTGCGGTTGATATTTTACAAGATCTAGTCATCATATCCACGAGTTGGTCCACACGGTGCAGTTGATATTTTACAAGATCTAGTCATCATATCCACGAGTTGACCACACGGTGCGGTTGATATTTTACAAGATCTAGTCATCATATCCACGAGTTGGCCACACGGTGCAGTTGATATTTTACAAGATCTAGTCATCATATCCACGAGTTGACCACACGGTGCGGTTGATATTTTACAAGATCTAGTCATCATATCCACGAGTAGGCCACACGGTGCGTTTGATATTTTACAAGATCTAGTTATCATATCCACGAGTTGGCCACACGGTGCGGTTGATATTTTACAAGATCTAGTCATCATATCCACGAGTTGGCCACACGGTGCGTTTGATATTTTACAAGATCTAGTCATCATATCCACGAGTTGGCCACACGGTGCGTTTGATATTTTACAAGATCTAGTTATCATATCCACGAGTTGGCCACACGGTGCGGTTGATATTTTACAAGATCTAGTCATCATATCCACGAGTTGGCCACACGGTGCGTTTGATATTTTACAAGATCTAGTCATCATATCCACGAGTTGGCCACACGGTGCGTTTGATATTTTACAAGATCTAGTCATCATATCCACGAGTTGGCCACACGGTGCGGTTGATATTTTACAAGATCTAGTCATCATATCCACGAGTTGGCCACACGGTGCGGTTGATATTTTACAAGATCTAGTCATCATATCCACGAGTTGGCCACACGGTGCGGTTGATATTTTACAAGATCTAGTCATCATATCCACGAGTTGGCCACACGGTGCGGTTGATATTTTACAAGATCTAGTCATCATATCCACGAGTTAGCCACACGGTGCGTTTGATATTTTACAAGATCTAGTCATCATATCCACGAGTTGGCCACACGGTGCGGTTGATATTTTACAAGATCTAGTCATCATATCCACGAGTTGGCCACACGGTGCGGTTGATATTTTACAAGATCTAGTCATCATATCCACGAGTTGGCCACACGGTGCGTTTGATATTTTACAAGATCTAGTCATCATATCCACGAGTTGGCCACACGGTGCGGTTGATATTTTACAAGATCCGGGAGGGTCTAGCTAGGTCCTGAAACGTATTCCCTCCCGACGGAGACCTCAGTTTGTCGCAATATGAACCCCGCTTCGCGTAAAGAATCAGAAATAATCAGAATTAACACCCGTGTTTAACTTGCCAATAACTATTTGGACTAGCAGAGTACTGGTACTGATAGAACCACCGTGTAGAAATAAAATGTATCTATCTATCTATCTATCGTGAACCATCCTGTGCCCAGATCAGCCGCTATTTTGTCTATTGAAAATTATATTATTATTATAAAATGTAAAAATATTGACGTGAAAATAGTTGCCAATGAACTTGGAATGTCAGTAAAGTGGCATCTCCTGACGTCCTATGTAAAATGTCTTTTTATGGCTTTTCCTTTATTTTTACTTGAAGCAATCTGATTGGCTCTAGAACAATGGAAAATAATTCTATAAATAGCCTGATTTTGGAACTGACAAACTAAATTACATTACACTGAAACAGGAATGGGCATCTCAATTATTGGTTATGCTACAAAGAACAGCTATTTTTCATAATTTGGCACAAGAGTGAAGATTGTAGAGATACCTTTGAGTAACTACTATAACTAACTGACCCTTTATGTACAAACTCCATATCCCAGGGGTATAATTACTAGACAACGCCCTAACACAACAGCACGCTAGTATCCATACCTTTGAGTAACTACTATAACTAACTGACCCTTTATATACAAACCCCGTATCCCAGGGGTATAATTACTAGACAACGCCCTAACACAACAGCACGCTAGTATCCATACCTTTGAGTAACTACTATAACTAACTGACCCTTTATATACAAACCCCGTATCCCAGGAGTATAATTACTTGACAACGCCCTAACACAACAGCACGCTAGTATCCATACCTTTGAGTAACTACT
Source organism: Actinostola sp. cb2023 (assembly GCA_033675265.1). Lineage (NCBI taxonomy): Eukaryota > Metazoa > Cnidaria > Anthozoa > Actiniaria > Actinostolidae > Actinostola > Actinostola sp. cb2023. The sequence continues at coordinate 8,611 of JAUJYZ010000744.1, read as the reverse complement.
ATAACTAACTGACCCTTTAATTTATATACAAACCCCGTATCCCAGGGGTATAATTACTTGACAACGCCCTAACACAACAGCACGCTAGTATCCATACCTTTGAGTAACTACTATAACTAACTGACCCTTTATATACAAACCCCGTATCCCAGGGGTATAATTACTTGACAACGCCCTAACACAACAGCACGCTAGTATCCATACCTTTGAGTAACTACTATAACTAACTGACCCTTTATATACAAACTCCATATCCCAGGGGTATAATTACTTGACAACGCCCTAACACAACAGCACGCAAGTATCCATACCTTTGAGTAACTACTATAACTAACTGACCCTTTATATACAAACCCCGTATCCCAGGGGTATAATTACTTGACAACGCCCTAACACAACAGCACGCTAGTATCCATACCTTTGAGTAACTACTATAACTAACTGACCCTTTATATACAAACTCCATATCCCAGGGGTATAATTACTTGACAACGCCCTAACACAACAGCACGCTAGTATCCATACCTTTGAGTAACTACTATAACTAACTGACCCTTTATATACAAACCCCGTATCCCAGGGGTATAATTACTTGACAACGCCCTAACACAACAGCACGCTAGTATCCATACCTTTGAGTATCTACTATAACTAACTGACCCTTTATGTACAAACCCCGTATCCCAGGGGTATAATTACTTGACAACGCCCTAACACAACAGCACGCTAGTATCCATACCTTTGAGTAACTACTATAACTAACTGACCCTTTATATACAAACCCCGTATCCCAGGGGTATAATTACTTGACAACGCCCTAACACAACAGCACGCTAGTATCCATACCTTTTAGTAACTACTATAACTAACTGACCCTTTATATACAAACCCCGTATCCCAGGGGTATAATTACTTGACAACGCCCTAACACAACAGCACGCTAGTATCCATACCTTTGAGTAACTACTATAACTAACTGACCCTTTATATACAAACCCCGTATCCCAGGGGTATAATTACTTGACAACGCCCTAACACAACAGCACGCTAGTATCCATACCTTTGAGTAACTACTATAACTAACTGACCCTTTATATACAAACCCCGTATC